>JAGDQO010000410.1:0-600000 GCA_018342035.1 Solanum appendiculatum
AGAACATGTAATAATGTTTATCATGTTTGATACTAATACAGGAAAAAACAACAAGGTTGATTTGGCTTTCAGTATCATGAATTTGTACACCAGATTCATATCCTTTTCTATAGTTACTTAGCACCATAATAATATCTTCCACCTATTTTATCAATTTTGAAAGTTAAAAGAAAGAAACAGAAGCAGCTTTAGAAGCAAGTAGTAGCTGCGACCTGGGGCAATGATCTACCATACTTGGAGAGCCTAGAACTGGATGTTTTTCAAAAGAGTACATGTACAAGCAGCTGAGATACACACACATATTGTCTACAAACTAGCACTTACAACAACGGTTCCATCTGTGTCAGCAATAGGTCAGCCCTTTAGTGCCAAATATTTATCGTTTCCAACCATCTAAGATGACAGGGTATCTTATCTTTAATAAAAATAGATAAGATAACATGGTAACATTATTAATCTTCCAACAGTCACGGTGAGTCAACTACACATTGTTAAGGGATCTTTAAAACTAGAGCCTCACTAAATTCACATATATACAGATAGCTAGATGTACAACACCAGAACTAACATAAGAAGTTGCATTACACCTCAGCTTTAAATATAAAAGATTTCAAGTCAACGAGACATTAACATGATGATACGGAAGTATACATCTATGTATTTAGATGGGAACTATAATTCTATTCAGATTAAGGACCAGCTTACTAAGGGACATCATCTTCAATTATGTTTGTAGTCTCCCTTTTAGCAAGAAAATTCGGTAGCACTTTCGTACTAGGCTAGCGTTGAAGAAGAAGAAGAAGAAGAAGAAGAAGAAGAAGAAGAAGAAGAAGAAGAATAGACGCCATACCTTGATTGTTGTTGCTGGAAGATGGACGATTGAAAGGATGAAGAGCTTCTAGCGGTGACTGAGCACCCAATGCTGCCAACATGTCAACATTCAACTGAAGGCCAGGGTACATACGATTAAGTCGTCCGAGAATATCATTTGTAACTTCTCGGTGTATGGTTACTTTTTGTTGTTCTAATTTTTCTGCCATCCTTTGATTCATCCTCTCTTCCAATTCCTCCATTTTTTTTTGCATCCTCTCATTGTTAGCATTTGAATATGGTTCAGAATGTGCTTTCCTTTTCAAAGTTGTTTTGGTAACTCCTCGTCCGTACAATCTCAGGCGCCCTGGGTGTTCATGTCCCATGACTGCTGTAAATGAATCAAATGATTCATTGTCATCTTCACTCTGTTGACTTTGCATTTTCTCCATTTCAGCCTACAAATAAAATTTAAATAAATAAAATAAAGTATTTAAGAATAAATAAAGGATCTCAACAGCCTTATAATCAAATAAAAGTTATACAATTTTACTAATTGTATCTTCGTTGGAGTCCTTGTATACTCGACCAGGTTTTCTTGATCTTGTAGCCACAAAGAATTCTTTAGCTGACAGCTCATCGGGGCTTTCCTTCTCTTTTTCCTAATTACATAAAAGTTGGTAGTAAAGATCTTCTTATGGCAACAAGTTTATATTTAATGATTAAGAGAAGAACATACTAAATTATTGCGTATCATAGCAAAACTGGTTTTACCAGCAGTATGTGGATTCAGCCTTTTTTTTTTATTTCGATATTTGTTTCGCTCATTTTCTGCAAATAAACGAGTTAGTAAAATCTACGTAAATTAAACAAGGAATCAAAAATAGGACAGACAGACGTCAGTTTAAAGTTATGGAAGGTGTGTGGTTTACATAGCTGTTCGTATTATACCAAAGAATTAAAATCTAATCTTGAATTTTTCAGAGTTCCAATATTTGAGAAGATCCTTGAAATCATATTCTGAAACATCTTTGGGCTTTTTTGACATTCTAAGATCATCATTATCATATGGTTTATAGTGTTTCTGATACAAGTCATTCTTATACTTTCTCCGTGCTGTTTTAATTCCTTTCAAAGCCCATTCTTTTGCACTCTCAGGAATATCATATTTCTCCTACAATTTGTTCTTTATATTAGTAAAAAGTATGAAAAGTTTATAACTAAAATTAGAAATGCAACAACTCAAACCTTGGTATAATCCCACAAATCTTGCTTTGTGTCCATATTCTTCCAATTATGAATATTAAGAGGACAAAGCATCGAATTCCTTGCCAATGTACCAAGAAAACTGCCCAACTCTGTTACAACAGCATTAGTAGGACCAATGGGTTGATTGTACCGATTCAACACGACCAATTTACGCTCTTGTCGTCCATGTACACTTTGCATTACTGTATTACCTCTTTTGTTTTTTTGAGTCAAAGGGCCTACAATAATATGAAGCAAAGTTAAACAACATATCAACAATGTTATCTGATTTTACAATTTAAATGCATTTAACTTAGAAGTGAATTTATATGTTTTTACCTTGTTCTCCTGATAGATCATTTTCTTCCGAATTCAGTGTCTCTTGTTGCAATTGTTCCTGTATATCGTGTGTCTCTATAGTAGGAGATTCTCTTGGCACATGTTGCAATCGTTTCTCTGTAACTTCTGCTACTACAGTGGAAGAATTCATAGGTGCTTGTTGCACTTGTTCCTGTACAACTTGTTCTTTTAGAGTAGACAACGTTCGAGGCACTTGTTGCTCTGATTCCTGCATAGATGTTGCTTTTGGAGTGCAAGACCTCTGAGGCATTTGTTGCATTTGAACCTTTTTAGACTGTGCTTTCAAAGTAGAAGAATTCTGAGGCACTTGTCGCACTTATTCTTGTAAAGTATGCGCTAAAAGAGTAGAGGAATTTCGTGGTAGAATAGGTTGAACATTCTCTTTTGTTCTCAGTGAAGAAACCCTTTTGTATGCCATAGATGTAAGTGTTCCAGCTTGCACATATTGTTTTCCTTTTCGTTTCTTGTTTTGTCTTAAAGTCTCCCCCTGCCTCATGACTATCAAATCTGTCAAAACAATATATATGAATAAGCACCAGATCTTTTTAAGCACAATAGCATCAGATTTCACATATTAACAACCAATTCAAATTGCTAAAGAAAACAAGCATTATATCATCACAATCTTAAAATCTCATTTTTGAACAGGTAACAAATAAAATCTTCTTATTTTTGCATTACGCTTTTCTTTTTGATTTATAACACAACCATCACCATCCAGAACAAAACAAAATGAAGAAGATGCAGCACCAAACAACAAAATTTCAAAAAATGACAAGGATTTTCAATTTCTACTAATCAGAACTACTAATCCGAACTCTACTGATCAGGTGATACAGAGGCACAAGAAATTGCTAATGGATATGACTTGTTTTCAAATTCTGAATATTAAAGGATGGAGATGGAACAGATTGTAGGAATCCTAAGAATTGTTGTTCTCCTTTTATCCCTAAATGTTCCCATCCTTGAAAATCTTCTTATGTATGTATATTCTAAATGTGCATAAGTTAAGTTAGAGTACTCCCCATATTTTACAGAAAAATCCTTTGAAGTTGTTTTCTGGATATGACTAGTTCTCAAATTCTGGAAAGCTAAAGGATGCAGATGGAATGAGCTCTAGGAATTTATTACACTATTAACCCAAACTAGTCATGTCCTTTGTAAATCTTTGTCCTATTTATTGCAGAAATTCCCTGTTGTTTTCCTACTATCTATTCTAAATGATGCCCTAAATTATCTTTGACTGAATGGTTATTTGTTCAAGGAAATGGACCACAATTTTGGGACATCTGAAAAGAGAATAACTAAGATAAGTTTAAAGAAATTTAATTCTGAAGATAGTTCAAGCAACACAGACCTTCCAGTAGTCCTAGTCCGTCAGTAGTGTTATTGAGATTCCCTTTAATGATCCACTAACTAGCTCGTAAGCGGATGGTGAATCTCCTGTAAAATTGAAATAATTCAGAGTATAATTCTAAGAAAAAAGAATAAATGAAGTAAGCATTTCTAAGGAAAGGACATTTATCACTCACTTAAAACAAATTAAAACAATGACAAATATATATTTACAAGACATTCAAAAATTGTTTATTTAATCATCCGTATTCATCCAATCCCAATCAGTATCATCAAAGTCATCCTCCTCTTCTGACGTTCCCATAGTCGTATCCTCTGAAAATTCTGCATCAGATGGCATATCAACAACATCAACATGAATATCTTCTCTTGACCATCTCATGTCAACATTGGATAATCTATCCGAGGGACCAATGACTTCACTTGGCTCTCTCCAAAATGTATCTCCTATATTAGAACAATTTTCTTCCTCCAAGTCATACAAATCAACATGCACTTTATTCCTTGCATAATAAACATCCTTCTCTATTGGATCCTCCACATAAAAGACTTGATGCACTTGAGACGCCAACACAAAAGGGTCATCCGAACTCCGTGATTTGTTGAAGTACACACAAGTTAACCCATATTCATCTATTTCATTATGAAACCAATCACATCTAAATAGTACAACACTAAAACAATTGTAATAATCAACCTCAATGATATCTTGAATAGCCCCATAATATATAACCTCTCCATCAATGGGATTTTGATCCCGAGCACTAGCGAAACTATCAGTTGTCGCAGATAAAGTCACTCCACTATTTTGAGACTTGCGTGAGTAATCACGTTTTAATGTATGAAATCGGTATCCATTAATGAAATATGCAGAATATCTTTTGGTTGCCACCCTATTAGGCCCTTTAGCTAGCCATCTTAACTGATTAGGCACTTCAACATTTTTAACTTTCTCTTTGAACTAGTTGCCAAATTCTCGACTATGATTCCTTGCTCTTGCCCATGCATTTAATATAATATTACTATCAATTAAAATCTTATGCTCCCTGCAAGTATGAATAATTCAAATTTGATTATTAGGCATTCATAATTGAAGTTTAAAGTGCCTTGTAATAATTGAATAAATGAAGTTCAAAATATATATAATTACTATATTTTTATCTTACTTGATAAAATCATCCACTTGTTCATCACCAGTATTGAACAGAACATATCGATGTACTTCTAAAGATAACTCTAGATCCATGGTAAAAGTCTTTCCTTTTTTCTTCTTCTCATTTCCAACAGGATGCCCAAGCATAGGAAACATATAGGACAAATCATCTCCCTCTTTTTCAAAATCCTCATCGTCCTCAGTTCGATACCTACTGAATCGTGTCTTCACTCCATGATGTAGGTATCTCGAACGAAAAATCAAGAACTCTTCAACATCAAACGCCTCCGCTATACAAGCTTCTGGATAACGTCGATTACGAACAAGACCCTTGAACTTACACATTTTTCTCTCAGTAGAATACATCCAACGAAGATGAATTGGACCACCCAATCTAATTTCATCTACCAAATGGATAGGCAAATGTTCCATTATATAAAAAAAAGATGGAGGAAAAATCTTTTCAAGCTCGCATAAAATTTCTTTGATTTCAGTTTGCATTGCCTCAAGATCTGCTTGCCTTATAACCTTACTACATATGGCTTTAAAGAAGCTCCCCAACCTAATCAAGGCTAATGAAACATTCTTAGGCAATCCTTTTCGAACCGCAATCTGGAGCAAGTAATGCATTATAAAATGAGCATCATGGCTTTTGTACCCTGATATTTTCATCTCTTCCACATCCACACGATCTGATATGTTTGAGGCAAACCCTTTTGGTAATTTGGCATTTTTTAAGACAGTGCAAAATAACCTCTTTTCTTCTGGTTTCATGCTAAAACAAGATTTAGCTAAATGAGCTTTTCCATTTGTATTATCTTTCCTTGGATGAAGCTCCTTTCGTATCCCCATTTCTTGCAAGTCATAGCGAGAATTAATGTGATCCTTTGACTTTCCTGCTATATCTAATAAAGTCCCAAGCAAACTATCACATATATTTTTCTCAATATGCATCACATCAAGATTGTGCCTCAACTTATTATGTTTCCAATATGGTAATTCAAAAAAGATTGATCTTTTCTTCCATGGACCCTCATTATTTCGACGTCTTTTCTTCTGACCCTTCCCAAAAACATTATTGAAATCATGTAACTTTTCAAAAACTTCCACGCCCGACAAGGATGTAGGTGCAGGTGTATGATCCTCCTCTCCATTAAAGATTTTTTGTCTCTTCTAAATGGATGATCAGGAGGAAAAAATGCCTGATGACCTAAGTAACACATTTTACGACTATGTTTGAGATATTGAGAACATGTGTTGTAGTTACATGTGGGGCATGCTAATTTTCCCTTAGTACTCCATCCAGAAAGCATTGATAGCGCTGGAAAATCACTAATTGTCCACATTAAAGCTGCATGCATTTGAAATTTCTGATTTGTATGAGCATCATATGTTTCTATCCCAAATTCCCATAGTTCCTTCAATTCAGCAATTAATGGTTGTAGGTACACATCTATATCCTATCCAGGAGATGATGGACCTGGAATGATCATCGACAACATTAAGTACTCTGGCTTCATGCAAATCCACGGTGATAAATTATAATTCATCAACATAACAGGCCAGGTACTATGGGAAATGCTCATGGTTCGAAATGGATTAAAACCATCACTTGAAAGACCCAATCGAACATTACGAGAATCTTTTGAGAAGTTTGGATGCATAGAATCAAAATCCTTCCAAGCTTCTCCATCAGCAGGATGCCTTCTATTTCCATCATTGGGTCGTTCAGAATCATGCCATCTCATTGCAACAGCTGTTTCACGGCACATAAATATTCTCTGAAGCCTAGGCTTTAAAGGAAAGTACCTTAAAACCTTCCCAGGTATTTTAGAGCTTGCATTAGTTGTGCAATCACCATCATTTAACCATCTAGAAGACCCACACATAGAGCAATTATCTTTCTCCGCATTTTCATTCCAAAATAGCATGCAATCGTTAGGGCATGCATGTATTTTGTCATAGCCGAGACCCAAATCTTTTATCATTTTTTTAGCTTTACTGAAAGACTCAGGTAGTTGAGCAAAGGGAAATGCTTCTTTTAACAAGTCTAACATATCACTAAAAGCCACATCACTCAACACATGTAGGGATTTAAGCAAGTATAAACGAATGATGAAACTCAGCTTACTGAAGCTCTCACACCCTGGATATAACTCTTTTTTTCCTTCTTCCACTAATTTAAAAAATCTCTTTGCATCTTCAGATAGCCCTTCTCCCTCTCCTTCTTCATGCGATGTTTCATCCTCTATATTTCCAAATGTATCACGAAGTAGTCCATCAATATCATCATGGTTTCTTGAATGTGGTGTATTCCTTGAGGAAACTCTCTCCCCGTGAAAAATCCATTTGTTGTATCCATCCACAAATCCATTTACAATAAAGTGATCCTCCACCACATTTCTATAATGCCAATAACGATTGATGCACTTTTTGCAAGGGCATAATATTTCATTTCCTTTAGAAGCTCGTTGAAATGCCTTATCAAGAAAATTATTCACTCCACTAATATATTCATCACTGCATCGTCTGAGACTCATCCAACTTCTATCTAAATTATCCATTGATATCTATGTGACACAAAAAGATAACAAGAATCAAATTTATGATAAATTATGAAATAAAAAAGACAACAATATTTTACAAATGAACAAACATATCTCAAAATGTACATTTGTAAAACATTGTTGTCTTAAACATGTCAATAGAATATTGAAATTGAAGACTTATCAAATATTAAAAAAAAAAATTTCACTTCGAAACATACTAAAAGTGAAAGTAAGACAATTAGTGAGGAAGTGTTAAAAGTATTATCGAAAATAAAAATGCAACCAAACAAAGAAATGGCTCTTTTTTAATTTATCATTGTATATCATTATAAGCTATATGACATTATGTGTTCTTGCTGTATGATGAACAATGTTTTGTTTTTGTTGCTTTCACATTCCTTACTTATTTTATAAAACATAATTAATGGATGTATAGAAGAATGTTGGCAGGATAGCTATGGGAATAAGGGATGTAATATCTTTTGTGTTCTTGTAATCATTTACTCGTGGATTACACTGAGTATGCTGTTGTTTGTAACATTGAACTATTTGAAAGTCACCCATACCTCATATATCACTTCGTATTTTATTTTTTTCTATTATTGTAGGACTAGTTTCTAAAAACTTTTTCAACTTCACTGTTGGAACTGACTGCACAAAGATTTCAACCTTTCCCTGCTTGGAAAAATGTTAAAATGTGTAGGGACACTTGTTTTAGGGGACACCCAAAATTAAAGGTACTCTAAGAGTCAAAATGGGATCTCTGCTAGTTAACAGAATGGTACTTTGAACGACAAAACCTGTATCCAGCATGCTTCACTGTCTTCACTATTATAGAGAGGACGTGAATTCAATGAAGCAGCCAGTACAACAGACTTAGCCAGTTGCAAGACAAGGATGCAAATCAACTCCATAATACACATCAACATATTCAATGAAGCAGCCAGTACAACAGAACAGACAGAGGAAAAAAAACACCAAAACTGAAAACACAAAGTCCACAGACACCAAGGAACAAGTCTACATTCTGTTCTGTTGAACAAGTAATCACCACTTCTTTACTTACAAGAAGACAAAATATTTACCAAAATATATGTTTATAAGACAAAATAAAAAAATCAAATGTCATACCAATTAGAAATTCTTTCAAAAAGAGCTCGTACTCAATAACAATTTACTTTATATATCCTAAAGAACAAACAAATTTATGATTAGGAAATAATTTCAAAGATACTCGTAACTACTAAAAGGAAAAGTATAAAAATCATAACAAGCTTATCATGCTTTCAAATTTATGTTATTAACGACTTATGGACATTCAAGAAATGGAAAATAGTCACTCGATTCACATGAAGTTCAGATCATATTCTAACACACCAATAAATCGCCTTGAGGATTCGAGTCTTTTCCAAAAAGAATCCCTACTGATTTTCTTTTTTTATAAGAAATCAAGGCAGAACAGTCTTTAAAAGTGATAAAACAGATTTTTAAGGCAAATAATATTGATACTCAGGTATTCAATTAGTTAAATTATCATATTGATACTCATATTTTTAAGGGAAATTATAGATTTTAAACCCATAGTAGCTACAATTTAATTGGAAAAACCCACACAATCAGAAGGAATACATCAAATACACTAACCACACCTCAAAGATTAAAGACAAAAGAAGAGAGTCAAGAAGAAAACCTCAAAATCTCAAAATTGTAGTTTCTTCAGCTATAAACTCAAAGATTGAAGAAGAGAACCTCCAACAGTTGAAGAAGAAAACCTCAAGATTTCTCAGATTTCACAAGAAAACATCCAGCCCTCCATTTCCTTAGATTTCACAAGAGGTTTGAAGAGAGAAATGGGTTAAGATTTGAAGACAAAGATGGGTTTATGTTTGCCCTAAAATGAAAGACATGAAGAACTTACCATAAGATTCATATCCCTTCAAAACACCACAAGCTTACCACAAGCTTTCCATGAATGGATGAAAATTTAGGTCAAAGAAGAAGGGCAACAAGTTATGTGTTCTGCTTGTGAAAGAGAAGAGAAATGGATGAGAAAAATGGGTTTATGTTTGCAGCTTCTTAATTTGTATCGATATCTGATAGAGAGAAAAAAATTATATTTACGAAATTAATTAAAAATAAAATTATTTGTGAAAGAGATGAGAAATAAATGAAAATTATATTGTTTGGCGGGTTTAGCCAAAATAAGAGAGGGAAATTATGGAGGGATTAAAAAACCGTTCCAATAGAAAAAATGTCACACAAAATGTTGCCACAGATGACTTTATGGCAACGGTTCTCGTACCCGTTGCAATATGTAAGTCTATCGCAACAGTTTTTACACAGTGGCAACGGATTTATTACCTAGCCGTATCAAAAACACCCTATCCTTTTGGCAACGGTTCAAACCGTTGCAATAGACCCTCTATAGTAACGGTTTCTTAAGCGTTGCTAAAAAATCCGTTGCCGTAGGCCTAATTTCTAGTAGTGGGAAAAGCCAAAGAGTAGAACCAATCCATAACGTCAACAGTACCAACACCAAACTCAAAAGGAGGAACAATTGGATTTTTAACAGCTGTGAAGAAACTTGTTTTCCTGGCCAAAAAAATAATATACAGATGTAACATAGATGATGACAACAACTTAAACAATAAAAAATATTCAAATAAATACACATACTTGCCACGTTTCTTGGATAGTTTGCTTTCGACCCATTTCTTGAAAGCAGAGATCACATTATTCTGAACAAGGCATACTGTTTAATTTTGAAAAGGGTGTTTCCATGAACAGTAGCTCAATGCCTCACCAGATGTGCCACCAGATTCACTTAGATAAGTGTATGGTGATTGTGCATACTGTCCAGACAACTTTGTTCGGACATGTTGCACCAGTGTAATATGTGAATCTCCAGTCTCAACAACTACCAATGGTGTCACACATGTATTATCAGAATCAATATTAACCAAGGATGACACATATGGTTTTCCAGTTTCCAAAGCAACCATTTGAGATTCACGCATTGTTGGCATTACAAAATCATCTAGTGTTGGAGTCTTACTGATTTTGTCGACTGCCGCTGAAACATCATCTACTAAATCATTCAAATCATGAATGAGAAGATTAATGATTACTTATTTTTAAAACTAACCTTATTAAACAATAATTAAAACAAGACTTACACGTGTTATCAAACACACGTTGATTGTTTGAATCAACATTGACAGGTTCTTCATCAACATAATCTCTCAACTGTTAGTAATGAACATCAAATCTTTCTTTCCTTTGGTCCTCAAACACTACCTTAATAATCTCAACATACAATCAACAACCGAAAATCAAGGATGTATATAGGTAATCATATGACACCAAAAACATATTTAAACAGAACTATAAACCAACAAAAAGAATTAAATATGACATATTTAGTATAAACAAATTACCATAGTTTGTTATCATAAACACTTTCTACACCAAAAATCTAATACTAACTTAAATTAGATTAATCATTTCGTATACCATCATTTAAAGCATTTGGTAAAAAACAGATACGATAACTTATCAGTACACTAACCAAAATTTTAACATGATAATTTTCGAAGACCATTACATGTTAAATGCTATACAAAGAAACATCATAATGTCTACATGCATATCAACCAAAATGTTCTACCATACAACACACTAAATAAACTACATACAAATGAAAACATGAAATTTTTAACAAACAAAATGTCATGACTAGCATTATAATAAGTTTGATCAGGCTTCTTTTTGAATTGATTTTATCTCCTCAAGGATGCTTTTAAAAGATGCATCCAAAAAAGCCTTCATTTCAATAAACTGTGCATCCACATTTTTCTTAAATTTGTTCAAGTCATTACGCACCTAACAAAAAAATAAATAATATTATAATTTCATATTAGACAAAAACAGTAAAGAACGAGTCGTCCTTTGTCCAAACCTTATCAACTTCTTCCGCAAGCTTCTGGAAATCTTTATTCCTTGTTAAACAAAAATCAACTCCAACATTATGTGATGTATTCTGTGGCAATTCCCTTTCATTATTCCTAATATCATTGTTAGACTAAAAATTCTCATTTTGACGTAACAAACATCCAGAGTCTCCCAACTTGTTGAATGATGACTCATTGAAACAAGTCAGGTTTTCAGTCTCAATAACATGAAGCTCATCATCCAAAAACACAATATCATCAAACATATACTGTAATGGCATGATAATTAAAAATATAAGTAAACACATAGACCAAAAAAGTTAATAACTTATAACTCTCAAAATTTTATTACCTGATTTCCATACTTTCTGAACATGCCTTTCTTAAGATGATGAAAATAAATCTTGTTCCTTGAAACATCCCAATTGAAGATGCGAGGAGTACGACTTGATTTACGAATTACAATTAATTCATCAATTTTGTGCAACATTCATAGAACCAAATTTGCAATGCAAGCAGGAATCCAAAAAACTTAACATAACCAGGATCTTTAACCATTTGACTAGTGATTGATTCCCTTAGATTAAAGAATGACAGATTTTTCCAAGGGTATGTACTATACTGCCCAGTCTCAATACACAAAAAGTGGTCTTTTGGAACATATGTATTGCTTGGTGGAGATGATAATATATAAGTACTGATGAAATAGACCATGCTCATGTTAAAAATGTCTTCAGAATTAGTCAACCCATCTTGATTGAAAACCTTTATCAGATCAGCTTTCAACACCCTATCAGTAGCATTCGGAAAGTAACGACTAATATGCTTTGATGTAGTGTTAGGATCATGTTCAAAATTCATCGACCCACCACACTTAAAACAAGTAATTATCCTGAACTCCTTAAGCCCAAAGTGAATTTCTTTGCCATTTAAGTTAAACACAAACATGTCGTCGCGATCATTGGTCGACTGATGATGAACCAAACTTCTTATGATCTGAGGTTGCACTTTAATAGTTGGTAAATCTAAGAGATATCAAAACGGGGACTCTTTAAACAAATGAATACTATTATTTTAGAAAGTCGAGTCGTTATATCAACAAATACATTGACATTGACATACGAACACCAACGAGATTGTTTCTTCTTGATCTAAAACACAATAAAGAAACAAAAAATTATATTTAAAAGATTATGCAAATAATAATGTAAAAAACTAATAACAATGTTCATTATCATCAAATTAAGTATAACAATAAAATAATGAACAATATATATAATAATCGAAAATTACATTACCTTCACTGATTCAGTTGATATTTTCCTTTTTCTAATAACCGACGTTACCCCTTTTGGATTTGATAGCTTTCTCACCGGAACGCCACCAGATTTCTATGCACCAAAAAAAACCCTTTAAACTTTCAACTTGCATGTAAAAACAATGAACACAAACACATTCAAAAATTGAAATTAGTACCTTTTTATTCGATTTCCCTACTGATTTTGACTCAGTATTCAATCTGATTCTTTTTGCAATAGGGATTTCATCCTCGAAATCACTATCATGAGGCTAGTGTTTCGACATTGAATCTTCTGTCATCTTCTCCTTACCCTTACTGTTAGGATTTAAAATAGGATCAATTTTCGATTGCACCTTGCTAGTTGATGAGGAATGAATGACAATACATTCATTCTTTTTTTACCCATATTGTTGACAACTCTTACACCTTCTTTGACAGGGAATTGAGTGAACGCGCTCAACTCATACGAAGGTCTGGAACATATAATAGTTGGACTATCTACAAGTACAACTGATTTATTATTAAGCCTAGGGCTTTTCCGCGGAGTAATATTCATTGAAACAAAAAAAAAAAGAAATATGAGATGAACAGCAGGAGGTTGCAGTGGAGAAAGGGATGGTGAAGAGGGTGTGAACATAGAGAACAAGTTGCGAAGATGAACAATGACGGAAGATTTTCTTGACATAAAGCAAACGATAATATCTATAAAAAGTCTAATTTTATGGTACAATAAAATAATTACTTTTACATAGATAGTTTAAAAAGGAATAGAATTATAATATTATTAAACTGAATCATTATCTTAAAATAAGTGATAAGCACGAGTATTGATGTGAGTAGATAAGTCTGAAAATTGGTATATTAAAACATTTACATAGATGGTTTATAAAAGGAAAAAATATAAATTTAATTATAACATGCACAGTTACCATAACAAAAATATACAAACGTGTATTAGTAGGAGAGATAAAAAAGCAATGACTTTAAAATCCATAATTATCATGCCCATTAATTAGGCACGAAAAAATAAAAAGTGGAGAGAGGAAAATAAACTCAATAAATAATTAATTTAAATACGAAATAAATTAAATTGCTATGTTTGTAATTTAAAAACTATGTTTGTAATTATAAATAAGTATATGATTATGTTGTTAATTAGAGTCTTAAGTCGTATATTCATGTAATTTTAATTATTAAACAAGTATGACTTTTTTTTTCAATTGTAATTTTGTATTACTTACGCTTTTACTTATTTTATTTAATTTTTCTCACCAATCCAACAATATTCAAACTGACAATAATTGAACCTTATAAGAGTTTAACAAAGATGCGTATTTTTTACCTAATATAATTTTAATTGTATGATTTTACTTGTAAATAGTATGGCACCCACCATGGGACTAGAGCAATTATTTATCAATTTAACTATTGCCTTATTAGCTTGAATATATTTATCTCGTAGAGGTAGTATCAAATGAAATACAATGATGACCAAATCATTGGAAAATAGACTAACTAAAATATGATCAACAAAATAATAATGGGAATATTACATGGAAAAGAGATAGTAGACTATCACGACTCAAGACTACCCCCTAGACGTGACATGGTACTTAAAATCCCGAGACAATCTAAGAGAACCACATGCCGTAGCATGATACTAAGAAAACATACATAACTGAAATAAATAGATAAGCGAAATAAGTCTCAAATGGAAATCTCAACATATCATGAAATTGAAGTACAGAGACATAATTTTGGAAATACTAATATCTGACAACAAGCCGCTACTGCATAATGAGTGACTAGGATAAGCTCTAACTCTCTTGAATAGTCTAAAAAGTTAAATAAGTTTAAATGACATAAAAGAAACATAAGTGTGGCAATGTTCCTGAACCTTAAGGACTCACAAAATCCAAGCAAATCTGATAGGATCCAATACTAACTACAGCCAGAAAGATTGCGTCAGAAGCTATATTACAAAATAATATAGGCACAAGAATATATGCGGTCAGTACTCCTAATGTACTGAATATGGGGAAAGATGCATGAACATAACATGATAGCACGAGAAGTATGAAAATATGGTAATGCAATGACCAAGTAAGCATAACATAAATCTGATCAATTGATTTTATAAAACATAGTACATGGTCAAGCATTCTTCCTTAAATCATAATCATAGTCATAACATTAGTTTTTTGTGAAAAACATAAACCTTTGTGGGAGATACCGTTAACCGACATAAACCATGTGAGCTATAAGATGAATTTCTGTGTATTGCTCCCACACCGAAAAGAGAGTGTCATACTTTCCAAAGTTAGGACTATAATCATGATCTTAGGTGGATCCACTAGCCAGAGTCAATTAAGACTAAGTCCTATGGAGGTATGTAGTTCAGGGACAAAGGGATTGCTTCTAAAGGTCTCAAGCCTCTACTAACGGGTGAGCCTTCATCCAAAGGTCCACTGGGTGCTAAGTAAACTCCTAACAAAAAACATGCATATCATAATCATATTCGTAATCGTTGAAATGGTAAGAATCTAGTAATACCAAATCATTCATACATAATCTCACAGTCATAAGAATAGTTCCTTTAAAAATCCTGATTTCAAAACATACTCTTCAGACACTTATCTTAAAGCATCTAAATCATGATATTCATTTATAATGAGAGATACATCAATCGGAAGCATCATCTTTTCATAAAACTTGATTTATACTTTATATAAAATCATCCTTGATTCATAAAATTTTTCATATCATAATGCATGCATATCAACACAGCTTAAATCATATCATAAAATACTTGCATGACATGGGTTTATGAAGATATCATTGAAAACATTTAAATATGATCAAATCATGCACAATAAGATCAATCATGATGAATAAACTTATCCTACTCTTTTAATTCCTATACTACATCAATTTAGGCATATTTTGAAGGACTATAACTGATTCTAAGACCCTAACTCTTCCCCATTTACTCTCATTCTCTAAAACTCCAAAATCTCCTCTAAAGTCTTCTTCTCCAAGCAAGCTAGGGTTGCACGGATCTTCAAGCCTTCCTTGAAGGATTCACCTAGGGTTTCTATATGTGAGAAATTCATCAATGAATTTCTCTTTACCCATTGAGTCCCAAAGAAACTTCAATTCTCCATTTATAATTCTTACCCAATTTTAAAGTTTCATTATTTTCTTATGGGTTCAATTGATTTTACAAATAATCATGAGAAATAACTGTAGGACCAACTTCACAGATCCCATCTACGGTATGTACAATGAACTACAGACCGTACTAGCTCTTCGTGAATCATTTTCCTGAAAGTTCAAATCTCTGTTAAAGAACCACAAATAAAGGTCCACGACTCGTTAAACCTTACACAGCCCATATAACACACCTTGTAGAATAAATCTTAAACTTCGGCCTAGATCCTCAGGCCATAAACAATGAGTGCCAAGTATAGATCATGTTCCCTTTTACGATAGGTATTGGTCAGCCGTATACAACTTTACTGGAAAAACAAGTTTCTAATGGTAACCATGACTCTCTTTCCATGATTCCTGGAACCATGTACGACTTATACATTTGTTACGCCCCGAGCCTACACCCTGGATGTGGCCGGCACTAGAGAACCATTGCTGGTCCCCAAGTGAACCCTCATCCTGGCTGACTACAAGCGGAAGACTAACTCAAGCATCAAACTGAAAGAAATGCTAAATCAACAGTGTATTAAATCTCAAAACTCTTTGAATATACTAAGTATTAAACATAAGTTTTGAAGAAAACCTCTGAAACTGAAAGATTCTAAATAATTGTCTATCTATGAAGCCTCTACTGTACAAAGATAGTGTCCGGACAAGACACATGATTCCTCAAGAGAACTACTACTAACAACTCATAAAATTGGAGTCCTCCGAAACCAAGGAGGCCTTACTCAAAAGCTGACAAGGGGATGAAGTGATCTCAATGGAACTCCTGTTGAGGATCCTAAGTACCTGAATCTGCATCATAAAAAGATGCAGGTCGAATTACATTAGTACATTGAATGTACGAGTATGTAATATAGCCGAAGCAAAATAACTGAATGAAAAGACAACAATAGCAATAACATAAACTCAACTAAATGTAAAGAATTAAAGAAATGAAATCGTTTAAATATTACAAAAATACTTACTCCTCTCTGAACTCAACATATTAATTGATATGATAAAATACACTTTAACTTTATTTGGGAGATTCTCTAATGGAAAACCATCACTATGAGCTACGTGATGATACAACAACTCGCACATACTGCCAAAACTGTCCTATACCGTGCCGGGGTATAGAACCTCGCAACTAAGTGGATTCACTAAGCAATAAGGATTCATTTAAAATGTATGATCATGTACCCATGTTGGCAAGACATGGTTTATGAGGATTTTGAGTTGTCTGAACTTATCCCCATATCGGTGCTCAATACTAATCCCAATTAATCATATATTCATGCTCAACTATATAAACATACTTTTTCTCTGTTTTGAGGTAGTTACTCAAAATAACCTCTTAAAAGAGGTAACTGCTCTGAAATATCCTGAACTCATAAACTCTTTTTAGAAATCAAAGTTTCTCTTTTCTCAATGTAAAAATGTTACATTTGGGAATACGTAGTTCCCTTATATTCTTTCTCAATCATGTATTAAACTATTCTCAAAACTCACCTTTGCTTTCTCAGAGAATTAGTTTAACATCATTGTTGATTAAAAAGGATTCTCAATAATAACTCAATAAAAGCTCTTGAACTTTTTTCTTAAACTCACTTTAGTTTTGAAAGTGCATTAAGACATATGATCAGGATATGCATGAATTTTTCAAAGGTAAATGGAGTCTATAGGAGCTAATACAGAGAAGGAAAACATGGCCACAACTTAAAGCAGCATGCGCCAGATGAAACAAAGAAAAGAATCGGCCCAACAATCCTTGGCGTACTGCTGGCGTAGGGCGTTTGGCCCTGAACTTCAGAAGTCAGTCCAGGGTGCACTATTGGCTCGCCTTCCTAGGGCCTGAACTGTTGAAGGCCAGGCTTGGCGCCTTACTGACGACGTGCCGCCCCAGGGCCCTCCCCAGCATCCCCAATATATTTTCAAATTAAATTTGGAACCCAAATTTGTTTAGAATTGGAAAATTGTTCCTAAACTCTTTTTGTTTAGCTTAGAAGTCTTAAGAGTATTTCTTCTTAGAAAAATCTTTTTAGTTTTACTACACTTTTGTAAATATTTTGTGATGAATAAAAACCCAAAATCAATACATGAGAACTTTCATGCAATTCCTTTTGAAAACATAACTTTACTAGATCAATAGAGTTCATGTGATACTAAGCATGAACAACATTATAAGATTCACAAAAACAAACGAATCAAAAATCAACGGTTAAAGAACTGAATTCAATATCAAGAACTACGAATGGATCCTTTAGATGTGAGGATTTCCTAATTGAGATGTAGGGCTTGCGGACAAACTAACCAACACCATGATCACCTTACAAACCTGGAAAGAATTAAGGTTCTTGGCGAAATTGATGGAAACTTGAAGAACGCTTGAACCCTAGCTTTTTCTCCTCTTGGAACCTTGCTCTAATTCTTCTAAGTGTTAAAGAACGTGAAAAGATATTTTAACACTATTTTTTGACCCTTAATTAGGTGAAAAAAATGTGGCTTAGGCTTAGAAGGGGTGGGAAAAGACCAAACTACCCCTCTAGAAAAACAGACGAGGTTCCTTAAGAGGGAGCCTCACTAAAATGGGCATATCTCTTTACTCCAAACTTGGCATAAACAAAAGACAATGGCATTGGAATGAGGACTCAAAGACCTTTAATTTGATAGGTCATGGGCCACCTAATTCATTATGTGCTGAGAGATATGATTATTTGAAGTCAACCCAAGTAGAATCTTACATCAAAACTTAATCGGTATGGAAACTTTCAACTCAACTTTGTGCTAGGGGATTCTAGTGACCTTAATTCATATCCAAATCAATTTCCACACTAAAGAATAGACCTTAAAACCTAAGCATAATTTAAGAATCACCCGACACGACCTTATATGTAAAAGAAGAATAGTTTGGTTCGGGTCTTAACTCAAAATTTTTGGGGTGTAAAAATTTCTCCCCATTGGGATCATTCGTCCTCGAATGATAGTTAAGCTGAGCATGAAAGGAAAAGAGTTAGTCTTACTATCTTTGGACTTCTGAACTTATCTATTGATATAGGCAGAACTGATTCATACTGAGAGTTTTGAAACTGGACTAGAGCATGATTGGCACAAAACTCATGTAAGATTTTAAGATTACAGGCCATGACTTGAAACAAGGGTATCCGAGCACGAAGTAAGAATATGACCTCTATGCCTCGAGTGATACAACTGGTAGCTTTTAAGCTTAGCAACACTTCTCAACTATGCTCTCCTTTCTGATTACTACACTTTATTAGCTGCAACTCATAGCTCCCACTAGGGTATATGACTACTTTTAACAAGGTCTAAGTTAAACTGTCTGCTCTTACTGTGTTCAAGCCTTAACTCTAAGTCACAAGGTGCTAAACATAAGGTGATTATACTAATCCAAATCACAAGATTCAAGCTCTATATCTCTATAGGGAATCTCATCCCAAGAATACTACTCCTTACCATTGCATTCAACCAACCTTGAGTCCTAATCAAGAACCACCTAATGCATTATGCATTCATCCACATTTTATCAACAACTCATTCAAGCGTAGAACTATAACCACTCCATGGACTCCTACTAACCAACCTTCTAAGAATTTTTCATTCTCTCATCATCTCTACCAACTGAAATTTCAGGCATTACTATTAGGAACTGCTACTTTCTCTCATTTAACTATTACTCTTAGTAAAACTCCATCCTATTCCTCTTCCACATTATAACTTTAGATGGAATAAGAACACCACCACTACCACAATAAGAAATATCAATCCTCTCCTTCTTTCATTACTCAACTACTATCTACAACATCGTTATCCAAACTGAAAAGGATTATTGAAAGAACTTTAGCGTGAAACATCATAAGCACGATTCATTCGAGATATCTGATATAAGAATATGCATGGCATAACATTATTGTCACGACCCAATTTCTCAAGTCATGATGGCGCCTACCATCCCACTAGTAGGCAAGCCAAACTCAATCCTTGAACTTAACAGTAATAGGATTAAGAGTGGAAACTAATTCTAAACCAAGCGGAAGCATACAACAAGAACACATAAAAGAAGGCTGGAGCGGAATCAAACAAAAATAATATATACAAGACACCTCCCAAAATCTGGAAGTCACATGTATAGAACTACTAATAAGAGTACAAGTCCCAAAAGTGGACCACAGAAACAACTGTCTCAATAGCAAAAGACAAGCCAAAATACATATATACAGAAGGAGACAGGTAATCATAGAACTCCATGTGCTCACCCAGTCTCCTGAACTGACAGCTGCAGGCCCGATCTCAATGCTGATAACTTGTGCTCGGATCTGCATCACGAAAATAGATACAGAGTGTAGCATGAATAGTAGGCATCATAGGCCGACTGAGCAAGAAAGGTAAAAATAGGCAGACAAGATAGAATCCACAACAACAGAGGTCAATAGAACGGAAACAGAGAAAATGGAATGTAAACTGAGGATAGCTAGGCTAAACCCAGCTGGGCCCCCCATAAGACCCGCTGGGCACACTCGTGCGCAAGTTTAAGTAAAAACCCGAACGGACCCCCATAAGCCTGCCAGGTACACTGAAAAGCTAGAACTACAGGATTAAGGAACAGAACTCCGAACCTAACAAACGACCAATACTCAACCGATCACAAGTCTAACTTCCTAAAGCAATAAGCCAATCCAGCAAGCTACTCAGGGGGCATAAACCCAGTAAGTCGAGTACTGCAAAAAAGGCGGGGGTACACCGACCCCTCTAAATAACCCGGTATCCAACTGTCCAAATAGGCTATCACTCCGGGGGCATCACCCTGGGCCCAGCTCATACCAGCCAAGTGAGCCATCTAACACTACGGGGGCGTTGACCCAGCCAGATGAGTGTGCCATCTACCATTCCGGGGGCATTGACCTAGTCAGACGAGTGTGCCATCTACCACTCTTGGGCATTGACCCAGCCAGACGAGTGTACCATCTACCACTCCGGGGGCATTGACCTCGCCAGACTAGTGTACCATCTACCACTCTTGGGGTATTGACCCAGCTAGACGAGTGTACCATTTATGTCTACTCCGTAGAGGACCTCAAATAACCCATATATCGTGGATCGCCGTCCACTCCCTACATATCCTTAACACAGAACCGGGTAAATTCAATACCAACCATACCACGCCAGACTAAACATCACGGGCAGCCGCCCTCATAGGTATATCAACCAAAGGTTCCCAGCCTAACACAATTCAACCGACAATCGGCGTAATGACGACATCTTCCGACAGCATCCCAAGAATCGCAGAGATAAGGGAGAAAGAATCGAAAGGTCCGAAAGCCACGAAAACGCCTATACTAAGGCTCATACTGTCAGACCCAAGTCTGCTATACCAGTCTACAAGCATCTAGTTCATCTGAATCGACGTCAGATACATACTCAAGTCAACCAGGTACATGGGACTATGTCAACTATATAACATCCTACTCTAAGGCAGAATCACAAAATTCAACCAATCACAGAGTGAAAGAACCCGGTCCCACTCATGCAACATCAGATAACCACCAACAGATAACCCACAATACAAAGATAAAACCAATCAAGTCAACAACCCAACCTATAGCATGATACTAGCTCATAACAACCCAACAGTCAACTCAAAACTAAAGAATCGGGGAATAAGAGAAACAAACCTAGCCAACCACCCCAAATTCACAAATATCAACCAGCAATTACACATTCAAGCTTAGTCTAGAAGGAAGGGAAGCCGTAACCTATCAAAAAGATGATCACAAGCGCTCCAAGTCACTCAACCAGAGATTTTCCCTTCTGTACAGCCTCAGACTACTGCCAAGCTATCAAAAATAGAATCACAGCGTCAATACGGTCGTTTAGACACGAAAATCAATAAAATTGGAGACAGACCAATTTTTGAGTCAAATCGCGCAAAGTGGGACCCACTCCAAATTTTCTGGAATTAACTCCTTGAAAAGGTCCCAAATCCTTTCCTGAACTTGAATCCCAAAATGGATCACCCATCAGGGCTCGGATCTGCTCCAAATAGCCAACAACAACAAAAAGCAAAACTTTACACAAATAGGCCAAGAAAGCAACTTAGAACTCAAATTCATGGAAATCAAGGGACACCCAAAACTAAATGAAAAAACATCCACGAAGCCAATAGGATTCCAAGCGCTTGGGACTTCGAATCACCCAAAATGGAGCTCTAGAACCCGAGATATCGATGTTTTAAAATGTAGAAGAAATCATAAATTAATCACCAAAAAGATGATGGGCAGCAGCTTTGAGCTGAAATTCACCTCAAACGAGGGTTCACCAATACAATCCTATCACTCCACCATGTAGCCACAATCTCCACGATCATACAGGACTTCGAATCACTCAAATCGGAGCTCGGATGAGGGAGAAATCGCCATTTGAAAATGAGGGCTGAAAGCTGAAATTTCTGGGTTATAAAACATGAAACGGGTTGCCAAAAATTATTGATGGTCGCTAAAAGTGTAAATTCTAGTCGCTAAAGGTCTGCACCAGCAACCAGATTTTTGCTAGTTTTCAAAGTGTCCGAACGAACCCTCGTAATTAGTTCGGGACCCGATGAAAATAAACCAGATATGCTACCCCACTAAATTCGATATTCCGGACTCAATGGCGTAGTCAAAATTTCCATACGAGGTCGTTTCGATAAAAAGTGGGTCCCACACCCAATGAGCCATTTTAGCCAACTTCTATAGGGGGATTCAAAATTAGGTCGGAAGCTCCCGAAAATTCTCGAATGGTCGTTCTAGACCAAACTCGGCATTCCGGAACTAACCGCGCTGTTGAAATCTCCATCCGAGTGCGTTCTCCAAGAATGTTGACCGAAGTCAACCTTAAACAAAATTTTAAAGGCTAAAGAGCTAACTGGCCCCAATTTCACACCGAAAAACCCCAAGACTCGGGCAAACCATGCTTCTAGCCTAATTTGGCCGCTCCGAAGTTGATGGAACTGTCAGAATTCTCATCTGAGGTCGTTTACCTAAATTTATGATCGAAATCAATTCTTCAAGGTTCAAAAGCTCCAAAACAGAAAAATAGGCATAAAACCCAAACGAACGACCAGGCGACCGAACAGTCAGTGCCAGCAAGTAATAATTGACTTAGGGTCGCTACAGGAATGCTCTAAACGACAGAAAGAAGGCATTAACACAGAAATGACCTGGAGGGTCATTACAATATCCATTGCTAAAAGGACTTTCGTCCGCGAAAGTATTGATTAAGAAATACCTGAGGGCTCACTCTCGCATCTCCCGCTCGATCTCCCAGGTAGCCTCCTTAACTGGACGATGCCTCCAACGGACCTTATCCACAGGAATACCTCTTGACCTCAGCTGCCTCACATCTTTGGCCTAAATAGTAATTGGCTCCTCAGTAAAGGTCAAGCGATCATCCAACTCAACAGCATCATACTGGAGCACATGAGACTCATATGGAACATATCGGTGCAGCATCGAAACATGGAAAACTGGATGAACAACTGAGAATACTGGAGGTAAAGCTAATTCATAAGCCACCTCGCCAACTGCCCTCAAAATCTCAAAAGGCCCGATATACCTGGGGCTAAGCTTGCCCCTCCTCCCAAATCTCATCACGCCCTTCATGGGCGATACTCGGAGGAATACTCTGTCATCTACAGAAAAATTCAATGGTCGACGCCTGCGGTCTGCATAGCTCCGTTGTCTACTCTGGGCCGTCCTGAGCCGATCCTGAATCAACCTCACATGCTCCAAGGACTCCTGAATCAAATCTGTGCCGTGCGGCCTAGGCTCTGTAGACTCAAACCAACCAACCGGAGTGCGACAACGCCTACCATATAAGGCCTCGAATGGGGCCATGTGAATGCTGGAATGGTAGCTGTTGTTGTACGCAAACTCTGCCAAGGGCATGAAATGGTCCCACTGACCCCCAAAATCTATAACACAGGCCCGCAACATATCCTCAAGAACCTGAATAGTGCGCTCTGACTGGCAATCAGTCTACGGGCGAAATGTTGTGCTAAGATCCACACGGGTGCCAACTCCTCCTGAAATGCTCTTCAAAAGCTGGAAGTGAACTGTGGGCCCCGATCTGAGATGATAGAAACAGGCACACAATGAAGACGGACTACCTCCCGAATGTAGATAAAGGTTAACCTCTTTGCATGGTAGGATGTATGAACAAGGATGAAATGTGCTGACTTGGTCAATCGATCCACGATAACCCAGACACTGTCAACACCCCTAGGAGGCCGTGGCAATCCCACAACAAAGTCTATGGTGATACGCTTCCACTTCCACTCAGGAATGGGTAACCTCTGCAACTCTCCACCAGGCCTCATATGATCGGCCTTCACCTGCTGGCAACACAAACAAAGGGACACATAGTCTGAGATGTCCCTCCTCATACCGCTCCACCAGTAATGCTGTCTCAAATCACGATACATCTTAGCCATGCCTGGATGAATAAAATATCTGGAATCAGGGGCCTCACTAAGGATCAGCTGGATCAAGTCTCCAACTCTCGAAACACACAAACGGCCAGCAAACCGCAAAACCCCATCTGAATCTAAGGTAGCCAGCCCGGCATCACCTACAAAAACCCTATCTCTGAGTGCCGCCAAAGACTCATCCTCAACTTGACGGCTACATATCTGATCAAGTAGAGATGACTGAACGCCCACATAAGCTAACACTCGGCTGGAATCTGAAACATTAAGCCTGACCATCTGACTGGCTAAGGACTGAATGTCCAAAGCCAAGGGTCGCTCCGAAATAGAAAGGAAAGCTAGACTACCCATACTCACTGCCTTCCGACTCAAGGCGTCCGCTACTACATTCGCCTTGCCTGGATGGTAGAGAATAGAGAGATCACAATCCTTCAGGAGCTCTATCCAACGGCGCTGCCTCGAATTAAGATCCCTCTGAGTCATGATGTACTGAAGGCTCCTGTGATCAGTGTATTTCTCACAATGAACTCCATATAGGTAATGCCTCCAGATCTTAAGCGCAAAAACTACCACCGCCAACTCCAAGTCATGAGTGGGGTAATTGCGCTCATGCAGCTTAATCTACCTTGATGCATAAGTAATAACCCAGCCCTACTGCATCAGAACACAACCTAGACCAATGCCGGATGCGTCACAATAGACCGTGAAGCCCTCGCTCTCAACTGGAAGAGTCAATATAGGAGCGGTACTACGCAACTCCTTGAGACTCAGAAAGCTTTTCTCACACTCCTCCGACCACACAAAAGGAACATCCTGGCGAGTCAATCCAGTCAAAGGCGCTGCTAAAGTGGAGAAACCCTCAACAAAGCGTCTATAGTACCCAGCCAATCCGATGAAGCTTCGAATCTCAGTCACAGAGGTGGGCCTAGCCCATCCACGAATAGCCTCAATCTTCACCGGATCCACCATAATGCCATCCTTGGACACCACGTGCCCAAATGAATGCTACAGACTCAAGCTAAAACTCACACTTTGAGAACTTGGCATAAAGCCGAAGATCTCTCAAAGTCTTGAGCACTATCCTCAAATACTGCTCACGCTCATGATGGCTCCGTGAGTAAACTAAGATGTCATCAATGAAGACTATGATGAAGGAATCCAAATACGGACTGAATACATGAGTCATCAAGTCCATAAAGGTGGCAGGGACATTAGTCAACCCAAAAGACATCACCAGGAACTCATAGTGGCCATAACGAATCCTAAGTGTTGTCTTAGGGATGTCCGCTGCTCTAATCCTTAGCTGATGATAATAAGATCTCAAGTCAATCTTTGAAAACACGGCAGCACCTTAAAGTTGGTCGAATAAGTCATCAATACGAGGCATAGGATAACAGTTCTTCACCGTCACTTTATTCCTGCCTGTAATCGATACACATCCGCATGGTGCTGTCCTTCATCCTCACAAACAGGATTGGGGCACCCCAAGGCGACACACTAGGTCGGATGAACCCTCTACTCAAGAGATCCTGAAGCTGATCACTAAGCTCCCTGAGCTCTATAGGTGCCATACGATACGACGGGATATAAATGGGACGAGTACCCGGCTCCACGTCTATACCAAAGTCAATGTCCTGATCTGGGGGTAGCCCAGGAAGGTCGGCAGGAAACACATCTGCGAACTCTCGGACAACAGGCACTAAATCAATTGTAAGGACCTCCTTACTCACATCTCTAACATATGCCAAGTAAGCCAAACATCCGATGTCCACCAGCCTCTAGGCCCGAATACAAGAAATCACCCAAACTAGTGTGTGACTACAAGAACCCTGCCACACCACCAGCGGGATACCAGGAATGGCTAAAGTCAAGGTCTTGGCATATTAGTCCAAGACAGCCCGGTGAGGAGATTGCCAATCCATGCCTAGAATCACATCAAAATCTACCAGATAAAGCATAATAAGATCAACCAGAGTGTCCTGCCCTCGGATTGTCACCACACAAGACCTGCAAACCCGATCCACTACTAAGGAATCCCCTACTGGGGTCGAAACACGTAATGGAACCGATAAGAGCTCAGGACTCACTCCCAATCGAGGCACACAGTAATCAGACACATATGAATAGGTAGAACCAGGATCAAATAAGGTTGAAGCGGGCTGATGGCATAAGAAAACCGTACCTGTGATCACATCATCGGATGCCTCGGCCTCTGCTCTAGCTGGAGCTGCATAGAAATGGCCCTGGGCACCTCTACCCCACACATCCACTCGACCGCCTGTCCTAACTCCCCGAGGACCTCCCCAAGAACCCTGCTGCTGACCCCCTCCTCTAGTTGGAGGTGTTACTGCCGAAATCGGTCTCGCTGCCTGAGGGGCTGGTAAAGCTGATCTAGAAGAAGGGCACTCCATGGCCCAGTGACCAAGCTCCCCACAAGTGAAGCAGCCCTGAGAAGGCCTACTAACCACTGGAGGTCGGCCACCCCGACCTGATGCTCCTGACTGAAACCCACCTCGGCCCTAACTCGGACCGACATCAAAACCACTCTAATGGTGTTGATCACCCTCTGAGGTCTGCAACGCTGCCTGAAACGAGCGACTAGACTACCCTGGCTGGAACCCTGGTGAAACTGGTCCCGAGTAACTCTAGGCCTGGAATGGGGCCCACTAGCCCTACCATCCTGTCTGACCCTCTTATCGCTGCCCCCATGGGCCTCGCGACGTAGCTGCTGCTGTACACCCTGATAGCAGCTAAGATCTGGACAAGCATGCCCTGTAGATCAGGAGCAACAACTGGTGCTGGTGGTGGCTGGGCTGGTCCCGGCCCCACTGGCTGAGGAAGAATCTGCTCTGCACGAGGCTCCAGCTCCGGAGTCCTCTCTCTAACGCGGCCTGGTGCCGCAGCATCCCTTTGACCTCAGGGTCGACCTCTACTACGTGAGTGAGCCATTATGTAACAGAGTGGAACAAGTGAGATTTCAAGAAACCAACTAGACAGCAACGCCCAAAAAGGATACAAAGTAAAAAAACATCCTAAGGACATCCTATAGCCTCCTGAAGATAAGTCACAGACGTCTCCGCACCGATCCTCAAGACGCTACTAGATGTTAGTTTTGTACAAGTGAGACCAACGAACCTAGGCTCTGATATCAATTTGTCACGACCCGATTTCTCAAGTCATGATGGCGCCTATCATCCTACCAGTAGGAAAGCCAAACTTCATCCCGGAACTTAATAGTAATGGGATTAAGAGTGGAAACTAATTCTAAACCAAGCGGAAACATATAACAAGAACACATAAAAGAAGGCTGGAGTGGAATCAAACCAAAATAATACATACAAGAGACTTCCCAAAATCTGGAAGTCACATATATAGAACTACTAACAAGAGTACAAGTCCCAAAAGTGGCCCACAAAAACAACTGTCTCAAAAACAAAAGACAAGCCAAAATAAATATATATACAGAAGGAGACAGGTAATCCCAGAACGCCATGTGTTCACCCTAGTCTCCTGAAATGACAGTTGCAGGCCCGATCTCAACACTTATAACTGGTGCTCAACCTGCATCACAAAAATAGATGCAGAGTGTAGCATGAGTACCAATACAACAGGTACCCATAAGCCCAACAGGTACACTGAAAAGCTAGAACTACATGATCAAGGAACAGAACTCCGAACCGAACAAACGACCAATACTCAACCGTCCACAAGTCTGACTTCCCAAAGCAATACGCCAATCCAAAAATCTACTCCGGGGCATGAACCCAGCCAGTCGAGTAATGCAAAAAGGGCGGAGATATGCCGACCCCTCTAAATAACCTGGTATCTAACTGTCCAAATAAGCTATCACTCCGGGGGCATCGCCCTGGGCCCAGCCCATTCTAGCCAAGTGAGCCATCTAACACTCCGGGGGCGTTGACCCTGCCAGACGAGTGTGCCATCTACCATTCCGGGGGCATTGACCCGGCTAGATGAGTGTGCCATCTACCACTCTGGGGGCATTGACCCAGCTAGACGAGTGTACCATCTACCACTCCAGGGGCATTGACCCAGCTAGACGAGTGTACCATCTACCACTCCGGGGGCATTGACCCAGCCAGACGAGTGTACCATTTATGTCTACTCCGCAGAGGACCTCAAATAACCCATATATCGTGGATCGCCGTCCACTCCCCACATATCCTCAACACAAAATTGGATAAAGTCAATACCAACCATACCACGCCAGACTAAACATCACGGGCCGCCGCCCTCACAGGTATATCAACCGAAGGCTCCCAGCCTAACACAATTCAACCGACAATCGGCGTAATGACGACATCTTTTGGCAGCATACCAAGAATCGCAGAGATAAGGGAGAAAGAATTGAAAGGTTCGAAAGCCACAAAAAAGCCTATAAGGCTCATACTGTCAAACCCAAGTCTGCTATACCAATCTACAAGGATCTAGTTCATCCGAATCGACGTAGGATACATACTCAAGTCAACCAGGTACATAGGACTATGCCAACAATATAACAGCCTACTCTAAGGTAGAATCACAACAATCAGCCAATCACGGAGTGAAAGAACCCAGTCCCACTCATGCAACATCAGATAACCACCAACAGATAACCTACAATACAAAGATCAAACCAATCAAGTCAACAACCCAACCTATAGCATGATACTAGCTCATAACAACCCAACAGTCAACTCAAAACTAAATAATTGGGGAATAAGGGAAACAAACCTAGCCAACCACCCCAGATTCACAAATATGAACTAACAATTACACATTCAAGCTCAGTCTAGAAGGAAGGGAAGCCGTAACCTACAAAAAAGTCGATCACAAGCACTCCAAGTCCCTCAACCGGAGATTTTCTCTTTTGTACGGCCTCAGATTGCTTCCAAGCTATCAAAAATAGAATCACAGCGTCAATATGGTCGTTTAGACACTAAAATCATTAAAATCGGAAATAGACCATTTTGGAGACAAATCGCGCAAAGTGGGACCCACTCCAAATTTTCTTGAATTGACTCTGTGAAAAGGTCCCAAATCCTTCCGTGGACTTGAATCCCAAAACGGATCACCCATCAGGGCTCGAATCTGCTCCAAACAGCAAACAACAACAAAAAGTAAACCCTTACACAAATAGGCCAAGAAAACAACTTACAACTCGGATTCACAGAAATTGAGGGACACCCAATGCTAAATGACCTAACACCCATGAAGACAACAAGATTCCGAGCACCTGGGACTTTGAATCACCCAAAACGAAGCTCTAGAACTCAAGATATCGAAGTTTTAAAATGAAGAAGAAATCATAAATTAATCACCAAAAATATGATGGGCAGCAGCTTCGATCTGAAATTCACCTCAAACGAGGGTTCACCAACACAATCCGATCACTCCACCACATAGCCACAATCTCCACGATCATACAGGACTTCGAATCACTCAAATCAGAGCTCGGATGAGGGAGAAATCGCCATTTGAAAATGAGGGCTGAAAGCTGAAATTTCTGGGTTATAAAACCCGAAACTGGTCACTAAAAACCATTTCTGGTCGCTAAAAGTGTAAATTCTAGTCGCTAAAGGTCTACACCAGCAACAAGATTTTTTCTATTTTTCAAAGTGTCTGAACGAACCCTCGGAATTCGTTCGGGACCTGACGAAAATAAACCAGATATGCTACCCCACTAAATTCGATATTCTAGACTCCATGGCGCAGTCAAAATTTCCATACGAGGTCGTTTCGACAAAAAGTGGGTCCCACACCCAATGAGCCATTTTAGCCAACTTCTACCGGAGGATTCAAAATTAGGTCGGAAGCTCTCAGAAATTTTTGAAAGATCGTTCTAGACCAAACTCGACATTCTGGAACTAACCACGCTGTCAGAATGTTGACCGAAGTCAACCTTAAACAAAATTTCTAAGGCTAAAGAGCTAACTGGCCCCAAAATCACACCGGAAACCCCGGGACTCGAGCAAACCATGCTTCTAGCCTAATTTGGCCGCTCCGGAGCTGATGGAACAGTCAGAATTCTCATATGAGGTCGTTTACCTGAACTTATAATCGAAATCAATTCTTCAAGGTTCAAAAGCTCCAAAATAGAAAAACAGACATAAAACCCAAACGAACGACCAGGCGACCGAAAAGTCAGTGCCAGCAAGTCATAAATGACTTGGGGTCACTACAAAAATGCTCTAAACGACATAAAGAAGGCATTAACACAGAAATGACCTGGAGGGTCATTACAATTATGTTGCTAGCCATTGAGAGTAAATCATGAATTCGCGAGACAGAGCATACTATGAGACATGAGTGCTTATATGAATAGGTTCATATCATGAGGTTGATATCCATAACTTTATGGAGTGGGATTGAGATCAATGAGCTAAAGTCTTTACCCCTCATTCTATGAATTGAGCATAGATGTGAATCTGTCTGAAATGTAAGAGCATAAGCCATCAACACAATTCTGATATTAATGACATCAACAGGATGTTGTAACGACTGAACTTTGAGGAATACACTAGAGTATGAATGGATCGATATATCACTTTAACTCTTTCTGAACACATTACTATCTGACTCTCAACACTTGACTTGATTTCTCATCTTATCATCTCCCCCTTGGGTATGAAGCTGACACTTTAAAGCTATGGATCTATTCCATCATCTCTAAACTAGTCTATATTCAATTTACTCCAATACTCAGGAAAGGCTAATCCCATGTCTACAGAACTCTCCATGTGCAAATACTAAGTTTCCATCTAGGGTTTCTTTCTAAGATGCTTCTTTTAACCTCTTCCCATTAGCTTATAAAGTCGCTTGATCTAACTCATAATAGCCTGACTTCTCCATCTTAGCCCACTAATACTGCCCTTCTAAGTTCATATCAACCTAACTGGAGGAAACCTGAACTATATTTGAAAGACTCATCATTGGCTATATATGATCCCTTCGACCAAACTCTTAAGGGTAATAAATAATACTTACATCAGTCTACTCCACATTGATAACTCAAATTTACAATCTAGGCAAATATGAAAATCATAAACTTAATTAGAACCTCGTCCGATTACATATAATGTAGGGTACACCTCTTGATGCTCTTGCTAATCTAATGACTTAGCCATACTTTATTTGTCTCATCTAAGGGTAATAATACCACACTTGTAGCACTCACATTCATTGCAACTAACACCTTAATTCCTCATCTACTTTATGTCAAATCTACTAGATCAAATCATAAAACTAATATCATCACCCTCTTGTTGCCATCTTTTTTATCACGACACTCATCTAAAATTCAAGCTTAGTGTCTAGTACTAAACACATATATAAATATAATTGCTCACATATTATAATTACTTATGACTACTAGATAAAATTAAGAAACACTCGCCCACTAAGACCTTATGAAAAGTAGTCAATCTTTATCCCCAGTCTACTTATTTACATATTACTGTCGCATTCTCTTTCACAACTTAAGTACTATTTACCATTTACTATACATCATTGCCTAATTAGTTCTATAATTCTCTGAATATCATAGGGTTCTCTTTTCAAAATCATAAGCTTATCTCAGATCTATCACCTCATGAATATTCTGCTCTTCTATTCAACATCTATACGTGGTCTTCACTAACACAATGACACATCGACACAAAATTCTCTCTTTAAGAGGTACACTCTAACTCATCCTAACCAGTACAGACCAATTTTTGGGTCAAATCAGGCAAAGTGGGACGCGCTCTGGATTTTTCGAAATTGACTCTGTGAAAAGGTCCCAAATCCTTTCCCAAAAATCAATCCCAAAATGGATCGCCCATTAGGGGTCGGATCTGCTCCAAACAGCGCACAACAACAAATCAAAAAACTAAACAAAATAGGCCAACAAAGAACTTACCCTCGATTTCATGGAAAACGAGGAACACCCAACGAACCCCAACCTAAAACCCATGAAGCCAACGCGAATCCGAGCGCCTGTGACTATGAATCGCCGAAAACCGACCACCGAGGAGATTTTTATGGAGGTTTGAAGCTCTCCAAAATGGGAGCTTCGACCTCATTCAATAGACACTACCAGGTCCTTCCTCTTCGCGAAAAGGGCCAAGCCTCCACGAACGTGAAGAGTAATCTCCCCAAACCTCCGCGAACGCGGTCCTAGACCCGTGAATGCGGAGAACAGACCTCCAGCATCGCACAGACCTCTGCGAATACGGCCCCAGGCCTGCGAACATTGAGGGTAAGGATCACCCTCCCCCAGTAGCCCTCCGCGAACGCGGAGCACAAGCTGCTCCCACACACTGACCTCCGCAAATGCAGAGCACAAGGTTCCCAAACCTCCGCGAACGCAGCCACTGGCCCGCGAACGCGGAGTTGACATCTTCATACCTCCGCGAACACGGAGCTTATCCCACGAATGTAGAGAACAGTGGTGTCTGCACTAACAGCTGCTGCACCAGCTAAGTTTTGGAGAATTCCAAAACTCGAACGGGGTGTTCGGAATTTGTTCGGAACCCCGTGCACGCAAACGAAATATGCTACCCCATCGAATTTGACATTCTAGACTCAATGGTGCAGTCAAAATTTCCATACGAGGTTGTTTCAACAAAAAGTGAGTCCTACAACCAAAGAGCCATTTTAGCCAACTTCTATCCGAGGTCTCAAAATCATATCGGAAGCTCCCGGTAATTATCGAAGGTCGTTCTAGACCAGACTCGGCATTTCAAAACTAACCGTGCTGTCAGAATTTCCATCCGAGTGCGTTTTCCAAGAATGTAGACCGAATCAACCTTAAACAAAATTTCAAAGACTAAAGAGTTAACTGGCCCCAAAATCACACCGAAAATCCCGAGACTTGGGCAAACCATGCTCCTAGCCTAATTTGGCCGCTCCAGAGCTGATGGAACCGTCAGAGTTCTCATCTGAGGTCGTTTACCTAAAGGTATGACCGAAATTAACTTTTCAAGGTTCAAAATCTCCAAAACAAAAAAACAAGCATAAAACCCAAACGAACGACCAGGCAACCGAACAGTCAGTGCCAGCAAGTCATAAATGACTTGAGGTCGCTACAGGAACGCTTTTAATGACAAAAGAAGGCATTAACATAGAAATAACCTGGAAGAGCATTACAATATCCACTACTAAAAGGACTTTCGTCCGCGAAAGTAAGGTTCAAGAAGTACCTGAGGGCTCAAATAAGCTGGGGAACTGCTCTCGCATCTCCCGCTCAATCTCTCAGGTAGCCTCCTCAACTGGACGATGCCTCCAACAAACCTTAACCACAGGAATGACTCTCGACCTCAGTTGCCTCACATCTCTGGCCAAAATACCAACTGGCTCCTCTGTATAAGTCAAGCGATCATCTAACTCAACGGCATCATACTGGAGCACATGAGACTCATTTGGAACATATCAAATTAGTATCGAAACTGGATGAATGGCTGAGAATGCCGGAGGTAAAGCCAACTCATAAGCCACCTCGCCAACTACTCTCAAAATCTCAAAAGGCCCGATATACCTGGGGCTAAGCATGCCCCACCTCCCAAATCTCATCACGCCCTTCATAGGTGATACTCGGAGGAATACTCTATCACCCATGAAAAATCTCAATAGTCGGCGCCTGTGGTCTGTATAACTCCGCTATCTACTCTGAGCTGTCCTGAGCCTGTCTTGAATCAACCTCAAGAGCTCCAAGGACTCCTGAAACAGATCTGTATTATGCGGCCTAGGCTCCGTAGACTCAAACCAACCGACTGGAGAGCGATAATGCCTACCATATGGGGCCACAAACGGGGCCATCTGGAAGCTGGAATGGTAGTGGTTTTTGTATGCAAACTCTGCCAAGGGCAAGAAGTGGTCCCACTGACCCCCAAAGTCTATAACACAGGCCCACAACATATCCTCAAGAACCTGAATAGTGTGCTTTGACTGGCCATTAGTCTGCGGGTGAAATATTGTGCTAAGATCCACACGGGTGCCTAACTCCTCCTGAAATGCTCTCCAAAAGCTGGAAGTGAATTGTGGGCCCCGATCTGAGATGATAGAAATAGGCAAACCATGAAGACTTACTACCTCCCGGATGTAGATACGGGCTAACCTCTCAGCATGGTAGGATCTATGAACAGGGATGAAGTGTGCTGACTTGGTCAATCAATCCACGATGACCCAGATACTATAAACACCCCTAGGAGTCCATGGCAACCCTACAACGAAGTCCATGGTGATATGCTCCCACTTCCACTCAGGAATGGGAATCTCTGCAACTCTCCGCGATGCCTCATATGCTCGGCCTTCACCTGCTGGCAACACAAAAAATGGGACACATAGCCTGAGATGTCCCTCCTCATACCACTCCACCAGTAATGCTGCCTCAAGTCATGATACATCTTAGTTTTGCCCGGATGAATAGAGTATGTGGAATCATGGGCCTCGCTAAGGATCAGCTAGATCAAATCACCAACTCTTGGAACGTACAATCAGTTAACAAACCTCAAAACCCCATCTGAATCTAAGGAAGCCTGATCGGCATCACCTGCCAACACTCTATCTCTAAGTGCTACCAAAGACTCACCCTCAAACTGACGACTAAGGATCTGATCAGGCAGAGATGACTGAACCCCAACATATGCTAATACCCTGCTGGACTTTAAACATCAAGTATGATCATCTGATTGGCTAAGGACTGAATGTCCAAAGCCAAGGGTCGCTCTGAAACAGAAAGGAAGGCTAGACTACCCATACTTACTACATTCTGACTCAAGGCGTCCACTACTACATTTGCCTTGCTCAGATGGTAGAGAATAGTGAGGTCATAGTCCTTCAGGAGCTCAATCTACCGATGCTGCCTCGAATTTAGGTCCCTCTGAGTCATGATGTACTAAAGGCTCCTGTGATCAATTTAGATCTCACAATGAACTCCACACAGGTACTGCCTTCAAATCTTAAGCGCAAAAACTACCGCCGCCAACACCAAATCATGAGTGGAGTAGTTGCGCTCATGCATCTTAAGCTGCCTTAACGCATAAGCAATAACCTGGCCCTGCTGCATCAGCACACAACCCAAACCAACGCCGGATGCATCACAATAGACCGTGAAGCCCTCACCCTCAACTGGAAGAGTCAATATAGGAGCGGTGGTAAACAACTTCTTGAGCCTCAGAAATTTCCTCTCATACTCCTCCGACCACACAAAGGGAACATCTTGGCGAGTCAACCGAGTCAAAGGTGCCGCTAAAGTGGAGAAACCCTTAACAAAGCATCTGTAGTACCATGCCAATCTGACGAAGCTCCGAATCTCATTCACAGAAGTAGGCCTAGCCCAACTATGGATAGCCTCAATCTTCACCAGATCCACCATAATGCCATCCTTGGACACCACGTGCCTCAAGAATGCTACAGACTCCAGCCAAAACTCGCACTTTGAGAACTTGGCATAAAGCCGATGATCCCTCAAAGTCTGGAGCATTATCCTCAAATGCTACTCATGCTCACGATGGCTCCACGAGTATACCATGTCATCGATGAAGACAATGACAAAGGAGTCCAAATACTACCTGAACACTCAAGTCATCAAATCCATAAAGGCGGCAGGGGCATTAGTCAACCCAAAAGACATAACCAGGAACTCATAATGGCCATAGCGAGTCCTAAACGATGTCTTAGGGATATCCTCTTCCCTAATCCTCTGCTGATGGGACCTAGATCTCAAGTCAATCTTTGAAAACACAGTAGCACCCTGAAGCTGGTCGAATAGGTCATCAATATGAGGCATAGGATAATGGTTCTTCACCGTCACTTTATTGAATTGCCTATAATCGATACACATCCGCATGGTACCATCCTTCTTCTTCAAAAACAGGACTAGGGTACCCCAAGGTGATACACTAGGTCTGATGAACCCCCTATTCAAGAGAACCTGGAGCTGATCACTGAGCTCACTAAGCTCTGCAGGTGCCATGCGGTACGGTGGGATAAAGATGGGATGAGTACCTGGCTCCAAGTCTATGCCAAAGTCAATGTCCCGATCTGTGGGTAGGCCAGGAAGGTCGGCAGGAAACACATCTTTGAACTCTCGGACAACAAGCACTGAACCAACTGTAGGGCCCTCCCTACTCACATCTCTGACATAAGCCAAGTAAGCCAAGCATCCACTGTCCACCAGCTTCTGGGCCTGAACACAAGATATCACCCCAACTGGTGTACGACTACAAGAACCCTGCCACACCATCGATGGGATACTAGGAATGGCTAAAGTCACGGTCTTGGCATAATAGTCCAAGACAGCCCGGTGAGGAGATAGCCAGTCCATATCCAGAATCACATCAAAGTCTACCATGCACAGCACAATAAGATCAACTAGAGTGTCCTGCCCCCGAATGGTCACCACAAGGACCTGTGAACCTGATCCACTACTAAAGAATCCCCTACTGGGTTTGAAACACGCAATGGAATCGATAAGGGCTCAGGATTCACTCCCAAACGAGGCACACAATAATCCGACACATAAGAATAGGTAGAACCGGGATCAAACAAGGCTGAAGCGGGCTGATGGCATAAGAGAACTGTACCTGTGATCACATCATCTGACGCCTTGGCCTCTGCTCTTACTAGAGCTACATAAAACTGGCCCTGGGTGCCTCTACCCTGCGCATGTACTCTGCCTCCAGTCCTGCCTCCCCTGGGGCCTCCCAAAGAACCCTGTTGCTGACCCCCTCCTCTAGCTGGGGGTGCTACTGTTGACACCGGCCTCACAGCCTGAGGGGCTGGTAAAGCTGATCTAGATGAAGGGCACTCCCTGGCCCAATGACCCAGCTCCTCACAGATGAAGCAACCCTGAGAAGACCTTCTAACTACTGAAGGTCGGCCACCCCAACTTGATGCACCTATCTGAAACCCGCCTTAGTCCTGACTCGGACCGGCACTATAACCGCTCGGACGAGGCTGATCTCCCTCTGAGGTCTGCAATGCTGCCTGAAATGGGCGACTGGAATGCCCTGGCTAGAATCCCTAGATAAAATGGTCCTAAATGACTCTCGACCTGGAACGGGGCCTACTAGTCCTGCCATCCTGCCTGACCCTCTTGCCGCTGCCCCTTTGGGCCTAGCGACGAAGGTGATCAATCGTACGATCATGGTCTACCACCTCTATAAAGGAAAAACCCGATGCCAACAATGGCTACAACTCGATCCTTAGCTGCAGTGTCAATCCTCTAATGAAGCATCGGACCCACTCCCCCTCTGTGGGTAGAATCATAGTAGCATGACGGGACAACTCAAGAAATCTTGTCTCGTACTCAGTCACCGTCATGGAGCCCTGCTCCAATCTCGAGAATTCATCATAGAGGCAAGCCCTGACGCTCCGTGGCATAAACCTGGAAAGAAAAGCCTCGAAAAACTTCTTCCATGATACTGGTGGTGCTCCAATTGGCCTGGTCCCAATGAACAAATGCCACCACTGCCTGGTTGGTTCGTCTAGTTGATAAGCTGTGAAGTCAGCTCCTCTGGACTCCACCAAACCCAAGGTCTGCAACCTCTCACAGTAAGTAGTCAGGAAATCGTGGGCATCCTCCCCCATAGCTCTTGAGAACCTCGGCGGTGATAGGCTAAGAAACACCCCGAGCATCTTCTGCTCTCTCAGAGGCATAACCCCATCCAACGGGTCCAGCTGAACCATGGCTGGTGCTGGCGGCTGAATAACCTCTGGTGCCACTACCGCAGGCTGGTCCTGCTGTGCCTGAACCGGCTCTGGGAGTGGTGTTGGGGCCGGCTGCTGCTGCTGCTACTGTTGCATACTCCCGATGGAAGCTAGAATATGGGCAAGCATACCCTATAGATCAGGAGCCACAGCTAGTGCTGGTGGTTTCTAGGCTGGTCTCGGTCCCACCGGCTGAGGAGGAACCTGCTCTGCTCGAGGCTCCTGCTCCGGAGTCCCCTCTCTTTCTCGGTCTGGTGCCGCAGCACCATGTCGACCTCCTCTGCACGTACGAGACATCCCTGTAACAGAACAAAACAAGTGAGATTTCAAGAAACCAACATCATAAGGACATCCTGTAGCCTCCTAAAGATAAGTCACAGACGTCTCCGCATCGATCCTCAAGACTCTACTAGATGTTAGTTCTGTACAAGTGAGACCAACGAATCTAGGCTCTGATACAAACTTGTCACGACCTGATTTCTCAAGCTATGATGGCGCCTACAGTCCACCGGTAAGCAAGCCAAACTCTATTCCGGAACTTAGCAGTAATGGGACTAAGAGATGAAGCTAGTCCAAAACAAGCGGAAGCATACAAATAAAACACAGACAAAAGAGCTGAAGCGAAACCAACAAAAAATGATATATACCATACCTCTCAAAATCTGGAAGTCATATGTACAGAACTACTGACCAGAACGAAAGTCCCAAAAGTGGACCACAGAAACAACTGTCTCGAAAACAAAAGACAAGCCAAAATATGTATACAGAAAGAGACAGGTAATCCCAAAACGCCATGTGCTCACCCTAGTCTCCTAAAAGGATAGCTCCAGGCCCGAACTCAACGCTGATAATTGGTGCTCGGACCTGCATCACGAAAATGGATGCAGAGTGTAGCATGAGTACCAAAACAACAGGTACGCAGTAGGCATCATAGGCCGACTGAAGAAGAAAGGTAAAGACAGGCAGACAAGATAGAATCAACAACAATAGAGGTCAACAGAATGGAAACAGAGAAAATGGAATATAAACTGAGGATAGCTACGCTAAATCCAACTGGGCCCCTCATAAGACCCGCTGGGCACACTCGTGTGCAAGTTTAAGTAAAAACCCTAACAGACTCCCATAAGCCCGATAGGTACACTAAAAAGCTAGAAGTACAGGATCAAGGAACAGAACTCCAAACCGAACAAACGACCAATACTCAACCAACCACAAGTCTGACTTCCCAAAGCAATACGCCAATCCAGCAAGCTACTCCGGGGGCATGAACCCAGCCAGTCGAGTACTGCAAAAAGGGCGGGGGTACGCCGACCCCTCTCAATAACCCGGTATCCAACTGTCCATATAGGTTATCACTCCAGGGACATCGCCCTGGGCCCTGCCTATACCAGCCAAGTGATCCATCTAACACTCCAGGGGCGTTGACCCAGCAACATGAGTGTGTCTTCTACCACTCCGAGGGCATTGACCCAGCAAGATGAGTGTACCATCTACCACTCCAGGGGCATTGACCCAGCCAGACGAGTGTACTATCTAACACTACGGGGGTATTCACCCAGCCAGACGAGTGTACCATCTACAACTCTGGGGGCATTGACCCAGCCAGATGAGTGTACCATCTACCACTCAGGGGGCATTTATCCAGCCAGACGAGTGTACCATCTACCACTCCACGGGCATTGACCCAGCCAGACGAGTGTGCCCCACATCACTCCGCAGAGGGCCTCCAATAACTCATATACCGTGGATCGCCGTCCACACCCCATATATGCTCAATACCGAACCGATTACAAAAATCTCAGCATTACCACATCAGACAAAACATCACGGGCTGCCACCCTCACAAGCATATCAACCGAGGGGTCCCAGCCAAGCACAATCCAACCGATCATCGGCGCGAATGCAGCATCTTCCAACTGCATCCCAAGAATCGCAGCGATAAAAGAGAAAGGGTCAGAAGGTCCGAAAGCCACGAAAACGCCTATACTAAGGCTCATAATATCAGACCCAAGTCTGCTACACCTTGTAGATCTAGTCCATCTGAATCGACATCAGATACATACTCAAGTCACCTAGGTACATGGGACTAAGTCATCATCACAACAGCCTATTCTAAGGCGTACCCATAATAATCAGCCAATCACAAAGTGAAATCACCCAGACCCACTCATGCAACATCAGATAACCACCAACAGATACCCCAGAACACAGATACCATGAATCCAAGTCCACAACTCAACCTACAGCATGATACTAACCCATAACAACCCAACAGTCAACTCCAAACTAAAGAATCGGGGAATAAGGGAAACCAACCTAGCCAACCACCCCAGATTCACAAATATCAACCAGCAATTACACATTCAAGCTCAATCTAGAAGGAAGGGAAGTCGTAACCTACCAAAAAGTCGATCACAAGCGCTCCAAGTCACTCAGCCAAAGATTTCCCCTTCCGAACGGCCTCACATTGCTGCCACGCTATCAAAAATAGAATCACAGCGTCAATACCATCGTTTAGACACTAAAATCAACAAATTCAGAGACAGACCAATTTTTGGGTCAAATCGAGTAAAGTGGGACCCGCTCTAGATTTTCCAGAATTGACTCTGTGAAAAGGTCCCAAATCCTTCAGCAAACACGAATCCCAAAATGGATCGCCTATTAGGGGTCGAATCCGCTCCTAACAGCCCACAACAACAAATCACAAAACTAAACAAAATAGGCCAACAAAGAACTTGCCCTCGATTTCACGGAAAATGAGGAACACCCATGAACCCCAACCTAAAACCCACGAAGCCTACGAGAATTCGAGCGCCTGGGACTTTGATTCGCCGAAAACCAACCACCGAGGAGATTTTTATGGAAGCTTCGACTCATTAAATAGACACTGCCACGTCCTTCCTCTCCGCGAACGCGGCCAAGCCTCCGCGAATGTAGAGAGTAATCTCCCCAAAGCTCCGCGAACGCGGCCCCAGGCCCGTGAACGCGGAGAACAAACCTCCACCATCACACAGGCCTCTACGAACGCAGCCCTAGGCCCGCGAATGCGGAGAGCAAGGATCAGTCTCACCCAGCAGACCTCCGCGAATGCGGAGCACAAGCTGCTCCCACACACAGAGACCTCAACGAATGAAGAGAGCCTTCCGCAAATGTGGAGCAACAAGGTCCCTAAACCTCCACGAACGTGGCCATTGGCCCGTGAACGCGGAGTAGACACCTTCATACCTCCGCAAACGCGGAGCCTATCCCGCGAATGCGCAGAACAATGGTGTCTGCACTAACAACTGCTGCACCAACTATGTTTTGGAGAATTCCAAAACTACGACGGGGTGCTCAGAATTCATTCGGAACCCCGTGCACGCAAACGAAATATGCTACCCCCTCGAATTCGACATTCCAGACTCAATGGCGCAATCAAAATTTTCATACGAGGTCGTTTCAACAAAAAGTGGGTCCCACACCCAAAGAGCCATTTTAGCCAACTTCTACCGAAGGTCTCAAAATCAGATCAAAAGCTCCCGGTAATTCTCAAAGGGTCATTGTAGACCAGACTCAACATTTCGAAACTAACCACGCTGTCGGAATTTCTATCTGAGTGCGTTTTCCAAGAATGTTGACCGAAGTTAACCTTAAACCAAATTTCAAAGACTAAAGAGCTAACTAACCCCAAAATCACACCGAAAACCTCGGGACTTGGGAAAACCATGATCCTAGCCTAATCTGGCCGCTTCGGAGCTGATGAAATAGTCAGAATTCTCATCTGAGGTCGTTTACCTGAAGTTATGACCGAAATCCACTTTTCAAGGTTCAAAAGCTCCAAAACAGAAAAACAGGCATAAAACCAAAACGAACGACTAGGGGACCGAACAATAGTGCCATCAAGTCATAAATGACTTGGGGTCACTACAGGAACGCTCTAAATGACAGAAAGAAGGCATTAACACAAAAATGACCTAATGGGTCATTACAGTCATTATAATAAATGAAATAAAACAAATAGTCTTAACAAGGAATTAAAATAAAATTGTATAACTCAACCACATATTTAATAGTATATCTAAACATGAACAACTACTAGGACAAAGATACAATAGTCTCATTAGCACAATGATGCCAACACTTTTCTTATCATGATCAAAGATCCTTGATATTTGGAGTATAACCATCTTCAAAGTCATCATTTTCTATCCCATAGAGTGGAAAGGGATCATATAATCCTGCACATTTAGAAGAAAAACAATATTCATCAATGTAATATGGTAAATGACTCTAGTTATGTGAAAAATTAAATATGCATATTTCAAGTTCTTGTGATTCATTAAATTGTTCATTTTATAAAAGACTTATGCATTGAGAAGCTACCTTCTTTAGGTGAGAAAAGATCGAAATTATTCATATTTGTAAAAATATTATCATGAGAGATTAGATGATCTTCTTTTCCATGTGAATCTTCAAGTGTAGTCGTGTATCCCTCTTTTGCATTATCTATTTTCATTGGAGGAGCGACTTTGGGTAGGTCAATGTTTGTAGTGATGCATACTCCTTTCTTGTCATTTTCAGCTGCAAATTATGTGAAGATTCAATATTAAAAAAATAAATTAATGTAGCTAATAGTATTGATTATGTAAAAGAACTCAAAATAAATATTTATACATTAATTGTATAATTCTTGTGATTTATCCAGTTCAATCATTCAGAGTTTTGTTGTGAATATAATTCTTGTGATATATCTAGTGTACTCGTTAGGAGATTTTGTGGTGAAAAATACCTTTGTTTAGTGTAAAATTGTATGCCGCCATAGACGTAACATTATTAGCCACCATTTATTCCTACAAATAAGTGGATTTCTAACATATTTTATGATATTTATAAGTAAGTAAAAATTATAATCCTAGGTATATTTGTATATAATTTTGATAAACTAGATGGGGGATGGTTATGGTGGTAGGGGTGTGGGGTGTGGGGTAGTAGATATGGGGTTCTATGAGGTTGATTATGGGGTGTGTTAGAGAATGAATATTATACATTAGTGTAGAATATCACTTATCTGATTGGATGATGAGTATTAGATAATTAGTGTAGAAGGCCACTTATGTAACTTGTTTTTTCCATTTCCATTAAAGAAGTTGTTTTTCTTAGTTTTTACATACTTATTTTCCTTTTAAAAAATATTTTCCACAAATTTTGACCAACCAACTTGAAAATAACAAAGTATTTTTCTACAAACCAGACACACTCTAATTACATAAATCTTGTGATTATTCCATATATTAGTTAGGAATATATAAAAATACCTGTATCTAGTGTGAAATGAGCGGCAGATAACAACTTAACATTATTAGTTAAGTCTACAATCATTTCTTTTTCTCCATAATTGTCTTCATAAGAAAGTCCCTCCTCCATATTAGAATTCTCATTATTCTCGATTTCTCATGATTGTGGAATAGGGGCTTGCTCCATATTTTCTGCAAAATTAATGATGTCAATGTAGAAATATTTTTTAAATTTTTTTTATTTATCCTAGTTTATTTGGCATTATTTAACTAGACATAAAATTTAAGAAACAAATAAATACTTTCAAGACTTATTATCCAAAATTTCCTATAAACTATTATGTGGTTATAAATTATTTTATCGAATATAAACTAAAATTTTAAAGTCAAATTACTTCCAACTATTGAGATGCATCATTATTCTTAGAATAAACAAAAAGAAAAGTATACCGCCTAAAAAGGTACAAAGAGAATAATAATAATCATACCTTGTAACAAAAACCTTTTCTTTTGAGTTAAAAGTTAATTACTAAAAACTATAGATGCATACACTAACTATATAATACTTGTGGCTTATTGAATGCTTTTGTCAAGAGCATGCTTGCTTGGCTAAATTAAATACCTTCATTGTATGAAAAATTAATGGTCAATTCTTCATTCTTGGCCAAGGTTACAACCACATGATCATTGTTTTCTCTATCTACTCTATCTTCAGGAATAATATTTTGGAACTCTCCATTTGCAAAGTTTGCAGTCATCCCTTCTTAAAATAATGGTGATACCATGAGAAGGACATCCATAGAGACATTAGAGGAAGAAAGCTTGTCGAATTTTGCAGGTTATTTTTCCTACATAAATGATGACTTGCTAATAAAAATAACAAAAACTAATGATCACGCAGTATAGTTTATATTTTTGCTTAAGTTAAATTCTAGTGATAAAAAATATGTACACTGTAACACCTCGGAGTTCGATAAGGGCTAAAGAGGGGTCCGTACAAGTCACCCATCGGTTTTTAAGTTTTGGGTCAAATTCAAACGGTCATATCTCTCAGCACATAATGAGTTAGGTGGCCCATGATCTATCACCTAATAGATCTTTGAATCCTCTTTCCGAAGCCACCAATTTTGCATTATTTAGAGTTCGGAGTAAAATAATATGCCCATTTTAGTGAGCCTCCCTCTTAAGGCACCTCGCCAGTTTTCTAGAGGGGTAGTTTTGTCTTTTCCCACCCCTTCTAAGCCTAACCATGACCATTTTTACCTAATTAAGGGTATAATCAGTGTTAAAACATTACTATACATTCTTTAATACTTAAGAAACTTAGAGCAAGGACTCAAGAGGAGAAAAAGCTAGCGTTTTCTAACGTTCTTCAAATTACGTCGATTTCGCCAATAACTTTGTTCTTTCCAAGTATGTAAGGCTATTCATGGTGTTGGAATTGTTTGTCCTTACGCCCTACATCTTAATTCGGTCAGAAATCGTCACATCTAAAGGATCCATTCATAGTTCTTGATATTGAATTTAGTTCTTTAACAGTTGAGGTTTTGATTTCCTATTTTGGCATGTGAATCTTATAATGTTGTTCATGCTTAGTATCCCATGAACCCTATTGATCTAGTAAAGTTATGTCTTCACAGGAAATCACATGAATGTTTCTCATATATTAATTTTGGGTTGAAAGATAAGTAGATTTTAGGAGGAATTTCCCAATTCTAAACTAATTTGGGGTCCTAATTTAGCTTGAATTCATCGGGGAGGTTGAGCAGGGCCTGGGGCGGTGCTCCAAGAAGGCACCAGGGCTGAGACTCATTAGTTTAGGGCCTGGCACCCCACGCCAGCAGTGCACCCCAAGTCTACTTCTGAAGTTTGGGGCCTGGCGCCCTGTGCTAGCAGTGCGCCAGAGATCGCCTGGGCCAATTACTTCTTTGTTTCATCCGGACGTGTTCCTTTAAGTAGTGGCTATGCTTCCCTTCTATGTATTAGCTCCTATAGGCTCCATTTACCTTTGAAAATTCCTGCATATCCTAATCACATGTCTTAATGCACATTCAAAACTAAAGTGAGTTAAATAGAAAAGTTTAAGAGCTTTTATTGAGAAACCTTTTTAACTAACAACAATCTTAAACTAATTTTCTGAGAAAGCAAAGATGAGTTTTGAGAAGAGTTTTATGCATGATTGAGAAAGAATATAAGGGAACTAAGTATTCCCAAATGTAACATTTTTACATTGAGAAAAGAGAAACTTTGATTTCTAAAAAGAGTTTATGATATTTCAGATATTTCAGAGCAGTTACCTCTAATAAGAGGTTATTTTGAGTAATTACCTCAAAATAGAGAAAAAGTATGTTTTATACATTTGAGAACGAGTATATTATTGGGAGTAGTAGTAATCACCGATATGGGGATGAGTTCAGACAACTCAAAATCCTCATAAACCATGTCTGCCAACATGGGTAAATGATCATACTTTTTAGAAGAATCCTTATTGCATAGTGAATCCACTTAGTTGAATAGAGATGGTTGTCGGTTAGAGAATATCTTAAACATAGTTAAAGTGTATTTTACTATATCACTTATTATGTTGTGTTTCAGAGAATGAGCAAGTAGTTGTAAAGTTTTAAACGAGTTAGTTCCTTTACTTCTTTACATTCAGCTTGAGTATATCTTTATTTATTACAATCCTTTCCTTTTGTTGTTTCTCTTCGATTATATTACATACTCGTGCATTCAATGTACTAATGTCATTCGACCTACATCTTTTATGATGCGAATACAGGTGTTCATGATCATCAACAGGCATTTCATTGAGATCACTTGGTGCTTCAGATAGCTTTGGTGAGCCTCCTTGCTTTCCGGAGGATTTCACATTCATTTTTTCATATTCAATCTTAGTATCATTTGAGGTGTCATGGGTCTTGTCCCGACACCTATCTTGAATAGTTAGAGGCTTCATAGACAAACAAAGTTATATGTTTCAATTGTTTTCTCAAGATGTTCATTTAACTTATGAATTATAATGAGTATTTTAAGGCAGTGTCTTAAAACTATTCTTTAAATGTTTAATTGTTCATCTATTTAAGCTTCTGCATATCTTATAGAGTCATGTGAGTCACAGTTATCCAAGCCAATGGTTCGCTTCGGGCCAGCAATGGTCTCCGAGTGCCGGCCACGTCCATGGTGTAGGCTCGGAGTGTGACAAACTTGGTATCATAGCACAGAGTTCACGAGTCCTAGGGTGTCTATGAACCCAAGTCTAGTAGAGTCCTTTTTATCGGTGTTATTGCTCCCAATTGCACACGCACGTGTACGTGATCGCACAAATAATATAGTGGCTCTAAAAGAGCCGGATTATCGAACCCAAAGGACTTGTCAATTAACTATTTTACTAAATTATACTAGTCTAATATTTATTCAAGAGTCTCAAAAGAAATAAAATAATGCAAGAATTAAATAGTAGAATTAACTTACAATGATGGGCTGCAGCATGCTTTGGGTTTCATCTATCATATCTCATGCAATGAATTAACTAAGGTTATCAAATTACTGATTTATAGAGTTGATTTTATGATCATGGTCTCCCGACCTCTAATCGTCGACCCCAATTAGCTGCCTAACTACATCGTTGAGCAGGGATAGGCAGTCCTAATTGGTGAGCATTTATATTTCATCATGTGTTGTAACCAAGCTTGGTGTTCGTCCGGGCGTCACTCCTAAACACGAATCTAAATAAGTGATATGCAAGTTAGATCAAGCTATTTGTATTCTTTGGTCTATCTATCTCCTCGTCTCCCGAGTCCAAGAATAGATAATATATTTATTTTTATGGTGATCAGACATGAAATACTAAAACAAGAATACAAAAGTAATTTAAGCGATAACCAACATTAATTCAAAACAATCAATGTTCAACAATTACCCATAGCCGCAGTCCTAGAACAAGGGTCTTTAGCTACTTATACCTAAGAAAAGAATAAAAATAAAAGAAACAAGAAGAAGAAGAACCCTAATGGTGAATTCTATTCCTTGCCTTTTGCACTTGAAAATGAAGAAGTTCCCCCTTACAAAATAACCCTAGGGTCCTATTTATAGAGTTTAAGGAATAAGTTCCCAATTCTTACCCTATTTGGAATACTAATTCAACTCAAATTTGTCAGAAAAGTCATCCTTGGGCTGGGGCAATGCGCCAATAATGCGCCAGAGGGGCTAGGGCACTGCCCCAGCAGTGCACCCCAAATGTCTCTCTGATGTTTTTAGGCTAGGGCAATGCGCCACTAATGCGCCAAAGGGGCTGGGGCAGTGCGCCCGACTTCTCCTTTGATGCAACTTTGTCGTCCTTGTTTCCATTGCTCTCATTATGCTCACACATCTCTTAGGAACCCTACAAAATAGCTAATCATGTATATTAGTAAGCAATTATCGTAATAATCAATAAAACCATAGAGAATGTCCTCGAAACTCAAGGTAAAGGTGGGTACTTTGTAGCAATTGGGCATATAAATATGCCCAAGATCACCACCCCACACTTAAACCTTTGTTCGTCCTCGAACAATCCTTAAAGCTCATATCAAAAAATCATTCTAGGAATGCCATCACTTTAGTTGATACAAACAATTAGACCATCCACAAATTTCAAAATATCAAGTACATTTCTCAATCATTATGCAAGATATATAAATAAACAACAAACCTCTAACCTCGTAACCTGAAGAAAGGACTTTGAACTCATCGAATTTAAGCTTACTCACCTACTCTCGTCAAAGAAAGTTAATAAAATCACCTATCTATCATGAAACAAGTGCCCTCACAAGAAAAAATAGTCCACACACTCAAATCAAAAGATTGAATATAAATTAAGGAATTAGCATCAAAGAACAACTCTCACTCTCAGAAATAAAATCCACGTGTATGCACAAAGAACCATAGGCTTGCTCATTATGTACATCTCCACTAATTAAGCATGCTCGAATAGAATCAAATAGGACTTTAACGGGTTGTAATGTAGGCTAAGGGACGGGTAGGAAAACTATATAATAGTGACTTACACTTTCCTAAGCACTTTGCACTTTTAGACTTCATTACCCATTATTTTTCTCTTTATTTTCAGCCCTCTTTTCAACAATTATTTCACAAGTAATTCTCATCATCTCAAGAATGCTTCAATCATTTTTTTTTTCACAATAATTAATAATTTTTGTTTTCTCAATGATTGTTTTTCTTGTCCCCCTTTTTTTTATTTTTCATGTCACATTCTTTCGAATAGGGCTTTTTCATCACTTTGTATCTATCATTAATTTTTTTTCACTAAACCATCCTTTTTCTTCAGATTTACCAACTATAATCAGTCTATGCTATAGTGCTCAAGGAAGCAAGGTGAAAAAACTAGGGATTCAACAAAATAGTTAAGAAAAAAATGTGGCTACAAACAAAAGGTTCCAGGCTCACCAGGGCTAACTAGTGATATAAATCTGAAAAGGCAAAAATTTACAAGACAAATCAAAGAAAGCCTATTATCATCTCCAAAACAAAGCAATACTTTTTATTTCGCTTCAATAACATGCAGGACAAATTGTAGACTAAGATGCAAAACATGGAATAAACAAATTCTCACAACACATGGTACAAGTATCAATCAAGATGGATCAATTCCACTTCTAAGAGAGACAGGATCATAACAAACTACAAAATAAAATAAGCTATACACAAAGCTACAATCATGAACCTCAGTGTCAAAGAGTCTGCAATTTCATTAGCAATCACACATTCACAAGAAAGTACTACTCAAAATTAGACCTAAATAGCAAGTATCACACAACTCAAAATGGTCTTTTCTTTTCTCTCAAAAAATAATAAAACAAAAAGAAAAAAATTTGCTCCCTAAAAGATAATTGGTTCAAAGGGACTATCCTCAGGAAAAGAACCGAAAACAAAAGCTAAGGAACCCATCCTAAAAAATAGAAGAAAAGACTCAATAAAACAGTAAAAACTAGAAATTCATTCCTCCACCCCACACTTAAAAATATGCTATGTCCCCAAAGCATCAAATAAAAATTTAAAACAAGGGTTAGGAAAACTCCCTGAGGCCTCTAGGCCTAGCTAGTAACATGTTCTCTTAATTTTCATCAAGGGTCGTACGCACCCCACACTTAAGCTCAAACGTGCTCCTTTGCGTCAAATTCTTGGGTACTCAGACTTACCCTAATCTTCAAAGACAAGACCAAAAGAAAAAAGTGACACTATAAAAATAAAAATAAAAAAAAGAAGCTACACTACAAATTGGGTTGACTCCCAATAAGCGTCTAATTTAATGTCGCGGCACGACCTAATTAAGTTCACCACTTTTCTTTCCACTTTAAACTTATAATTGCACCCCTACTTTGCATCAAGTTTTCTGCTCCTCTTTAGGGGCGGTGGTATAAAGATAAAGGAACCAAGTAATAAATGTCGCATCTGGGCCCTTATGTGAGGAATGTCATTTTGTCTACGTAGATTAGAAAACTTTAGGATGTTGGGGCCTTGTTCCTCATCTATACACTCATCCATTAGTTCAGATGACTCGAATTTCATGTCACCATCTAAGTATAATATAGACAAGTGTTTTGAATGAGATCCAATATGCCTCAACTCCAAAGTAGCATTATTTACAACATTCTCACTTTTGTACTCTTTCTCAACATCGACATTAAGGAATAAGGTATAGTTGAATGGTTGGAATTCCTCTTTTTGCTCCACTAGTTGGTCATCATCTACAACAATTGGTGATTGGGCATCGGACGCCTCAACCTTTCTGTTCAAGTGAGCCTCCAAATCATGAATATCTGAGCCAAATTGATCTATTTCTTGTGTGAGCTCAACTCTTCCTTCAATCAGTTGGGTTGTCATGTATGTTAGACTATCACGGATAGACTCTTGAAACTTTAGAAGTTGAGTTTGTTCTTGTAGCCAAGATTAACTCACTATCTCTGCTTCTTCATAACTTTCTCTTTGTTAGGATTCAATCTCTTCATCTTATTGAGTTAGGTTTGTAATTTGCAATTGAATAGCGTCAAGCTTAGCCTGCAGTTCCATGATTTTTTATTGTTCTTCCACGCATTCAAATATTTGTTCCATGATTTTTAAATTTACTTTGTCCAGCATGTCCTTACATTCCATAAATGAGTTCACATTGCGAGCCTCTTGTTTTGCATTCTCCACTTCAACACCCCTGCCAACATCACAAATAACAAAATAATCATAATAGGGGTTTGGGGGAAGGGAATAAGAGTTAGGACAATCGTCACCCAACCACGATTTATCCCAATCAGCCATATCAATAAGAGTACCAAATTATTCAAAGGAGAAAAAAACTAATTGTTTAGAAAAACCTATTAAAAAAACAAAAAAAGAAAAATTTAAATAAATAAAAAGAAAAAGCAACCCAGAAAAATAGTTAATTTCTAAGTCCTCGGCAGTAGCGCCAAAAACTTTTTTCTCCCAATTGCATACGCAAGTGTACGTGATTGCACAAGTAATATAGTGGCTCTAAAAGAGCCGGATTATCGAACCCAAAGGACTTGTCAATTAACTATTTCACTAAATTATACTAGTCTAATTATTTATTCAAGAGTGTCAAAAGAAATAAAAGAATGCAAGAATTAAATACTAGAATTAACTTACAATGATTGGGGAATTTCCAGGGCTGCAGCATGCTTTGGGCTTCATGTATCATATCTCATGCAATGAATTAACTAACGTTATCAAATTGCTGATTTACAGGGTTGATTTTATGATCATGGTCTCCCGACCTCTATTCACCTACCCCAATTAGTTGCCTAACTACATCGTTGAGTGGGAATAGGCAGTTCTAATTGGTGAGCATTTATATTTCATCCTGTGTTGTAACCAAGCTTGATGTTCATCCGAGCATCAGTCCTAAACATGAATCTAAACAAGTGATATGCAAGTTAGATCAAACTCTTTGTATTCTTTGGTCTATCTATCACTTCGTCTCCCAAGTCCAAGAATAGACAATATATTTATTTCTATGGTGATCAGACATGAAATACTAAAATAAGAACACAAAAGTAATTAAAGAAATAACCAACATTAATTCAAAACAATCGATGTTCAACAATTACCCGTAGCCGCAGCCCCAGAACAAGGGTCTTTAGCTACTAATACCTAAGAAAAGAATAAAAAGAAAAGAAAGAAGAAGAAGAAGAAGAAGAACCCTAATGGTGAATTCTATTCCTTGCCTTTTGCACTTGAAAAAGAAGAAGTTCCCCCTTATAAAATAACCCTAGGGTCCTATTTATAGAGTTTAAGAAATAAGTTCCCAATTCTGACCCTATTTGGAATCCTAATTCAAATTAAATTTGCCTGAAAAGTCGTCCTCGGGCTGGGGCAATGCACCACCAATGTGCCAGAGGGGCTGGGTAAATGCCCTAGCAGTGCGCCCCAAATGACTCTCTGAAGTTTGTAGGCTGGGACAATGCGCCAGAGGGGCTGGGGCAGTGTGCCCGACTTCTCCTTTGGTGCAACTTTGTCATCCTTGTTTCCTTTACTCTCATTATGCGCACACATCTCTTAGGAACCCTACAAAATAGCTAATTATTTATATTAGTATGCAATTAACACAATAATCAATAAAACCATAGAGAATGTCCTCGAAACTCAAGGTAAAGGTAGGTACTTTGTAGCAATTGGGCATATAAATGTGCCCAAGATCAGGTGTGAAATGCACCATATCTATAATTAGGAGGCTACGACATTTAGGAACATTTCACTTTCTTCTTACTCCTATTTGTGCGATAGAGTTCAACTCTATAAAAGTTTCCTCTAACTGTCCTTACACGTGTCATTTAAGATCATGCCTCCACAAAGAGCTATTCGAGGACGTCCTGTTAGGAGGAATTTTAATCCTCAAGGTCAAGAAGATCCCAATGCACTAGAAGTGCAACCCCCTCAGGGAGATGTCACCAATGCTGAGTTCAGGAATGCTATTCAGTTGTTGACTCAAGTGGTGACAACACATGTTGGATGCCAAGGAGCCAACCATCAGGATGTGAAAGACACATCTAGAGTCCATGAGTCATTGAGGATGAATCCCCCATAGTTCACAGGGTCGAAGGTCACTGAGGATCCGAAGAACTTTGTGGAAAAACTTCAGAAAGTGTTTGAGGTCATTCGTGTTGATGATGCAGAGCGTGTAAAGTTGGCTTCTTATCAGCTCAAAGGTGTTGCTAGGATATGGTATGATAAATGGAAGAATAACAGGGAAGAGGGGGCACCACTTTTGAGCTGTGCTGTTGATGTGACGCCAAAAATACATATGTTTATCATTATTTGTCTCACATTTAGTATTTACATTTGTCCTTTTTTTTAAGAATGGATTTTATGAATTGTGTTAAATAGTGTATTTTATTTGTATGAGTAATTGGTGTAAAGATGAAGAAGTTTGGAGCTAAAATGAATTAAAGATGGAAGATTATAGAAGGAAATCAAGCATGCAGCTTAATAGATTAAATTCAATATAATAATATATTTATATATAAAGTGCAGAGTTCGAATTGTGCAAATTTCAAATTGAAACTGCTGCCACATGTCATGAATTTGATGCACTGCAATGTTGAGGTGGCGACACAGTTCACGCATACAGAATTCCAATTCCTTTTGGTTTTGGATTCCTAATTTGCTTTCGACTCAATTATTTTATTTAGGGTTTTCTACATTTATAAATAGTCCATAGGAATAATTATTGGGAGATACTGGAGGATACTTGGTAAGGAAAAGTTGTCAATACTTTTTAGGGTTGTTTTCTTGTTCTTCTTTTGTTAGACATTAGTAGCTAAAGACCCTTGTTCTAGGGCTGCGGCTATGGGTAATTGTTGAACATCGATTGTTTTTGAATTAATTGTTGGTTATCCCTTAAATTACGTTTGTGTTCTTGTTTTAGTGTTTCATGCCTGATCACCATAGAAATAAATCTATTGTCTATTCTTTGACTCGAGAGATGAAGAGGTAGATAGATCAAAGAATACAAAGAGCGTGATCTAACTTGCATATCACTTGTTTAGATTTGTGTTTAGGAGTAATGCCCAGACTAACACCAAGCTTGGTTACGAAACAGGATGAAATATAAATGCTCGCCAATTAGGACTGCATATCCCCGCTCAACGATGTAGTTAGACATCTAGTTGGAGTAGGCGAATAGAGGTCGAGAGATCATCATCATAAAATCAACCCTGTAAATCAGTAATTTGATAACCTTAGTTAATTCATTACATGAGATGCGATACATGAAACCGTAAGCATGCTGCAGCCCTGGAATTGTCTCAATTACTGTAAGTTAATCTTTTTATTTAATTCTTGCATGCTTTTATTTCTTTTGACACTCTTAAATAAATAATTAGACTAGTATAATTTAGTAAATAGTAAATTGACAAGTCCCTGTGGGTTCGATAATCCGGCTCTTTTAGAGCAACTATATCACTTGCGCGACCACGTACACTTGCGTGTGTAATTGGGAGCAACAAATTTTTGGCGCCGCTGCCGGGGACTTAGAAATTAACTATTATTCTAGGTTATACTTTTTCTCTTTATGTATTTATTTATTTTGTTTTGTTTGTTTTTTAATTAATTTTTTTTCCTTTGAATTATCTGGTACTCTTATTGATATGGCTAATTGGGATACATTGTGGTTGGGTGACGGTTGTCCTAACTCTTATTCCCCTCCCCCGAACCCCTATTATGATTCTTCTGTTATCTGTGATGTTGGTAGGGGTGATGAAGCAGAGAATGCAAAACAATAGGCTCGCAATGTGAACTCATTTATGGAATGTACGGACATGCTGGACAAAGTTAATTTAAAAATCACGGAACAAATATTTGAATGCGTGGAAGATCAATAAAAAATCATGGAACTACAGGATAAGCTTGACACTATTCAATTGCAAATTACAGTCCTAGCTAAATTAGAGGAAGGGATTAAATCCCAACAAGGAGAAAGTTGTGAAGAAGCTGAGATAGTGAGCCAATCTTGGCTACAAGAACAAACTCAACTTCTAAAGTTTCAAGAATCTATTTGTGATGGTCTGACATACAGGACAACCCAACTGATTGAAGGAAGAGTTGAGCTCACACAAGAAATAGATCAATTTGTCTTAGATATTCATGACTTGAAGGATCACTTGAACAAAAAGATTGACGCGTCTAATGCCCAATCACCAATTGTTGTGGATGATGACCAAATAGTGGAGCAAAAAGAGGAATTCCAACCATTCAACTATACCATATTCCTTAATGCCGATGTTGAGAAAGAGTACAAAAGTGAGAATGTTGTAATAATGCTGCTTTGGAGTTGATGCATCTTGGATCTCATTCAAAAGACTTGACTATAGATGAGGAACAAGGCCCCTACATCCTAAAGTTTTCTAATCCACGTAGACAAAAAGACATTCCTCACATAAGGGCAAAGAAGTGCAAGATGCGACATTTATTACTTGGTTCCTTTATCTTTATACCACCGCCCCTTGACAGGAGTAGAAAAGTTGATGCAAAGTTAGGGGTGCAATTCATAAGTTCAAAGTGAAAAGAAAAGTGGTGAACTTAATTAGGTCGTGCCGCGACATTAAATTAGGTGCTTATTGGGAGGCAACTCAATTTATAATGTAGCTTTTTATTTTAATTTTTATAGTGTCACTTTTTTTTCTGTTGGGTCTTGTTTTTGCAGATTAGGGGAAGTCTAAGTACCCAAAAAAAAAATTGAATCAAAAGAACACGTTTGAGCTTAAGTGTGGGGTGCGTACGACCCTTGATGAAAATTAAGAGAACATGCTACGAGCTAGGCCTAGAGGCCTCAGGGAGTTTTCCTAACCCTTATTTTAAAATTTACTTGATGCTTTAGGGACATAGCATTTTTTTAAGTGTGGGATGGAGGAATGAATTCCCAGTTTTTACTGTTTTATTGAGTTTTTTCTTTTTTAGGATGGGTTCCTTGGCTTTTGTTTTCGATTCTTTTCCTGAGGATAGTCCCTTTGAAGCAATAGGGAGTAAATTATTATTTTTTAGAGAAAAGAAAAGAGATTTTTTTTTTAGAGAAAAGAAAAGACCCTTTTGAGTTGTGTGATACTTGTTATTTAGGCCTAATTTTGAACAATACTTTCTTGTGAATGTTTGATTACGAATGAAATTGCAGACTCTTTAACACGAGGTTCATGGTTGTGACTTTATTTATAGCTTATTTTATTTTGTAGTTTGTTATGATCCACTCTCTTAGAACATGGAATTGAACCATCTTGATTGATACTTGTGCTATGTGTGGTGAGAATTTGTTTATTCCATGTTTTGCATCTTAGTCTAGAACTTGCCCTGCATGTTATTGATGCGAAATAAAAAGTGCTGCTCTCTTTAGGAGATGATAATAGGCTTTCTTTGATTTGTCTTGTAAATTTTAGACTTTTTTAGATATTATATCACTAGTTACCCCTTTTGAGCCTGTAGCCTTTTGTTGGTAGCCATATTTTTACCTCAACTTTTTTATTGAATCCCTATTTATTGCATCTTGCTTCCTTGAGCACTTAGCATATACTTATTATAATTGTTAATTTTAAAGAAGAGGGGATAGTTGGGTGAAAAAGGTAATCAATGATAGCTATAAAGTGTGAAAAAACCCTCTTCGAAAGAATGTGACATGAAAAAAAAAAAGAGAAAAAAAATCCTTTGAAAAAAATGATTGAAGCATTCTTGAGATGATGAGAATTACTTGTGAAATAATTGTTGAAGAGAGGGCTGGAAATAAAGAGAAGAAAATAATGGGTGATGAAGTCTAAAATTACGAAGTGCTTAGAGAAGTGTAAGTCACTATTATATAGTTTTCCTACCAGTCCCCTAACCTACATTACAACCCGTTAAAGTCCTATTTGATTCTATTCGAGCATGCTAAATTAGTGGAGATGTACATAATGGGCAAGCATATGGTTCTTTGTGCATACATGTGAATTTTATTTGTGTGTGTGAGATTTGATCTTTGATGTGAAGTCCTTAATTTATATTCAATCTTTTGAATTGAGTGTGTGAACTATTTCTTCTTGTGAGGGCACTTGTTTCATAATAGATAGGTCATTTTATTAACTTTCGTTGATGAGAGTAGATGAGCAAGCTTAAATTTGATGAGTTCAAAGTCCTTCCTTGAGGTTAGGAGGTTAGAGGTTTGTTGTTTACTTGGATGTCTTGCATAATGATTGAGAAGTGTACTTGTTGTTTTGAAATTTGTGGATGGCCTCATTGTTTGTATCAACTAAAGTGATGACATTCCTAGTATGATATTTTTTAGATGAGCTATAATGCTTGCTCGAGGACGAGCAAATGTTTAAGTGTGGGGTGTTGATGTGAGGCCAAAAATATATATGTTTTTCATTATTTGTCTCACATTTAGTATTTATATTTGTCCTTTTTGAGCATAAATTTTATGAATTGTGCTAAATAGTGTATTTTATTTGTAGGAGTAAATTGATGTATAGATGAAGAAGTTTGGAGCTAAAACGAATTAAAGATGGAAGATTATAGAAGGAAATCAAGCAGGCAGCTTAATAGATTAAATTCAATATAATAATATATTTATATATAATGTCAGAGTTCGAATTGTGCAAATTTCAAATTGAAATTGCTGCCACGTGTCATTAATTTGATGCACTGCAATGTTAAGGCGGCGACACAATTCACGCGTACAGAATTCCAATTCCTTTTGGTTTTGGATTCCTAATTTGTTTTGGACTCAATTATTTTATTTAGGGTTTTCTACATTTATAAATAGTCCATAGGAATAATTATTGGGAGATATGGGAGGATACTTGGTAAGGAAAAGTTGTCAATAGTTTTTAGGATTCATTTCTTGTTCTTCTTTTGTTAGACGTTAATAGCTAAAGACCCTTGTTCTGGGGCTGCGGCTATGGATAATTGTTGAACGTCGATTGTTTTTGAATTAATTGTTGGTTATCGCTTAAATTACATTTGTGTTTTTGTTTTAGTATTTCATGCCTGATCACCATAGAAATAAATCTATTATCTATTCTTGGACTCGAGAGATGAAGAGGTAGATAGACCAAAGAATACAAAGAGCGTGATCTAACTTGAATATCACTTGTTTAGATTTGTGTTTAGGAGTAACGCCCAGACGAACACCAAGCTTGGTTACGAAATAGGATGAAATATAAATGCTCGCCAATTAGGACTGTGTATCCTCGCTCAACGATGTAGTTAGACATCTAGTTGGAGTAGGCGATTAGAGGTCGAGAGATCATCATCATAAAATCAACCCTGTAAATCAGTAATTTGATAACCTTAGTTAATTCATTACATGAGATGCGATACATAAAACCTTAAGCGTGCTGCAGCCCTGGAATTGTCTCAATTACTGTAAGTTAATCTTTTTATTTAATTCTTGATTTCTTTTATTTCTTTTTACACTTTTAAATAAATAATTAGACTAGTATAATTTAGTAAATAGTTAATTAACAAGTCCCTGTGGGTTCGATAATCCGGCTCTTTTAGAGCCACTATATTATTTGTGACTACGTACACTTGCGTGTGCAATTTGGAGCAACATCTGTGTTTGAGAATGCTTTCTTGAGGCGTTTCTTTCCTCGGGAGCTAAGAGAAGCTAAGGTGAGAGAGTTCTTGTATCTAAAATAGGAAGTAATGAGTGTGCATGAGTACAGCCTCAAGTTCACTCAGCTTTCCCGCTATGCTCTGAAGATGATGGTAGATATGAGGAGCAGGATGAGTTTGTTCGTGTCCAGGCTATCCTGCTTATCAAGTAACGAAGGTAAGGTGGCTATATTTATAGGGGACATAGACATAGCCAGGCTCATGATTCGTGTACAGAAGGTTGCCGAAGATACGTTAGAGGACAGAGAAGAGTTTCGCAACAAGAGGGCTAAAACAGAAAGTTATGAAATTGGCCAACAGAAGATCGGAAATGGGAATTGTTCATCATTTCAGCAGAGATCATCTTGAGCTGCTCTATCATCAGCTAGTGCACATACACCAAGGAATAAGAATGGCTACCAGAATCAAAATTTCGGAGCTCAACCTACTCAGTCTCAGGGTAGTGTGGCACGAGGGGCTACTTGGACCCCTACATGTGCTAAGTGTGGTAGGAACCACCCAAGAGCGTGTCATGATTGCTCCAATGGCTGCTTCAAGTATGGTCAGATGGAACATTTTATGAGAGAGTGCCCTAAGAAGAGGCAGGGTAATGGGGGAAATAGAGCCCAATCATCTTCAGCGGCTCCAACAGACAGAGCTGCTCCGAGAGGAGCTACTTCAGGGACAGGCGGAGGAGCAAACCGTATGTATGCTATGGCTAGTCGCTAGGATAAGGAGAACTCACTTGATGTTGTCACTGGTATGCTTAAGGTCTTTTCTATTGATGTTTATGCCTTACTTGATCTAGGTGTGAGTTTGTCTTTTGTGGCTCCTTATATATCCATGATGTTTGACATTTCCCCTGAACAACTTCTTGAACCCTTTAGTGTTTCCACCCCTATTGGTGAGTCCATTTTAGGAAAAAGAGTCTATCGTGATTGTACCATCTCTGTCTATCACAAAGACACCATGGCTGACTTAGTTGAGCTAGACATTGTAGATTTTGATGTCATTCTAGGTATGGACTGGCTACATGCTTTTTATGCCTCAATCGATTGTAGAACTCGAGTAGTCAAGTTTTAGTTTCCTAATGAGCTAGTTTTAAAGTGGAGGAGAAGTTTAGCAGTGCCTAAAGGTCATTTTATTTCATACCTTAAGGCTAGAAATTTAGTTTCTAAAAGGTTCATCTATCATTTAGTCCGAGTTAATGACTCTAGTATGGAGACACAGCCTATTCAGTCAGTTTCTGTTGTGAGTGAGTTTTCAGAGGTATTTCCAGATGATCTTCCCGGAGTCCTTCCTGAGAAAAAAATAGACTTCAGAATAGATATTCTTCCTGATACTCAACCCATTTCTATTCTGCCATATAGAAGGGCTCCAGCTGAGTTAAAAGAGTTAAAAGAGCAGTTGAGAGATCTTGTTGATAAGGGCCTCATCCAACCAAGTGTCTCATCTTGGGGCGCTCCGGTCTTATTCGTGAGAAAGAAAGATTGTTCCCTTAGGATGTGTATCGATTACCATCTAGTGAACAAGGTCATCATAAAGAATAAATATCCCCTTCCGAGAATTGATGACCTTTTCGACAAACTTTAGGGTGCCACTTGCTTCTCTAAGATAGACCTCAGATCTGGCTATCATCAGTTAAAAATGAGAGAAAGTGACATCCGAAGACAGCATTTAGGACCTGTTATGGTCATTATGAGTTCTTGTTATGTCCTTTGGTTTGAATAATGCTCCTACAGCATTCATGGATCTTATGAACAAAGTATTTAAACAGTATCTCGACATGTTTGTTATCGTATTTATTGATGACATATTGATATATTTGAGGAATGAGGAGGACCATGCTAGTCATCTTAGAATAGTCCTCCAAACTCTCAAGGATCAGGAGTTGTATGCCAACTTTTCTAAGCGTGAGTTCTGGCTTGAATCTGTGGCGTTCTTAGGCCATATTGGGTCTGGTGAAGGAATTTGAGTTGACACTCAGAAGACTAAAGTAGTGCAGAATTGGCCCAGACCCACATCTCCAACTGACATAAGAAGTTTCTTGGTATTGGTTGGTTACTACAGAAGGTTCGTCGAGGAGTTTTCATCTATTTCGTCCCTGTTGACTAAGTTGACTTAGAAAACCGCCAAGTTTCAATGGTCTGAAGCTTGTGAGAAAAGCTTTCAGGAATTGAAAAATAAGTTAACCACTGCTCCAGTGCTGACCCTACCAAAGGGTACAGAGGGTTTTGTCGTCTATTCTAATGCATCCAGAGTGGGGCTTGGTTGTGTGTTGATGCAAAATGGTAAGGTTATAGCCTATGCCTCTAGGCAGGTTAAGATTTATGAGAGGAACTGCCCAACTCATGATCTTGAGTTTGCAGCAGTGGTTTTCGTTCTCAAAATATGGTGTCATTATCTCTATGGTGTTCATGTGGATGTATTCACAGACCACAAAAGTCTCTCGTATGATTTCATTCAGAAGGAGCTTAATCTCAAACAAAGGAGGTGGTTAGAGTTGCTCAAGGATTATGACATGAGTATCCTCTATCACCCAGGTAAGGCTAATGTTGTTGCTGATACTTTGAGCAGGTTGTCCATGGGGAGTACCACTCATGTTGAGGAAGGCAAGAAGGAATTAGCTAAGGAAGTTTACAGACTTACACGTTTGGGAATCCGTTTGTTAGATTCTAGTGAAGGTGGAATGGTCGTGATGAATGGAGCAGATCCTCATTAGTGGCAGAAGTGAAGGAGTAAAAGGACTAGGATCCTATTTTACTTGAGTTGAAGGCAAATATGCATAAGTAGAAAGTGATGGTCTTTGCACAAGGGGGGAGATGGTATGCTGAGGTATCAAGTTAAGTTGTGTGTTCCAAATGTGGATGAACTACCAGAGAGAATCATGGGAGAAGCCCATAGTTCTCGATATTAGATTCATCCATGTGCCACCAAGATGTACCATGACTTGAGAAAAGTCTATTGGTGGAGTGGCATGAAGAGATGCATTGTCGAGTTTGTTGCTAAGTACCCAAATTGCCAGCAAGTCAAGGCTAAGTATCAAAGGCCATGTGGTGTAGCTCAGAATATACCCCTTCTAGAATGGAAGTGGGAGATGATTAATATGGATTTCATCACGGGCTTACCGCATCTCGCAAACATCATGATTCCATTTGGGTGATTGTGGATCGGATGACCAAATCAACCCACTTCTTACCAGTAAACACTACTAATACAGCAGAAGAGTATGCAAATCTATATATTCGAGAGATAGTCCGACTGCATGGAGTTCCCTTGTCCATCATTTCAGATAGAGGTGCTCAGTCTACCGCACAGTTTTGGAACTTGGAATGTAAAAGAGAAAAGTGTTCAGTTGAGTACAATTGCACAAGTACGGAAGGCTATACAGTCTGTACAGGGTGTCACAGACCGTACAATGAACCGTGGTGAAGGGTGAACATTGAAAGCCCCTTTACGAAGAGGTTCACGGGCCGTGCAGGGGTCCACGACTCGTCACCACCCCCGTGAAGTTGAACCCAACACTCCAAGGCCACTGTGAAGGACCACAGACGCCTAGACGGTCCGTGAAGCTTCACACGAACCGTGAAGTCATCCATGGAGAGGACCCATTAGTTTTTAAGCTCTTGCCCAACTTCAAATGATCATATCTCTCAGCACAAAATGAATTAGGTGGTCCATGACCTATCAAATTAAAGTTCTTTGAGTCCTCTTTCCAACGCCACCAAGTTTGCTCCATTTGAAATTCAGACTAAAAGGTTATGCCCATTTTAGTGAAGCACCATTAGGCAGGCGAAGCTCCACGACCAGCTATACGGCCAGTGAAGCCTTAGACGGCTCGTGAAGCCTTTCCAATGAGGCACCTCATCAGTTTTTAAGTTAGGGTCAATATGGTCTTTTTCCAAAGTGTTTGGTACCCCAAACTACATCGTTTTAACCTTATTTTAAGCCTAAACTATGTCGTTTCACACCAAATGAAGGGCTTAGAAAGTGTTAATTATTTCTTTTACGTTCATTAACACTTCAAGACATTAGAGCAAGGTTCCAAGAGGAGAAAAGCTACGGTTCAAGCGTTCTTCGAGTTTCATCAATTTTGCCAAGAACTTTATTCTTCTAAGGTGTGTAAGGCTATTCATAGTGTTGGACCAGTTCGTCCTCATGCCCTACATCTCAATTCAGTCAGAAATCATTACATCTAAAGGATATATTCCTAGTTTTTTATATTTGAATTCAATTCTTTAACAATTTGAGGTTTTGATTCCTATTTTACATGTGAATCTTATAATTTTCTTCTTGCTTAGTATCACATGAACCTATTGATTTAGTAAAGTGATGTTTTCAAAGAAAAATTGCATGAAAGTTCCTCATATATTGATTTGGGCTTGAAAGATAATTTCCTGAGCATACGTTTTAAAGGTGTAAGTTTTGAACAGAATCCTTGAAAAGAGAATCAAATGTTTTCATATGTACTATTTGTCAGTTTAGAAAAAGAAAGAGTATGACTGATGTTTTTGTAAGGTAAAGTAATGAAATAGTCCCTTTCATTGTAAAGGGTGATTAAGAAAAGTGAAAAGTAAGTAAAGTAATAGTCCCTTTCTTTCTAAAAGGTGATTGAGCATAAAGTATATTGATTATTTTGGGAGTACTATTGAGCACCGAATTGGGTTAGAGTCCATTAAAAACTCAAAAGTCCCATAAAACTACGTAGCCAGCGTAGGATAGGATAGCACTGAATCTTTGTGCGACTCCTCACTTCCTCTGAGAAGGCCTATTAGATGGATCCATAGTTACAATATCATATTATACCCTCGGCAAGGTATAGGATGGCCCTTGCAATGTGGGCGAAACGTTGTATCATTGCTAGGCTAATAGTAATGGTTGTTGGTTAGAGAAACTCCCCACAAGTAAAGTATGTTATTTTCATATTGCTTTTATTGCATATTTTATTGTAAAGCTTAAATGGTTTTCACTTCATGTTCATGTATTCATTCAGTTGAATGCTTTCAGTCATTCAATTCAGTTATTTGTTTTACTCAGCCATCTTACATACTTGTACATTCAAATGTGCTGATGTCATTCGACCTGCATCTTTTTACGATTTAGATACATGTGTTCAGGATCGTCAATAGGTGTTTCGTTGAGATCACTTAGCACTCCCAGTTGGCTTTGGTGAGCCTCCTTGCATTTAGGAGGACCCCACTTTTATTTCTGTTATTAGTTGGTTGAGGTGTCGTGGGTCTTGTCCCGATACCTTTCTTAATGTTACAAGCTTTATAGATAGTTAGAGTTGATGAGTCTCTCAGTATTTCCCTTTCATTTGAGATGTTTTGAGACTGTTTTGCAAACTATTATTATTATTGCAAATGAGTATTTTTCAGACATTCCAGTTAAGTTGAGATGAATTTATGTTTTAAAGCTTCTTTATGCTTGAATAAGTCTTTCGCTAAATAGTCAAGTTCGCTTGGGAAACAGAAATGGTTCTCGAGTGCCGGTCATGCCCAGGGTGTAGGCTCGGGGCGTGACAGATACACTAAAGGGTAGTAACACCGATTCACTAATATCAACTCTTTGATTTTCTTGAGCCTGTAAGGAATCATAAAAAGTACAAAGTAATTATCAAATTTTGGATGCAGAAAAAATTATTATTTATTTATATCATGTTCTGTTGAATTTTAACTTCTTTATAATTTATAGTAGAAATTAATTTATCAAATTTTATAACAACACATTGTTACCCTTCATATTCTTATATTTTTTCAAAGTGGGAATTAGCATTTCATTATTCAATATTTCTTAAAACGAACAACTAAGAAAACCATTTTATTTTTGTAAGAAAAGTTTTCTCCTATTATAAAATAAATGTTTTAAAACAACATTTCTCCAAAAACAATTATACGAACCGTTATTTGAATTACACTTTTTCTAGATTTATCATAATCTTTATACAAAATACTAAAAAAAATTATTACTATAAGAAAACATACCACTATTCGAACAATATTGATTGGAGAAACGTAAGGTATTATGTAATGGCAATTGTTGATTTAAGAAGAAGAATTCATTTTTTCATCTACAAGCGAGATGAAAGAGAGAAAATTTACTCAAAAGAATATAGAGAAGAAATATGTTTTGAAGGATAAATAGAAAGGTGCATGTATAGATAAAAATTATAAAGGAAAAATATCTAACAAATGGATGTGCAATTATGTGGATTAATTGACATATTTACCTCTTTTTAGTATGAAAATAATGTTTTTACCTTATTTAATCGACTCTTTACAAACCAATTTTGAATATTTGTTTATAGTAATGTGCTTATCAATTAGATTCTAGTAATTTTTCTGTAGATAACATTTAATTACAATCCTTTTAACTACCATTACTAACATGGACAATTGAGTTGATGAATTAATTATTAAACAAGTATGACTTTTTTTTTCAATTACAATTTTGTATTACCTACACTTTTACTTGTTTTGTTAAATTTTTCTTACCAATCCAACAATATTCAAACTGACAATAATTAAACCTAATAAGAGGTTAACCAAGATGCGTGTTTTTTACCTAATATAAATTTAATTATATGATTTTACTTGTAAATAGTATGGCACCCACCATGGGGCTAGAGCAATTATTTATTGATTTAACTATTGTCTTATTAGCTTGAATATATTTATCTCGTAGGGGTAGCATCAAATGGAACACAATGATAACAAAATCAATAGAAACTAGACTAACAAAAATATGATCAACAAAACAATAGTGGGAACATTACCTGGAAACGAGATAGTAGACTATCACGATTCAAGACTACCCCCTAGACGTGACATGATACTTAATTAGAATCTCAAGAGACTCTAAGTGAACTACATGTCGTAGCATGATACTAAGAAAACATACATAACTAAAATAAATAGATAAGCGGAATAAATCTCAAATGAAAATCTCAACATATCATGAAATCAAAGTACAGAGACATAATTGCAGAAATATTAATGTTTGACAACAAGCCGCTACTGCATAATGAGTTACTAGGAAAAACTCTATCTCTCTTGAACAATCTAAGAACTTAAATAAGTTTGAACGACATAAAAGAAACATAAGTGTGGCAATGTTCCTGAACCATGAGGACTCACCAAATCTGAGCAAACCTGATAGGATCCAATACTAACTGCAATCGAAAGAATTGCGTCATAACCTATATTACAAAATAATATATGCACAAGAATGTATGCGGTCAGTACTCGTAATGTACTGAATATGGAGAAACATGCATGAACATAACATGATAGCATGATAAGTCTGAAAATATAGTAATGCAATGACCAAGTACGCATAACATAAATCAGATCAATTGATTTTATAAAACATAGTACAAGGTCATGCACTCTTCTTTAAATCATAATCATAGTCATAACATAAGAATGTTGTGGAAAACATAAACCTTTGTGGGAGATACCATTAACCGACATAAACCATGTGAGCTATAACATGAATTTTTGTGTACTGCTCTCACACCGAAAAGAGAGTGTCCTACTTGCCAAGGTTAGGACCATAATCATGAGCTTAGGTGGATCCACTAGCTAGAGTCAATAAAGACTAAGTCCTATGGGGGCATCTAGTTCAGGGACAAAGGAATTGCTTCTAAAGGTCTCAAGCCTCTACTTACGGGTGAGCCTTCATCCCAAGGTCCACTCGGTGCTAAGTAAACTCCCAACAAAAAACATGCATATCATAATCATATTCGTAATCTTTGAAACGATAAGAATCTAGTAATACTGAATCATTCATGCATAAACTCATAGTCATAAGAATAGTTCCTTTAAAAATCATGATTTCAAAACATACTCTTGAGATACTTATCTTAAACCATCTAAATCATGATATTCATTTATAATGAGAGATACATCAATCGGAAGCATCACTTTTTCATAAAACTTGATTGATATTTTATCTAAAATCATCCTTGATTCATAAAATCTTTCATATCATAATACATGCATATCAACACAGCTTAAATCATATCATAAAATACTTGCATGACATGGGTTTATGAATATATCATTGAAAACTTTTAAATATGATCAAATCATGCACAACAAGATCAATCATGATGAATAAACTTAAAATCAATTGAACCCATAAGAAAATAATGAAACCCTAGAATTGGGTAAGAATCAAAAATGGAGAATTGAAGTTTCTTTGGGACTCAATGGGTGAAGAGAAATTCATTGATATATTTCCCACATATAGAAACCCTAGGTGAATCCTTCAAGGGAGGCTTGAAGATACGTGGAACCCTAGCTTGCTTGGAGAAGAAGACTTTAGAGGAGATTTTGGAGTTAGAGAGAATGAGAGTGCATGGGGAGGAGTTATTAAGGTCTTAGAATCAGTTATAGTCCTTCAAAATATTCCTAAAATGATGTAGTATAGGAATTAAAAGAGTAGGAAAAGTCCCGAATAATCATGAGAAATAACTGTCGGACCAACTCCACAGATCCCATCTACGGTCTGTACAATGAACTACAGACCGTACTGGCTCTTCATGAATAATTTTCAGGAAAGTTCAAATCTCTGTTAAAGAATCACGACTCGTCAAACCTTACACGGCCCGTAAAACACCCATTGTAGACTAAATCTTGAACTTCGGCCTAGATCCTCAGGCCTCAAACCATAAGTGCCAAGTACAGACCATGTTCCCTTTTACAACAGGTATTGGCGAGCCACATACCACTTTACTGGAATATAAGTTTCTAAATGGTAACCATGACTCTCTTTCCATGATCCATGGAACCATGTATGGCTCATACATTCCACTCATGAAACATTGCACCAACGACCTTTGCACCAGATTTTACCACCTTTTAACTTCCAACAGACTTTTACACCTCCGAGGTGTTACAATATCTCCTCTGAAGTTTTGTCGGATGTTGACACTCAATTTTGGCCTAAGATTTTAAAAATTCATACTTTTAAGTTGCATTATTTCAATAGTTTAAAATATGTTTTTTTTTATAATTTTATATAAGTTTATTGATACTTATCCTTATTTTTAATAATTTTAGGAATTTTATTAATTAATTTTAATTATTTTTTTTTTTGTCATAGTCGATTGAATATGTTTAAATATTTGTTCAATTCGATTAAATCATTATTTTATTTAAATTACATTTTTTACATGTCATTCATTTTATTTGTTACATTTGTTAATATTCATTTTAATATTTTTTACGCAATCTAGAAATTCATTCAAATATGGATAAGATTTCATGCACGGATATTTTATTAATAAGTGATTTTGGCCCACGATTTTAAGATAATGGTATTGTAGTATAGTGGTTTTCAATTTTCAATTTAAACAATAGTTTGGTCGTTAAGTTAGGGGTGGTGGATAAAATTTTAGATAAAGAGTGTAATTTTCAGATTTTTTAATGTTTAAGAAATTCTTTTAGTGTTCATATTTTTTCTGGTGACAAGCTCACCAGAGGTCCGCCGAAATCGGTGAGTCCACCACCACAGGCCCAAAGACCCCAACCCTGTCCTCTCCTCTTATCACTGCCTCCCGAACCCTTTTTTCATTTTTTTCGGTGAAGCTTCAGTCACCAGAACCAACTGGCAGACCACCGGAAAACCTCCAAAACCCCCACCCTTCGTTCCCCTATCTCATCGCTGCTTTCAGTTCAGCAAAACAGTAGCGAATCAGATCTCACTCCAAACCTCCGACCACCCCGAAAACCCCTTTGTTTTCCTCGTTGTTTCCGGTGAAACTCCAACGCCAGCGAGCACCCAAGGCTCGTGATCAATTAGTTCTTTTCAGCCCACAAAAATAGCCACCGGAAAACCCACTGTTCACCCACAACCAGCAACTCCAACCATTACAAAAACCCAACAACCACCGCATGCTCCGAGCTCCAACCAGAAATCAATTAGCGCACCAGTGAGCTCCTGATTCCAACTCTGGTGAAGTATTCTCCATGGTTATTTTACATATTTGTTTGTATTTAAGTTAATTTCAGATATTACTGTTTATTGTTGTCATATTATTATGTTGAATGGTTATCTATATTTAGTTGATTTTTGTGTTTATATTATTTGTTAAAAGCTTTGTTTGATGCTATATTTCATGTTTATTTTTACCGTTCTTTTCACATTATTTCTAGTGATTTGTCGGTTTGATTTTAGTAAGCTACTGTTGGTCATTGTTTCTTTGTCTAATCTCTTCTTTTTCTTCATTATTAGGGTTGTTAATGTTTTTATTCATTTTAGTTTTTAGTTCAAATTTTGCTTGTTAAGTTGATTGTCGTTTTATTATTTTGATGTCTAGTTTAGTTTTTTTTTTCCTTATTTGTTAGTAATTTTGTTAAGGATTTTAGGTATATATTGCTACTTTATTTTGTTCACGGATGATTTGTCTAATTTTTTTTGAGTTTATTTAGTCGGTTAATGCTATATTATTTTTACTATTTTATTTCTTGTTCATTTTTGTCGAATTATTGCTTTATTAAATGTTGGTTTTATATACTGCAATTGTTTTAAGCCTCTAACTAATTCAATAATATTTTGATTTTTGATAATTATAGACTTATAGTTGAATTGTTAATTTGTATTGCCCTAGTTCACTTTCATTAGTAGTTATTTTGTTGTTATTCGTTTATTGCATCGTTAAATTTATTTAATGGATAATCATATATGTTACAAGTTAAAATTTGCGGATGAAGAAATTACCGTTGATTTTCAAGGCCTCCCATGTTAATAAGACGGATTTTTATTTTTAAATTATTATTTAATTCATTTATTTTTATTCATATTTATTTATTACTAACACTTTTACTAAGTGTCTTTACAGGTACTCGGAGTTGCTTTCTAAGGAAGCTATTCGAATGAAGTTTGAATTATATTTTTTCATTATTGTATATATTATTGACGTTAGGCAAACACTAGGTCTTTTTTTTATATTATCGCTTTACTTTATTATTTGTTTATATTTCACATTCATTATACTTGTATGTTATTTTTATCTCCTCCTCAATTTGAAAAAATGTATTCCGTTGGGATCTATAGTTATGGATTTTGAAGGATACCTAACACCTTCCCTTCGAAATAATTTGAACCCCTTACCTAGAATCTATTAGTTTCGCAGACATAATTATTTGGTTTCCTAGTTTTCGTAAAATTAGGTGGCGACTCTTTAAATTTCTTTTATCCTTTAAATTCTTTTAAAATTTATTTAATTAGTTTATTTTTGAGTTTTCACGACGTTTCGCCTTATTTGAATAAAGTAGGGATGTAAACACCGGAGCCATTATATAAGAAGGAATAGAGATAAGCTGGGTATCTAGAAGAAGGTCAATTCCAAAGTTGATTTCCTTTAGCAAGATCATCAAGAAACACTTCTGGAAACTCATTCACAACAGAAACTGACTTTAGAGTAGGGGTGTAACACCGTGAAAAATTCATGGCTCAATTGAACTTAGGAAAATTTTAGAAAGTTGTTGAAGTACTGGTTCCACGGGCCCATGTACGGACTGTAGAGAGTCCAATGTGCCATAGGAACCAATCGTGGTTTGAGTCCTGGAAGTTGGAAAATGTCAAGTCTCAGATGGCATTTTACGGTATGATTCTATCTCACGCTGGCCATGTGGTTTATAGGGTTATGAGTTATCTGAACTCTCACCCAAATTGGTGCTCAAAACTACTCCCAAAACATATAACTGTATGCTCATGTAAAATACAGTTGAGATAATTACTCAAAAAAGGACCTCTTTAAGAGGTAACTGCTCTGTCCTCAATCTTTTTGAAAACTCTTTACCTTTTTCAAAATAATACTCTTTTTCTATGTAAAAAGGATACATTTGAGAATAATATAGTTCCCTTAAACTCTTCTCAAAATTAGGCTTATACTTTACTCTTGAACTCACGATTAACTTCTCAAAATTTATTCATGACAAAAGATGCTTATTCAAAAGACTCTCAATCAAAACTCAGAAATTAGGGTTCATGTGGAATATAAACATGAACAACAACTCAAGGATCTATATGTATAATATATACAACTCATCATCAAAGATTTGGAACTCAGACTCAACAACATAACTCATATCAAGAATCTATGAAACTAAGGGTATAACCCTAGATTAAACTTTTACTGATTGAATTTAGATGTAGGGCGTGAGGATGAACTCAGTCTATCACTATGATTAATCTTACTTACCTAGAAGAACAAATTTGAGGAAGAACTTGATTGGAAGACTTGAAACCCTAGCATTTGTGTTCCTTGCGGTTTTCTTGGAGATGAAGAGTGGGAAATAATCTTGGATTGAAAACCTTAGGATTATTGAAGAGAATCTTGAACTTGGAGTCTTTACATCTTGAGAAATTGGAGAAATCCCTTTCTTGGAGTTCTTGATCTTTGGAAGAATGAAAATTGGGATTTTGAGAGTTGCTATACATATAATGATGGTATTAGGTTGTAATATAGACTTAGGGAAGTTGATTGAGAGTAAAATGTCAACAATACCCTTCTAGGAATGTAAGAAGACCATAAAAATCAAAGAAAACGACCTTTTAATAAATCTCATCGGCCAAATTGGCGATCTGTGGGCCTCCTCACCAAAAATACTTGGCGAGTGCCCATTGGGATGTTAGATCGCCCAAATAGACAGAAACATAAGGTTTTCAAGACATTTCGGTGAGCTAATTTGGTGACTCGCCAACCCATTCGGTGGATCACCAATTGAGGAGGTGACCTTACCTAATTTCCCAACCTGGGTATATTTCAGTAAAATGATCATAACTTTTTATTCCCAACTCAAAATAAGTTAAACTTTATGGCATTAGAAAGAAGATTCATATACCTTTAATTTGATAGGTGATAGGCCACCAAATTCATTATGTGCACAAATATATGATCGTTTGAAGTTGACCTTTATATGAACACATGTGAGAACTAAGCTGATAGGAATGCTTTGAACTTAACTTGGGGTTTGAGGTCACTTATGACCCTAAATCACTTTAGATACCCTTTCTACATTTGGTAAAGGACCTTAAAACATATGAGCAATTAGAACATCACCCGGTTCATGCTCATATACTTACGATGAATGATTCAAATTTTAAGAGTAGAGTTACGAAGTCTTAAAGAATGATTCGAGTCTTCACTTAAAACATTTTGGGGTGTTACATAACCACTCCCAAAACTATTTAATCAACATGTGAATACTAAAAAAAACTCAATCCAAGATTGGTAAGTCAATGCTTACCTTAAAGCCGATCACGAGCACTCCAAAATCAATTAAACCAAACCTTTACCCTCCCAAAATGTCTTTTATTTCTGCCATGCTATCAAATAAATGATCAGGATGTCAAAACGGACATTTTGATACCAAATTCACAACACTTTAAGACAAGACTAGAAATGAGTCAAAAATGGCATCATGGGACCAATGTGAGGAATTCTACAATTAACTCTCTCAATTGGTTCCATTCAGCTTGAGGAGCTTATACCCTGAAAAAGGGCACAATCCGAGCCTTCAAACAACCCAAACCATATCATTCACCAACATGAACAAAAATCACCATGGAAGACTAAACGAGGGAGAGGGAAGAAGACTAACAGATTTTAAACGTGTATTTAATGACTCACACAATGCCCCTACGCAATGCTCCAATGAACTCCAACAATTACCAGCAAATTTTACTCCAAATTGGGCTCTCAAGGTTTCACAATTGAAGAAAAAGTGATGAAATAAGCTACTAAAAATGGGATTTAACTACCAGCAATGTCCGCTAATGCGATCACTTGGCTGCTTAAGATGACCCACAAAAATGCCACCCTTACCGCTTAAGCGGCTAGGCCCTCATTGTGAGCTCCACTAAAGTAGCTCCCCAGCTGCTAAAGCGACAATCACTTAAGCGATGCTAGGTCCGCTAAAGCGTCTATGCTCTTGCTGGCAAGGCCAGCTAAAGTGGCTCACTGGCCTCTTAATCCACCACCGCTTAAGCGGTGACAGGTCCGCTTAGGTGGCTACATCAGCATTAGGTACCAACGATTTAGCTAAGTCCCTACGGACTCAATTCGGGTGCTCGGGATAGGTTTAAAAACTTATGCACACCAACAAACTATGCTTCCCCACAAAAATTGGCACTCAATAGATATGCCAAAACTCCCAATGGAGGCCGTCTCGAAAAAAAAGTAGGCTCCACACCCATGGCTCCATTTACGCGATAAGACATAAGGTTGCTCAAAATGAGTCCGGAATCCTCAGGACCTGAACCAAAGGTCCACCCTGACATAATTCGACATTTCGGAGCTAACAGACATTAGAATAGCATTTTGAATCTGTCTACATGATGTTTTGACCGAAGTCAACTATTGAGATTTTAAAAGCTTCAAAACATGAAAACTCACATAAAAACTAAATGAACAACCAGGTGACTAAACTGTCAGTCTTAGTAAGTCATAAATGACTTGGGTTATTATAGGAAATCACTAAAAGGAATAACTAACACAATACAGGGAAAATGGCCTAGAGGGTCGTTACACTAACTCCTCATGTTAGAATTAATTAAATCAATTTTTTTGAAAATTTAATTTATTGAACTAGCTTAATCCTTTATTATTATACTTAACCTATTTCACATGACGGATATAAAATCCACTGGTAGGCTTTCATGTAAAAACTTATATGTAATCATAAAGGGGTGTCTTCTATCTCAAGTCCGAGACATGGTTCTATCAACTAATTATTATTTCACCAATGTAACTTGTTATCATCCAATCTATTAGGAATATATTGACTCATAATAGAGTCTCACCTTATAATAGATTAAAATAATAAATCAAACTAGATAGATCATAATAATTATATCAAGATTAAGAGTATAAGTACTTGTAATGGACTAAAGAAGTTGTTTATTAATATTCATAACATAAACAAACATCTCTTCTTGGTATGTTCAATACATACGGAATGTTCTAGCACAAGAACTTGAAATATGACCACTCCCATGGTTAACATCAAATTATATTTAATCTTGTGCTACAATCATCAAGATGTTTTTCCTACTTCATATTTAATTGTGAACATTAATTTATAACTTATAAGAATCGAAAAATTGAATCTTTCATGCATGAGTCAGATAACTCCATAAAAAAAGTTTTCTACTATATAAGTAATCGACACACATATAAACAAAATAATTTATTCAAATAAAGACTTTATTATAATTTTAAAAAAATAGTCTTAACAAGGAATTAAAATAAAATACTATAACTCAACGACATGGTTAATAGTATATCCCAACACAAACAACTACTAGGACAAAGATACAATAGTCTCATTAGCATAATGATGCCAAACCTTTTCTTATCATGATCAAAGACCGTTGATATTGGGAGTATACCCATCTTCAAACTCATCATTTTCTATCCCATAGAGTAGAAAGGGATCATATAATCCTGCACATTAAGAAGAAAAATAATATTCATCAATGTAATATAGTAAATGACTCTAGTTATGCGAAAAAAATTAAATATGAATATTTCAAGTTCTTGTGATTCATTAAATTGTTCATTTTATATAAGACTTGTGCATTGAGAAGCTACCTTCTTTAGATGAGAAAAGATCAAAATTATTCATATTTGTAAAAATGTTATCATGAGAGATTAGACGATCTTCTTTTCCATGTGAATCTTCAAGTGTAGTCTTGTATCCCTCTTTTGCATTATCTATTTTCATTGGAGGATCGACTTCGGGTAGGTCAAAGTTTGTAGTGATGCATACTCCTTTCTTGTCATTTTCAGCTGCAAATTATGTGAAGATTCAATATGAAAAAATCAAATTAATGTAGCTAATAGTATTGATTATGTAAAAGAACTCAAAATAAATATTTATACATAAATTGTATAATTCTTGTGATCTATCTAGTTCAATCATTCAGAGTTTTATTGTGAATATAATTCTTGTGATATATCTAGTGTATTCGTTAAAAGATTTTGTGGTGAAAAATACCTTTGTTTAGTGTAAAATTGCATGTCGACATAGACTTAACATTACTCACTACCATTTATTCCTAAAAATAAGTGGATTTCTAACTTATTTTATGATATTTATAAATAAGTAAAAATTATAATCCCAGATATATTTGTATATAATTTTGATAAACTAGATGGGGGATGGTTATGGTGATAGGGATGTGGGGTAGTAGATATGGGGGCTATAAGGTTGATTGTGGGGTGTGTTGGAGAATGAATATTATACAATTAGTGTAGAATATCTCTTATGTGATTGGATGATTGGTATTAGACAATTAGTGTAGAATGCCACTTATGTAACTGGTTTTCTCTAATTCCATTAAAGAAGTTGTTTTTCTTAGTTTTAACATACTTATTTTCCTTTTAAAAAATATTTTCCACAAAGTTTGACCAACAAAACTTGAAAATAATAAAATATTTTTCTACAAAACAGACACACTCTAATTGCATAAATCTTGTGATTATCACATGCATTAGTTAGGAATTTATTAAAATACCTGTATCTAGTATTAAATCAGCAGCAGTCACTAACTTAACATTACTAGTTAAGTCTACAATCATTTCTTTTTCTCCATTATTGTCTTCATAAGAAAGTCCCTTCTCCATATGAGAATTTTCATTATTCTCGATTTCTAATGATTGTGGAATGGGGACTTGCTCCATATTTTCTGCAAAAAATAATGAAGTCAATGTAAAAATATTTTTTAAAAAACTTTATCCTAATTTATATGACATTATTTGACTAGACATGAAATTTAAGGAACAAATAAATACTTTCAAGACTTATGATCCAAAATTTCCTATAAACTATTATGTGCTTATAAATTATTTCATCAAATATAAACTAAAATTTTAAAGTCAAATTATTTCAAAATGTTGAAATGCATCATTATTTTTAGAATAAAGCAAAAGATGAGTATATTGCGTAAAAAGGAACAAAGGGAATAATAATAATCATACCTTGTAACAAAAACCTTTTCTTTTGAGTCAAAACTTAATTACTAAAAACTATAGATGCATACACTAACTATATAATACTTGTGCCTTATTGAATGCTTTTGTTAAGAGCATGCTTGCTTGGCTAAATTAAATACCTTCATTGTATGAATAATTAATGGTCAATTCTTCATTCTTGGCTAAGGTTAGGACCACATGATCATTATTTTCTCTGTCTACTTTATCTTCAGGAACAATATTTTGGAGCTCTAAGTTTGGAAAGCTTACATTCTCCCCTTCTTGAAATAATGGTGACACAATGTGAAGGACATCCATAGAGACATTATAGGAGGAAAGCTTGTCGAATTTTGGAGGTCTTGAAATATTTTTCCCTACATAAATGATGACTTGTTAATAAAAAGAACAAAAGATAATGATCACACAATATAACAAATATTTTTGCTTAAGTTAACTTCTAGTGATAAAAAATATGTACACAATCACGTTTGTCATGAAATAATTATAGGTATATTATTATTAATACAAATATCACTATTATAAAAGGTCAAAATTTACCAAGTGTAAAAAATTATTTTCATTATATATACAGTTCAAACCCTTTTTTTATTAGCACATAATGTTGGGAAAAAATTTACAACACATAACACAAACAAAAATTTCACATACTTAACTGTATGACTTTTGTGGCCTATCAAATTCATCGTTAATTTATAATGGTAATATTAAAAAGAAAATTAAAAATTACAAAAAAAGGATTAAGCTTGTGATACGATCACTTACCTTCACTTTGTGAAAATTTAGAGTCCAACTCATTACTTTTGTTCAAGTGAGAGAACACTTTATTTGAACCATGTTTTACCTTGTCCACTACCTGGTGGAGAAGAACTACTGTTTCATGACAATCCAAGTTTGTACTTCTTTCAGTTTCTTCTTTTTGAACCAATGATCGCATAAGTACATCATCGTTGGAGAGGTTGGAGGAAGATTGCTTATCAGATCTTTTATGGTTCAGAGAGTTTTTAAGGTGACCCATCGAGCGAACCTGCTTGGATTTAGCATCAATACAATAATTATAATTGTCCAATTTCATGATATTATTTAATATATCACTAGAAATTTAATAACTTACCATAAAATTTCTTGTTTCTTCGAGCTCGATCATTTCACTCATGGGCGCTACATCACTTCCTACATGTAGTTCACCATTGTTGCCTTTCTGTTTCGTTGTTGTATACTCTAAGTTTGAAGATTCTTTTTTTCTTTTCTTGGAAGGGCGTTTTGGAGATCCAATCTTGATTTGATTAAAGATAATGTTATGAGAATGATTGTAACAATAAAAAAATTATACTTGTCAAATAATATAACATCTTACCTTAATCTCTTTTACCATATTTGTTTCTGAAATGACTTGTACTTCCAGTTTCTCGTAACCAAATAAAATATATCTACATACATCCATAATAGATCTACATATGGAACGTTTTTTCGCATGATAATAAACCTACAACACAACAAGACTATTCATTAAGTTACAATAATTATTAAAGAATTAATATGGTGTACACTATTACCTAGCATTAACAAGTTATTAACTACTCCGCTAGGCAAATCCAATAAGTTAAGCATGCTAATACAAATGAAAATAATTGATAACATGCTTCATGATATAATGTAAAACTACAATGGAACTATTTATAGAAACATCTCGTAAACCAAAATGTAGACTAATCATAGAGAAACTGCTATCAAACTATCATTTTACTTATGCATTTTATAAAATATTACACGTCTTATTTTTAAGATTACAAAACCCATATTTTAAAGACACTTACCTTAAGTATACTTTAAATTACACGATAGTGTAAATAAGTCATTATCCAAATGATGAATATAACTTAAACTCGTTGTCACAACTAGCTTCCTAGTTGATTCTTTATCTCTCATTTTCTTAAGTTATCATTTTGTTAGATCCTCATCAGCAATTTATAGGATCAAAATATACTAAATAAACTAATCAGTTAGTTTATAAGCTCAAAATAAGATAATAACTTTAATTACCTTATCATATTGACCATTAGGATGCCTTTTCTTTTCACATGTCCAGTCAAGCAAGATATCATGATATTTTTGATTAAGTATGAATGGATCGACTAAATCTTCTCCCTATAATTTGAGTCCACAACAAAGTATTTAAGAGAATTAATTGTCTCATAATAATGATTAAACCTAGAGTTATTAAATTTATACATAAGAAATCTAAGAAAATGAATGTACTAACCTTGTTCAATTTTACTGTATAAATATTAGCTTCACCTGCTAGAGGTACAATTGCAAAGCTAACAGTAGAAAGGGCTATGAGATCCGCATTAATCAATTCTCTCTTCCTCCCTGTGAATTGATGGGGAGTTGATTCAGACTCATCCTGCAATAATAGAAAAAATTTAATCAAGATTTCTTGTCATTTATGATTGTGTTTCAATAAACACTAATTTTTTAACGGTCATGTCATATTTACTTTTTGTGACAAGAAAACTATCGAATTTTTAGGATTAAAATTTTATTTTCGAGGTGGTAAGCTTATAGATATCTTTTGGATGACTTTATTATATAAAGTTTTCTTTACATTGTTTGTATGTAGAAGTTGAACTCATTTGTAGAATAAAATGAATAATAAAAATTTGATGCATTGATGATGTAAAACAAATTACACTATATTATATCTGAATGTCCATGTAAAACAAAATAGGCCTCTAGGTGAAAGATATATATACTCATAATGTATAATAATAATATACGAAAAGGACAATTGACATGATAAGATGAAAAATGAAATTCAAAGAACATAATATCATTAACCAAACAAAAAAATGATAATTATACTCTTGTTACTATTGTTTCCTTAGTCGCTTGAGATAATAGAAAAATAAAATTTCTCTTTCGGATGATTTCAAGTAGAAATGATGAGAGTTGTAAGAGTTTCTTATTCAGAAGTTGAAAGAAACATAAATTGTATGGTCATAAATATGATCAAGATCTTTAGAATTATTTCTTTTATGTAAACTAAAAATAATCAATTCATTAAGTTTCTCTATCACATTAATTATTATGGGGCAATGTATATACCTTTTTTGTATCACTCAAAATTAATTACAATAGTCTATACAAACATGATATATTCTAATTTTAAAAAATAACAATATTTGAAAAGTAAATTTCACATTCAATGTCAATATCATTTAGTGTGTGTGTGAAAGCTGAATGAAAACGACTTTAATTTTAAAGGTGGTTAGACAATTTTAACAATTATTAGACCAGCTTAAAAAAATAATAAATTTGTAAATTACATTATTAAAGCAAAGGTTCTTAAATTAACTGTTAGATTCTCGTAATTTTTCATTAACATTGCAATTAAAATTCTAACATACAAACTAGACAACTAATATGTTATGAGAATCCTTTAACAAAGAGCATATAAAAGAATAAAATGCTTAACTAAAAATCAATCTTTTTTATATCTTAGTGTTTATAAAATATGAGATTGAAGTCACTTTTTGTTTAGATTCAATAAAATGTGATTGCTTATAAAACTAAATTTAATACTAAAAATTATAAATAAGAAATTTAATCAAACTTGTTAATTTTTTAATAATGTGATTAATCGTCGTCTTTATGACAAAAAATATAATTAAAATAACTCAATTTGTTCCCTTTTTTATCCAAAAGCCTACTACAATTTCAACTAGTAAGGGGAAAAAAATATTTCCCAGAATTATATTTTTTTAAAAAAAACAACACCTAAACTTACTAATATTTCATTTTTTAAAGAATAAAATCAAAAAATAAAATCCAAATAGGCATAAAGGTTATGAAAAAATTTGATAAAACAAAATCTCGATGCACAATTATTTTTCTTAAAAGAATTATTTAAAAACAAGAAAAAAACATATTCAAATGTCACCAAAGTGTGTAAAGATAATTAGAATCCATGTGTTTTTGCTTATGCACGATAAGAATCAAGATTTAATCAAGGAGTTAAAATATACGCAAAAAATAATAAATTAAAGGGTAAAGCAACAAGTAAGAAGAAGAACTAGAATGGTAAATTATATTTACTTACTGATGTCCCCGAGACATTCTCCCTTGGATGACTTGATACACTAGTGGGTGGTAACACCGATTTACTAATATTAACTCTTTGATTTTCTTGAGCCCGTAAGGAATAAGGAAAAGTACAAAGTAATTATCAAATTTTGTATGCAGAAATTTTTTTTTATTTATGTATATCATGTTCTGTAGAGTTTTAACTACTATAATTTATAGTAGAAATTAATTTATCAAATTTTATAATAACACATTGTTACCCTACATATTCTTATATTTTTTCAAAGTGCGAATTATCATTTCTTTATTCAACATTTCTTAAAACGAACAATCAAGAAAAACATTTTATTTTTTTAAGAAAATTTTCTACTTTAATAAAATAAATATTTTAAAACAACATTTCTACAATTTTTTTTAATTCAAACTGCTATTTGAATTATAAATTTTTTCTAGATTTATCATAATCTTTATACAAATACTAAAAAAATTTATTACTGTAAAAAAACATACCACTATTCGAACAATATTGACTGGAGAAACGTAAGGTATTATTTCATGGCAATTGTTAATTTCAGAAGAAGAATCCATTTTTTCATCTACAAGTAAGATGAAAGAGAGAAATTTTTTTCAAAAGAATATAGAGAAGAAATATGTTTTGAAGGATAAATAGAGAGATGTGTGTGTGTGTATATATATATATATATATGTAAATTATAAAGGAAAAATATCTAACAAATGGGTGTGCAATTATGAGAATTAATTGACATATTTACCTCTTTTTAGTATGAAAATTATGTTTTTACCTTATTTAGTCAATTCTTTACAAACCAATTTTGAATGTTTGTTTATAGTAATGTGGTTATCAATTAGATTCTAGTAATATTTTCTGTAGATAACATTTAATTACAATCCTTGAAGCTACTTACCATTCCTAACATGGACAATTGAGTTGATGAATTAATTATTAAACAAGTATGACTTTTCTTTTTCAATTACAATTTTGTATTACTTACGCTTTTACTTGTTTTATTTAATTTTTCTTACCAATCTAACAATATTCAAACTGACAATAATTGAACCTAATAAGAGTTTAACCAAGATGCGTATTTTTTTTTACCTAATATAAATTTCATTGTATGATTTTACTTGTAAATAGTATGGCACCCACCATGGGGCTAGATCAATTATTTATTGATTTAACTATTGTCTTATTAGCAGAAATATATTTATCTCGTAGAGGTAGCATCAAATGGAACATAATGATGACAAAATCATTGGAAAATAGACTAACAAAAATATGATCAACAAAACAATAGGAAAAACATTACTTGGAAACGAGATAGTAGACTATCAAGTCCCAAGACTACCCCTTAGACGTGACATGGTACTTAGAATCCCGAGAGACTCTAAGCGAACCACATGACGTAGCATGATACTAAGAAAATATACATAACTGAAATAAACAGATAAGCGGAATAAGTTTCAAATGGAAATCATAACAAATCATGAAATCGAAGTACAGAGACATAATTGCGGAAATACTAATGTCTGACAACAAACTGCTATTGCATAATGAATGCCTAGGACAAGCTCTAACTCTCTTGAACAATCTGAAAACTTAAATAAGTTGAAATGACATAAAAGAAACATAAGTGTGGCAATGTTCCTCAACCATGAGGACTCACCAAATCTGATAGGATCCAATAATAACTGCAATCGAAAGAATTGCGTCAGAACCTATATTACAAAATAATATATGCACAAGAATGTATGCGGTCAGTACTCGTAATGTACTGAATATGGAGAAACATGCATGAACATAACATGATAGCATGATAAGTCTGAAAATATAGTAATGCAATGACCAAGTACGCATAACATAAATCAGATCAATTGATTTTATAAAACATAGTACAAGGTCATGCACTCTTCTTTAATCATAATCATAGTCATAACATAAGAATGTTGTGGAAAACATAAACCTTTGTGGGAGATACCATTAACCGACATAAACCATGTGAGCTATAACATGAATTTTTGTGTACTGCTCTCACACCGAAAAGAGAGTGTCCTACTTGCCAAGGTTAGGACCATAATCATGAGCTTAGGTGGATCCACTAGCTAGAGTCAATAAAGACTAAGTCCTATGGGGGCATCTAGTTCAGGGACAAAGGGATTGCTTCTAAAGGTCTCAAGCCTCTACTTACGGGTGAGCCTTCATCCCAAGGTCCACTCGGTGCTAAGTAAACTCCCAACAAAAAACATGCATATCATAATCATATTCGTAATCTTTGAAATGATAAAAATCTAGTAATACCGAATCATTCATGCATAAACTCATAGTCATAAGAATAGTTCCTTTAAAAATCATGATTTCAAAACATACTCTTGAGACACTTATCTTAAAGCATCTAAACCATGATATTCATTTATAATGAGATATACATCAATCGGAAGCATGACCTTTTCATAAAACTTGATTGATACTTTATCTAAAATCATTCTTGATTCATAAAATCTTTCATATCATAATGCATGCATATCAACATAGCTTAAATCATATCATAAAATACTTACATGATATGGGTTTATGAAGATATCATTGAAAACATTTAAATATTATCAAATCATGTACAATAAGATTAATCATGATGAATAAACTTAAAATCAATTGAACCCATAAGAAAATAATGAAACCCTAGAATTGGGTAAGAATCATAAACGGAGAATTGATGTTTCTTTGGGACTCAATGGGTGAAGAGAAATCCATTGATGAATTTCCCACATATAGAAATCCTAGGAGAATCCTTCAAGGGAGGCTTGAAGATCCGTGGAACCCTAGCTTGCTTGGAGAAGAGGACTTTAGAGAAGTTTTTGGGGTTTGAGAGATTGAGAGTGAATGGGGATGTAATGATCCTGAAGGTCATTTTTAGTAATTTTCACAAAATGACCGTTTTACCCCTCCCAAGAGTTTCCCAGAGTCACGTTTGATCAGTATCCGAAGTTGGTTTTGTGAATTTCCCTGTCAAATTAAGATTTTTGGAATATTTTGAGTTTTGGAAGCTTAAGTTGTCAAAAGGTGGTATTTGAGGTCATTCAGAGTTTTGGGGTTCGGAATGAAATTATGTCGATTCCATCAGCTCCGGAATGTTGAAATTGGTCAAGGAGCGTTGACAGAAGCAGATTTGGGGCTATATCGTGGATTTGAGGTCATAAGTTGGAAATTATTGAGTTTTTGACCTAGAGTTGACTTTGGTCAACATTCGGTGATCGGATGCTCGAAATTGAATTCTGACAACTCTGTTAGGTTCGGGGGATGATTTTAGGCCTAGGAGTGGTCTTGGTTGAATTTTTATAGGTCCTGAGCTTGATTTTCTATTTAGAGGCTTAAAGTTAGTTTCGTTGTGACTTATCGGGTTCGAGGTCAAGGAGACCTCGAATTCGAATTTCGACGATTTCATTGAGTCTGGAATGTCAAATTTAGTGGGGTAGCATATTTTGTTTTTGTGCACAGGATTTCGAACAAATCCCGAGGGTTGTTTCAGAGAATTTGCTTTTAAGTGTGATTGCTGTCAGCTGAGTTTGGTGCAAGATTCTTCACATTCGCGGAAGTTTTTCCGCGATCGCGGAAGGCTGCTGGGTTGGCCTTCGCATTCACGGAAGCTTGACTGCGTTCGCGGAGGGCCTTGACCCTTGACCTCCGTGTTCACGTGGATCCTGCCGTGTTCGCGGAGGGTCTGGAGGTTGTACTCCGCGTTCGCGGAAGTAAGTGGCCCCGTTCGTAGAGGGGTATTTTTCCATGATCAGTGTTTAATTCTCAAAATCGGGAAAACATCCATTTTCACCATTTTTTGACTTGGGAAGGTTGGAAGAGGCGATTTTCAAAGAGTTTTTCGTGGGAAAATGATAAAGCTCAAATACACCTATCACGGTTCAAGATGTAAGCGGTCGTTAGCAATATAAACCTAACAAGGAGTTGGGGTCGATCCCACGAGGAATGGGACAAAGTTTAGAATTCAAATTCGATGTATTAAGGTGATTTAGCTTTTTGTAGGTAGAAAACACTCGAAACGATACATAATGTAAATTTGTGAATTTTCAAATAGCAGGCTAGAATAGTTTTAATGGCTAATTTCACTAAATCGCAATTTGAAAAAGAGTTTAATCAATGAGAAAAGGGACCTTAGGGATGTGTGAGTGTTCAACCACCAATTTCACTAAATGGGTCATCACCAATTGCTTAATGATGTTAATGTGTAATGGGTAGGCAAAATTATCGCTATGATAGCTATCTTGCAACCAACTATCATGCTTTCAATTGGGTTTTACCAAACCCCAACAGGCTAAATAATCAGAACAGAATCATACACCTCAATTAAACCCACTTTAACAACCTGAGTAGTACAAGTAAAAACCCATACAATCATCAGAAGTCAATCCCACTCAAATGCATCTTTAACAAGCATACAAAGAGATCTAAGCTAGAATTAAATTTGCAAATTTAATTCATAAGATAAAAACATGGATTAACAACTAAACCCACACTAGATCAACAAGTAATTCAACAATTGATAAGACCCATAAGCTAATTAGGTGTTTGAACACATAATCACACCCCTAAGGCATTGGGGTTTTAGCCAATCATAATGAAAGTGAAGAATTGGTTACCAAATGCATTCTCCATTGAGTTTTTCAATCTTCACACAACAAATTTAATCAACTAAAAATATACCCAATGCTAGAATCGGCCTATAGAAAAACTTCACAAGTTCATTCACCAAGAAAAACTATGTATTTTACATACAACTATACTCTCTTGTTCAACTCTTTTTTTTTTCTCCATACACTGCTCACATTTGAAATCTTCTATTTATACTTCCCAAAAATTTCCCATGATTTTGAATTTGCAGATCAATCGGCGACATAAGTTGTGTCTCGCCCTTATATTCAGCGATACGCCAAATTTCTCAATCTCACCCCTTCAACCCATCACTTTGTTGCTGATTTTATCCTGGAACTTTAGGCCAGATAAATCGGGCTTGCCGATCAACACGGCGATGCGCCGAATAGTCTCTCAGCTCGCCGTTTTGACTTAAATTTTTCCTTTGCCCCCTGAAACTTTAGGCGATATACATCGGGGTTCGCCGTTTGGATTGGCGACACGCCATTTGGTCTATGAGCTCGCCGTTTGAACTTGGATTCTTCCTTAGCTCCCTGGAACTTTAGGCAGTGTCCTATCCACTCGGCACATCACCGAAATGACTTTGGTGAGCCTCGACCTTTATGTTACTTCAATTTTCACACTTTTTGACTTCTTTTTTGCAATATATTGGCTTCATCCCATTCCTTATCCCTTATGCTGCACACAAACAGTTTAACATCAATTGTAGGTGCACAAAATGGCATTAGGACACTAAATATACACAAATGAAGCTATAAATGAGACAAAACTAACGACTCATCAACACCCCCAACTTAAAATTTTGCTTGTTCTCAAGTAAAACAAGACATCGCTGCATTCAACAAGGGTGTCTACAAATAGTGCTACTTAAGAACTTACATGAAGGAGCACAGAAGGCCAAGTTTAAGCTACAAGGATCCAATGTACACCATAAGTATCAAATTCTAACTAGCCATCATCAATTTAAGTTGAAGCTCACAAATGCTTACCTAAAGTGCAAAATTATGCCCACAAAGGTGCTTGAATGCCCTTACATCAAAAAGGATTCCATTCTCTCATCCAAACTCCAATTAAGATCAATGAACCGGAATCAATACTACACTCACACTCACAAAAGAACATCTTATGCCCACAAGTACCACACCATAGGCTTGCCCTTATTGTCAATCAACATTGCCTTAACTTCATTTAGTTAGAAATCACAAAGGACTTTGTTAAGCTTGTAATGTAGGCTTAGGGAAGGTAAGGATATCATTTAGGTACAAGTGACTACATCCTCCTTGAACTCTACTCAACAACTCAACATTTTCCACTTTTTCACATTTTCTCAACTTTCCAAATCAATGCACCTTTCACATTATTTCTCTTATTTTCATCCTTGTTGCCCCACATGCAACCATTTTCAGCTTTTGGAGTTTTGAAGCTTCTTTTACTCAATTTATTATTTTTTCAACTTTTTCTCTCTCTTTTTTTAATCAAACTCTTATGCAATCGGCGTCCTTCTATGAATCTCCCAAAACACCCCCAACTTAGGCTTTTAGCCTCACTCTCACAACATCAAGTACAAGGAGGGAACGGGTTCAAGAGAGCAATAAACTTTCAACATGGCTAAGGCTTGTAACAAGGTTTCCAATAAAAGGGTATTAGGCTCAATGGGGACAACTAGGGATACATTTAGTGCAAAGGTAGGATATTTAGGCCAAGTGGACTTCAAGAATAATCAGGGAAAGCCTAAGATCATTTTTCCAACCTAACTCAATCAAGGCTAATATTTCAAGACCAACCGGGCAAGTTCTAGGTGGCACAAGCAAACACAAGGTGTTATTCAAGAACTCACTACACATGACATTCAAACACAATTTCGGGTCACAATTCTACGAGTTAAGCTTGCGTGCAACGGTCATTGCAAGACTCACCATTGACAATTCGCCAGTCACAACGAGAGGCTAAGGGTTTACACAAGACTATGAGACTCCAATTTACCTCGTTGGATGCACACCAACATATTGTTCAATTAAAATCACTATTCAAGTCATCGATATTGAACAACATCGATACTCAAAAGCACAAGAAAACAACTACATAATAGGCACAAAAACTGAAAGCTGATAAGCAAAAGAGAGATATTGCTATAAATCAAAATCATGAATGAAGCATCCAACATCCAAAATAACATAATGAAACAATTAAAACAACGAACAACAAAAATAACACTACCCCACCAAAAAGACAATGGAGTGTCCTCAATGCAAAATAACAATGAAAGAAATACAAGAACAACTAAAGATAATAGAAGTGAAGGAAAGTCCCCCTGTCTCACGAAGCTGGGGGTGTGCCCTCAGCTTGGGCATCAGTGCCCAGTGTGCTCTCCACAGGTGGGTGAGTCATACTCTATCCGATCATAGACGTGTCTCGGAGAGACTCAGCAGTAGCAGCCCAGATCAGATCTCCCTCCAAATCCTCGAGGTCAGCATACACCTCCCTATCCGGCATGGCACAATCCACCTAATCAGTCTCAGGTGTATCAGACACACCGTCATCGTCAGTGGCCGGCACTGCACTAGTGGTGGACGGTGGGGGATCATCGACTCTCGACTCCTCGGGTACATCTACACCTCCCCATAACATAGTGATGTCTGTGGATTTCAAATCATCCACGTCCTTCCTCAATCCGGTGATCTCGATCCGGATAGCTGTCAGCTCTGAAGAACTGCCCTCGCGCTGCTCACAAGCCTCAACTCTAGTTGTGAGGTGTGCTAGAAGCTCCCCATGTGAAGTGATGAGTCAGCGCTGATCGGCCAACTCAGTATGGATCGGACCAAGGGTGGCAGCTAGAGCCCTCTCAATCATACCGGGGACAGTTGCCTCAACCCGAGATGCTCGGAGATCCGCTGAATGAGCCAAGTGCCCCATCTTAATAATCATGGCCTGGGTCAAAGGCCGGAGTCCAGGAGCTAAAGAAGGAGCAGACGAAGATGAGGGGCCCGGTGGCTAAGTGGAGGTGGTAGGAGCATCCGGAACAGGCATGCCTGATGGCTCAATTGCGGGGCTGGGAGAACCCATCTCCAAAGCATTGACATCTACTGTTGGGGTCGTATCAACTGGAGTTCTCCTCCTCCTCTCAGCCTCATCCTTTTGGTACTCAGCCTAGATCCTCCAGGTGTCACAAGACGAGGTCGAAGTAACCTCAACATCCATCTTCTTATCGAAGGGGACACTCGCTCGTCTACACCGCTCGTGATGAGGATCGAGAATGGTAGTGAAGTGTGCTGCTGCTTGGCTCTCATCAATATCTCCCTCTCGATTATCATGCCCAAATTAAGCAGCTGCCTATCAGTAATGCAACCTAGAAGTGCTGCCTTCAGGTGTCGGAGGATAGACTCATTTTGATAAGGCATGAGGTTGCTGCTCAAAAACCAAAACCAATACTGAGCTATGAGGTTCAAATCCCGCTTCTCGATGATAGCTCCGGTATCCAACCAACGAGGAGAGACATCACTTATTAACGGTGCCAACCACCTCTTCAATGTCTCCAAACTCCCTTTCAACTTGTCCTCGAGGGAGTGCATGTACGTGTAAGTGCAGCCCAGAACATCATTTATCTCCGTCAGGCTACACTTGACCTTCTTGCCCCTCACGATGATGAAGTCCACATGTTTCATGGACTGAGCCAACTTCTTGACCCTTGGGACTAGACTGGCGTAGGCAGCATAGAATTCGCGCACCCAAGTGGAAACATATGGACTCCGGGGCTGCGTGAAGATTTGAAACTTATGAATTCGGTGTGTATCCCAGACCATGGGATATCTATCCACCACTCCATCAGTAGATAGCCTCTTCTCTTCAAGCATAGTGCGTGCACCCGCGGTCCTCAATCTATTTATCAATCTTGGAAGCTGAGTCGAGGTCGGAGTTGAGGCTGTAGCAGTAGGTGCAGGAGCTGATGTAGGCTGGGGCTCCGGGATAGTTGGAGGGTTGTTGAACCTAGCTAGTGGGTCATGCAACCTCTTGGACCTAACCTCAGTTCGGGTTCTCTTAAGTAGGTCCCCGATAGAAGCCTCAGACTCTTCACTATTAGCGTGGCCCCACTCTGTGGAGCTGAATTGTATCGAATGCTCCTCATTATCTGAAGCAGACTCCTCCACAACCTGTAGCTTCCCTTTTCCTTTCCCTTGGGGTGCGGGTTGTTGTGGTTGTCGAGGTCGTGCACCCTCGGAGGCAATCTCTATGCCTTTGCTCCTCTTCTTAGGAGGCATGGTAGCGTGGGATTTTTGGTGAGGCATATCTGTAAACAAAACAAACCAAACAATGAAGATCGATCAAAATGAGGGAGAAAGAACTTAAGTAAAAAAATGCAGAATCAATCGCCAAACCATTTGGCGAATCGCCGAATGGTATTAGGCGGGTCATTGAAAATAACAGAACTACTCAGTCAACAATGCAACCACAAATGGTGATACAATTAACTACTCGGCGAGTCTCCAAATGCACTTGACGAGCACAAGGCATGTCCCCGAAAGTTACAGAACTCCAGACCTCAAATGGGCTACGAAAAGGCGATAAGCGAGCTAAAGGGCGAGTCGCCGAGTGGAACAGCGAGCCTGACTTAGCTCGCTGAACCATCAAAGGCAACAACAATTCTAAAACTCTTCCTGGTTTCAACAAACAGCCCAATAATTAACAATTGAAGTTCAATTACCACAAAGTAGCTTAGACCCACACCTAATTATACCTCAGGGTACTCAGACTTCCCCAAAATCGAATTAAAAGTAACAAAATGATGATTTTCCCTTAAGAAAGACGTCACTCAATCCATCATTGAGAAAAAGTAGGCCAATTGATTGCATTCGACGGTTACTCAGATTTCACTTAATCACCAACACAACAACCCAAGCAATTAAATCGAAAGCCCATCCCCCGATTGAAATAATCACCCAATATCGAAATAATTACTCAAAGCATGGCATCAAAACAATAAAATGCAATCATAGTAAACAAGCACACATGCAATTGAACACCCAATTATCTATAACAAGGCTCTACCATTCAAGGGGGTTAAAAATTGGAAAGTATTATCGAGAACTAACCTCAAAGTCGACAATATCAATGCACACACGATGAAAATGGGGTTGGGGCACTCCTCAAGAACTTCACGACAAATCAACAAAAATACTAAGTAAAACAAATGTAAAAATGCGAGGGAGTGCAAGTATGAGAGGCAAATTTCAAAAACTATGAAAGTTTGAAGTTGAAAGGTTTAAAAACTCTTCAGTTCGCGCCCCAAAGGGCGATGAAAATAATGTCGCCCTTCCACTCGCTGATGCGTTGAGTGGAAACTTCCATCGCCGAAAGTCACAGAAAGTCCCACCAACATTTGAGTCCAGAACGTGAGATAAATCGGGCTCGCCGATCTACTCGGCGATACGCCGAAAGGTACAACCACTCGCCCAATATTTCAGTGTATTTTGTGACTTCAACCTTCAAGTTTTGAGGAATTTAGGCTTCCCAAGACTGATGGGCGATGCGCCGATTGGTGCAGCCCCTCGTCTAATTGCAATCTTTCGACATTCACACTCCAACCTACACATCCAACACACGTTATTCAAAAACACTAAAAAAATAGAGCTTGGTGTCCTCCCAAGAAGCGCCCTATTTATGTCGTGGCACGACGTGGACATGCATTCAAGCATCATCCAGGTACACCACATCAATAATTTGCACGATGGGACCCTCTCCGAAGTAGAGCTTCAACCTTTGCCCATTAACCTTAAAGATTGAGCCATTCTCATCCCGAACCTCAATAGCTTCATTTGCAAACACACGATTCACCTTGAAAGGCCCGGACCATTTGGACTTGAGCTTCCCTGGGAATAACCGCAAACGCGAATTGTAGAGCAATACATGATCACCAACCCAAAATTCCCTATGAAGTATCTTCGAATCATGCCATTTATTCATTTTTTTCTTTATAGAGGGCAGCACTTTCAAAAGCGCGAAGCCGAAATTCCTCCAATGCATGTAGTTGGTCAACCCTACTCTTGGAGACAACATCCCACTTCAAATTAATGGCCTTTAAGGCCCATAGTGCCTTATGCTCGAGCTCCACCGGGAGGTGGCATGATTTGCCAAATACTAACTGATATGGTGACATACCAATTGGTGTTTTGAAAGTAGTTCGGTAGGCCCACAAAGCATCCTCCAACTTTCGCGACCAATCTGAGCGATTTGCATTCACCGTCTTGGCTAAATTTTCTTTAATTTCTCGATTGGATACTTCAACCTGTCCGCTGGTCTGTGGGTGATAAGGTGTGGCTACCTTGTGCTTCACTCCATACTTGGTCATCAATGATGTAAACCATCGATTGAAAAAGTGTGAACCCCCATCACTAATGATTGCTCGTGGTGTGCCAAACATTGTAAAGGTATACCGCTTCAGGAATGCAATCACACTTCTCCCTTCATTGTTGGGTAAAGCTATGGCTTCTACCCACTTTGACACATAATAAACGGCAACCAAAATATATTTGTTCCCATAGGAGCTCACAAAAGGACCCATAAAATCAATGGCCCACACATCAAATAATTCAACCTCAAGGATCGGGGTAAGGGGAAGCTCATGTCGGCGTGACACTCCTCTTTGCTTTTGACATGGAACACACTTGCGGACTAGGGAGTTAGCATCTTGGTACAATGTTGGCCAATAATATCCACTTTGCAATACCTTTGCAGCAGTTCGCACCCCACTATTATGACCACCAACTAGGGAAGCGTGGCATGAACTAAGTATGGCATCCGCTTCGACCTCCGGCACACATCTTCTAATAATATGATCTACACATTCCCTGAATAAATAAGGCTCATCCAAAAAGTACCTTTTTGCATCAGAGAGGAATCTCTTACGCAGATAAAATGAAAGTCCTTCAGGTATAATTCCAAAAACAACATAATTCGTGAAGTCGGCGTACCAAGGAACGGAACCATGAGAGATCATCATGACCATTTCATCCGAAAAAGCATCCTCAATCTCCTTGTCCCAAGACACCACAACATTCGTTTCGAGTCTAGATAAATGATCCGCCACTTGGTTTTCACACCCTTTCCGATCCCTTACCTCAAAGTCAAATTCTTGTAGCAGCAATATCCACCGAATCAACCTTGGTTTAGCATCCTTCTTGGCCATTAAGTAGCGGATAGATGCATGGTCCGTGTGCACCACTGCTTTAGTTCCCAATAAGTAAGCTCTGAATTTCTCGAAACCATACACTATAGCCAACAATTCTTGTTCGGTAACAGTGTAGTTCCGTTGGGCCACATTTAAGGTCTTGCTAGCATAGTATATTGGGTGGAATAACTTGCCTCTATGTTGTCCCAAAACAGCACCTAAGACAGGACCACTAGCATCACACATTAATTTGAATGGGCTACCCCAATCCGGGGCAACAATGACCGGAGCTGACACAAGCTTCTCTTTGAGACATTCAAAAGCAACCATACATGCTTCATCAAACAAAAACATGCTTGAATTCTCTAGAAGTTTATATAACGGATGAGCAATCTTTGAGAAATCCTTAATGAATCGCCTGTAGAAACCTGCGTGTCCTAAGAAACTTCGAACACCTTTAGTAGAGACCGGAGGTGGTAGCTTGACAATCACCTCAACCTTTGCTTGATCTACTTATATACCTTTCCTTGAAATTTCGTGTCCCAAAACAATCCCTTTTTTTGCCATAAAATGACATTTCTCCCAATTAAGTACAAGGTTAGTTTCGACACACCTTTGCAGATCTAGTTCCAAGTGTTCAAGGCATTCTTCAAAGGAGTCACCCACTACGGAGAAATCATCCATGAAAACCTCCATAGAGCCCTCAACCATATCAGCAAAAATTGAAAACATACACCTTTGGAACATTGCCGGAGCATTACATAGTCCACAAGGCATACGTTTAAATGCAAAAGTTCCATAGGGACAAGCGAAAGTCGTCTTATCTTGGTCCTCCGGGGCTATAGAGATTTGATTGTTCCCGAAATACCCATCAAGGAAACAATAGCCTCCACGCCCCGCTAACCTATCAAGCATTTGGTCCATGAAGGGCATGGGAAAATGATCCTTCTCAGTTGTGAAATTCAGCTTCCTGTAGTCCATGCATACCTGCCAACCTATGACTGGTCACATAGGTACAAGTTCACCTTTTTCGTTCGGCACCATGGCCATACCTCCTTTCTTTGGGACACACTGGATTGGGCTTACCCACTTGCTGTCTGCAATGAGCTAAATCACACCTGCATCTAACCACTTAATGCTTTCCTTTTTAACCACTTCTTGCATAAGAGGGTTCAACCTCCTTTGGTGCTCTACGCTGGGCTTACAATCAATTTCCAACTGAATTTTGCGCGTACAAATTCTAGGGGGAATTCCTACTATGTCAGCAATTGTCCACCAAATAGCTTTGATGTACCTTTTCAACACACTCACAAGCGCATGTACCTGCTCTTCGAGTAAGTCAGCTGCAATGATCACCGGTAAAGTATTGTCAGCTCCCAAGAAGACATATCAAAGATGGGAAGGAAGGGCTTTTAACTCAAGCTTCGGAGGTGCTTTAATGGATGGCTTTGCGGGATGAGTTTCTCTATTCTTCAAATCAATTTCAAGCTTCAAAGGAGTTTTAGAGTAAGATCCTATTCCCGATAGAGCAATCACTACCTCATCGTAATCTTGGATCTCCATCCTATCATAGTTCAATATCACAGCAGCTAACGAGTCACTAATGCAATCAACCTCGCTAACACTGGCTACTGCTTCATCGATAACATCAATAACCGACACCACATGGATGTCATTTGGTTGCTTCATGGACTTGCACACATTGGAAGTGACTTCCTTTTCATTAACTATAAATGTCAAGTCTCCGCTTTCCACATCGACAAGTGCTCTCCTGGTAACCAAGAATGGTCTACCAAGAGTAATAGAGATCTCAGCATCTATCTCACAATCAAGAACAACAAAATCTGCCAAAAAAAATGAACTTGTGAACCTGCACAAGAATATCTTAAAGAACACCGATGGGTCGCTTCATAGAGCGATCCGCCATGAGAAGTCGCATTGTGGTAGACTTGGGCTCACCTAGCCCAAGTTGTTTGAAAATAGTATATGGCATCAAATTAATGCTGGCTCCCAAATCACACAATGCTTTTGCAAATTTGAATAACTCAATAATGCAAGGTATTGTAAATGCTCCCGGATCATCTTTCTTTGCAACCACATTCGACATTATAGCACTGCAACTATGGGATACTTCCACCGTTTCAAAGTCCATAATTCTCTTCTTCGTGACCAACTCCTTCATAAACTTGGCATACCCCGACATTTCTAGTAGAGCATCCACCAAAGGAAGATTAATTTAGAGAGACTTGTAAATAGAAAGGAACTTTTGGAATTTCGCATTGTCATCTCTTTTCTTCAGCCTTTGTGGAAATGGGGGGGTTAACTTTGGGCAACGGTTTGGGAGGGACCGATTTAGACACATTCTCTACCTGAGAAGTAGTGGTTTTTCCCGACTTAACATCGCTTGGCTCACCATCATCTTCCATACCGTCCTCATCATTTACAATATGTGGAGTCTTCACCCGTTCTACCCCGTTGTTCTCAAATACATTGGTGTCCAAGACTTTTCCACTTCGAGCGACAATCGCCATACATTGAGCATTCTCATTCTTTGGATTGGCTAAGGTGTCACTAGGAAGACCACCAATTGATCTCTAATTTAGTTGAGTGGAGATTTGAACCGTTTGAGACTCAAGATGCTTGATTGAGGCTGAGTGCGAAGTGACCGTTTAGTTTAAAGAACAAAAATCAGCCTTCATCTCCTTGAGTACTTTGTTTGACCCTTCCACCTTGTGCAAAATACGAGAAAACATATCTTCCATTCTATAATTCTCAGGATCAGCCTTTGGTTCATTAGCTTCGATCATGCGGAGGCACATATCGATCTCACTCACCATCCCTCCAATTTGCATTTCGATCACACCACTCACGACTATCTCTCTAACCACTACCTTGATCTTTGTTCCAACCTTGATTCCCACCCGGCTTTTGATAGCTCGGACAAGAACCCACCATCTGATTCGTCACAAACTTGACTTTTTCATTACACATGGTCTCAAATGCAGCATCATCTGGGTTCGTAGCAACTGCGTTTACGGCTTTTGACTTCACACCCATAACATGCTTTGTTAACAAGTCCATCTGAGTCATCATCTTGGCCATATTTGCATCACGTTCTTGGTCTTTCACAATTTGCTCCTTGGTCATTCTGACTACAAGAGGCGATACTTGATCTTCTCTTGTGTGCCGAGCTCGGTTAATCTTTGTCATGTCATCAAGCAAGGCTGCTGCAATAGGAAATGGTTGTCTCATGATTCCACTTTGGATCAAATGGTTGGCAATAGACTTGTTCACCAAATCAAGGCTATGGTAGAAGTATTGCAACAACACATTTTCAGGCAACCCATGAGTAGGACATTGAAGAAGAAGCTTTTGGAATCTAAGCCATGTCTCATGGATTGGTTCACCATCAAGTCTCTTGAACTTCTGAATGACATCCCTCAACTTCACCATCTTCAAAGGAGGAAAGAATCATTTAGGGAATACTCCCATTAGCTCCGCCCAAGAAGTAATTGAATCCCTTGGTAATTCAGCCAGCCACTTCGTTGCTTCCCATTTAGAGAAAAAGGGAACAACCGAAGTCGAATTGACTCTTGAGATATGTTCTTAAAGATAAACGGACTACACACATCCAAGAAATTCTGAAGATATTCATGCGGATCCTCATGAGCAAGTCCTCCAAATGATCCTTTGAGTTACAACAACTGAAGCATAGTTCCAATCACATGAAAGATGGCATTACCCACAATAGGGGTAAGCGAATGGCTCCCGCACTTCCCACCTAAGCCACATTAAAGTCGTTCATATTACCAATGTCGTCATTCAATTGATGTACATTATCATTCTGGCCAACAACACTATCAGCGTCATTCATGTCGTCACCTGTTGAAAAATAAACAATGAGAGAACTAATAAGTAAATTCAACTACAATAAAACTAATTCACTAAAACACTTCGGTATAAGAATTCTAAATGCCATTCCCTGGCAGTGGCGCCATTTTTGCTAACGCTCAAATACACCTATCACGGTTCAAGATGTAAGCGGTCATTAGCAATATAAACCCAACAAGGAGTTGGGGTCGATCCCACGAGGAATGGGACTAAATTTCGAATTCAAATTCGAAGTATTAAGGTGATTTAGCTTTTTGTAGGTAGAAAACACTCGAAACGATACATAATGTAAATTTGCGAATTTTCAAATAGCAGGCTAGAATAGTTTTAATGGCTAATTTCACTAAATCGCAATTTGAAAAAGAGTTTAATCAATGAGAAAAGGGACCTTAGGGATGTGTGAGTGTTCAACCACCAATTTCACTAAATGGGTCATCACCAATTGCTTAATGATGTTACTGTGTAATGGGTAGGCAAGATTATCGCTATGATAGCTATCTTGCAACAAACTATCATGCTTTCAATTGGGTTTTATCAAACCCCAATAGGCTAAATAATCAGAACAGAATCATACACCTTGATTAAACCCACTTTAACAACCTGAGTAGTACAAGTAAAAACCCATACAATCATCAGAAATCAATCCCACTCAAATGCATCTTTAACAAGCATACAAAGAGATCTAAGCTAGAATTAAATTTGCAACTTTAATTCATAAGATAAAAACATGGATTGACAACTAAACCCACACTAGATCAACAACTAATTCAGCAATTGATAAGACCCATAAGCTAATTAGGTGTTTGAACACATAATCACACCCCTAAGGCATTGGGGTTTTAGCCAATCATAATGAAAGTGAAGAATTGGTTACCAAATGCATTCTCCATTGAGTTTTTCAATGTTCACACAGCAAAATTAATCAACTAAAAATATATCCAATGCTAGAATCTGCCTAAAGAAAAACTTCACAAGTTCATTCACCAAGAAAAATTAAGTATTTTAGATACAACTATACTCTCTTGTTCAACTCTCTTTTTTTTTCTCCACACACTGCTCACATTTGAAATCTTCTATTTATACTTCCCAAAATTTTTCCACGATTTTGAATTTGTAGATCAATCGGTGACATAAGTTGTTTCTCGCCCTTATATTCGGCGATACGCCGAATTTCTCAATCTCACCCCTTCAACCCATCACTTTGGTGCTGATTTCATCTTGAAACTTTAGGCGAGATAAATCGGGCTCACCAATCAACTTGGCGATGAGCCGAATAGTCTCTTAGCTCACCGTTTTGACTTAGATTTTTCCTTTGCTACCTGGAACTTTAGGCGATATACATCGGGGTTAGTCGTTTGGATCGGCGACACGCCATTTGGTCTATGAGCTCGCCGTTTGGACTTGGATTCTTCCTTAGCTCCCTAGAACTTTATGAGATGTCCTGTCCACTCGGCACATCGCCGAAATGACTTTGGCGAGCCTCGGCCTTTATGTTCCTTCTATTTTCGTGCTTTTTGACTTCCTTTTTGCAATATATTGGCTTCATCCCATTCCTTATCCCTTATGCTGCACACAAACAGTTTAACTTCAGTTGTAGGTGTACAAAATGTCATTAAGGACACTAAATTGACATAAACGAAGCTATAAATGAGGCAAAACTACCGACTCATCAGAAAACTATTGGGTAAGCAATTTTAACCTATAACCCATTGATTATATCTTGATTTTAACTTGAAATTGGGGATTTTAAAGTGAAGAAATTGGGGTTTTTCAAGAAATTTGAATTTTCAATTAAATGATGATTATGAACTGGTTTGAGCTCCATTTTCAAAATGGTTTTCACCAAAGAATTCCTAATACTTGAGAAATGTTTTTATGTAAAAGTTTCTAGATTTAAACCCTGTTTTCGGAATTAGATTTTTGAGCTGTTTTGACCCTTTTTCCCGAATTTTGTGATTTTGGTGTCGATTGTTTCAAAATTTGATTGTGAATCATTATATGAATAGATTGTGGTGTTTCAGACTATATTCGTAAGGGAAAGGCTCAAGTTATTGATTGATCGTGATTTTGGCTAAGGCAAGTGAACTCGTAAAACTCCATAAATCTTGTAGAATTCTGAATTTACTTTCTTGTATGTGTTGGGGAGTAAAAGGCAATATGTGCTAATGTTGTGAATCAAGTGTGATATGCCGTGATCTTGATATCGATGTGTTATTGGTGAAATGCTTTGGTAGCTTCATCTGGACTTGAATTGCTTGAATTATTGTCTCTTCCTTGTGGTGTGAACTTGCTTATGTGCACTGATTGTTGTACACCATGATGAGACATATGATATAAAGCCGATGAGAAACGGTTCTGGCTAGTGATCCAAATCCGATGGAAAATGGTTCCGGCTAGTGATATGTGCCGATAGGAAATGGTTCCGGCTAGTGATATGTGCCGATAGGAAATGGTTCGTCTTTATTGAGTTTAGGTTGACTTGTCCTAGTGGGATAGGACAACTACCATCACGCCCGGTTTTGGATCGTGACAAATGGTATTGGAGCCCAGGTTCATAGGTCTCACGTGTACAAGCCAAGTCTAAGTAGAGTCTCGAGGATCGGTATGGATATGTCTGTACTTATCATCGAGAGGCTATGAAGACAGTTACGAAACTTTATTTATTTCATTCTTTCTTATCGTGCGAGTGTTCTATCTCTTGTGCTTTGTGTCGCGTGTTGTTTTGAGAGAGATGCCGAGAACTAAATCTTCGATTTCAGGCGATAGAGGGGAGGCTATCCCCGAGGCAGTTGTTGAGGCCCCAGTTAGAAGTAGGGGTAGGGTCCAATCTTGAGTCCGTGCTCATGGTAGAGGCCGTGCCCTAGGAGCGGCACCTGTTAGAGGCCGTGGTAGAAATACTTCCCCTGAGCCACATGTTGTGGTTGGTGAGGAACAGGTTCCTCCAGGTTTCATGGCGCCGTTGTTTTAGGAGACCTTATTGAGGATAATGGGTGTTCTAGAGAGCTCTACTTAGAGTGCAGTAGGCACGCCACAGGGCTCACATACTAGAGTAGGGGCACATACCCAGATCAGCATCAGGGTCCGATTGTTTAGGATCAGGTGGGTCAGCCACCATTAGTTCCCGCGCCAGCTGTCGGTGCACGGGTTGCTCCAGATGCAGTTCTGGCAGTGGAGAACCAGCAGTGTTATGAAAGGTTTCAGAAGATGAAACCACCCTTGTTTCAGGGTGGTAAGAGCGAGGATGCTCATGAGTTTTTGACCTTGTACCATGAGATGCTTGAGGCTGTGAGGATGGTGGATGTGAGGGGTGTTCGTTTTATTGCTCTCCAGCTCCGTGGGCCAGCCATGGAGTGGTGGAGGACTTATGTGGGGTCCATACCAATTGGATCTCCTCCGATTGAGTGGGATGCTTTCTCAAGTGCATTTCACGATCGCTTCATTCCTTGGAGTGTGCATGAGGAGAGCAGGTTGAGGGTTTGAAATAGGGTGGCATGTCCATTCCTGAGTATGATACACATTTCTATCAGTTGTGTCGTCATACCATGCCTTTGATTCTAGATGAGACAGAGAGGGTTCATAGATTTATGAGAGGGTTGACTTCCTCCATCAGATCCTATGTGTTCAGATAAGCCCGTGCGGGGGGCTTCCTTCAAGTCCATTGTGAGTACCACCAATGAGGTGGAGTTATTGGTTCGAGAGGAGTTTGGGGACCCCAAGACGGTCCGTTCTAGGGATCAGTTTTCTGGTACATCGCTTTAAGGCAGAGGTTCTCAGAGGGGCGGTAGCTCATTTCAGCGTCAGAAGCTTTTTCATGCTTCCATGCCAGTGGCTGAGAGTGGACAGGAGTCCCATGGGTCTTACAGTTCTTGCCGATGTGGCCATGGTACTTCATCTGGTTCATCACAACAGCTCTTCGTTTCGAAGTCTTGTTATGGTTGTGGTGATCCGAGGCATATGATTCGCCAGTTTCCATTTCAGACTCATACAAGGCCCCATCGTACTTACTCTTCAGCTCCAGAGAGAGATTTAGCACCTTCGGCTAGAGGTCGGGGCTGGGGTTAGACAACAGGTAGAGGTGACAGAGCTTCGGCTAGTGGTGTTGTGGTCCAGCGTGGAGGTAGAGGTGTGGCTCAGACAGGAGGTGGTAGAGGAGCCCAGTGTTATGCTTTTTTGGGGAGACCCGAGGCTGAGGCTGAGGCTTTTGATGAAGTCATCAGAGGTAACATCCCAATCATCAGTGGGACCAGTTCTTGCCTTTGGCAGAGTTTGCGTACAACAACAGCTACTACTCTGGTATTTACATGGCCCCGTTCGAGGCCTTATTTGGTAGGCGTTGTCGCTCTCCGGTTGGTTGGTTTGAGTCTGCAGAGCCTAGGCCGCGTGGTACAAACTTGCTTCAGGAGGCCTTTGATCATGTGAGGGTGATTTATGATAGGCTCAAGATGTCTCAGAGTAGACACTAGAGTTACGCCGTTCGTAGGCATCGGCCGTTGAGATTTGTCATTGGTGATAGAGTATTCCTCCGAGTATCGCCCATGAAAGGCGTGATGAGATTTAGGAGGCAAGGCAAGCTTAGCCCCAAATATATCAGGCCTTTTGAGATTTTGAGGACAGTTGGTGATGTTGCCTATGAGTTAGCCTTACCTCCAGCATTCTCAGCTATTCATTCAGTTTTCCATGTTTCGATGCTACGCCGGTATGTTCCAGATGAGTCCCATGTGCTCCAGCATGATGCGGTTGAGTTGGATGATCGTCTGACCTATATTGAAGAGTCAGTTGCCATATTAGATAAAGATGTGAGGCGGTTGCGATCCAGAGCCATTCCTGTGGTTAAGGTCCATTGGAGGCATCGTCCAATTGAGGAGGCTACCTGGGAGACCGAGCAGGAGATGCGAGAGCAGTTCCTTGGCTTATTTGAGTCTTCGGGTATTTCTTGACCTTTACTTTCGAGGACGAAAGTTCTTTTAGTAGTGGATGTTGCAATGACCCTCCAGGTTATTTTTGAGTTAATGCATTCATTCCATCATTTAGAGCATTTCTGTAGCGACCCCAAGTGATTTATGACTTGCTGGCACTGATTGTTCGGTCGCCTGGTCGTTTGTTTGGGTTTTAGACCTGTTTCCTTATTTTGGAGCTTTTGAAACTTGGAAAGTTGATTTCGGTCATAATCTTAGGTAAATGACCTCAGAACGAAATTCTGACGGTTCCATCACCTCTAGAATGGCCAAATTAGGCTAGCAACATGGTCAGCACGAGTCCCGAGACTTTCGGTGCGACTTTGGACCATTTGGCATTTTCACCTTTGAAATTTGGCTTAAGTTTGACTTTGGTCAACATTCTTGGAAAACGCACTTGGATGAAAATTTCGTCAGCCTGGTTAGTTCTGAAATGTCGAGTTTGTTCTAGAATGATCCTTCGTGCACTTCCCGAGGCTTCCGGTCTAATCTCGAGGCCCATTGTGGAATTTGGCTAAAAATAGCCCTTGGGTACGGGACCCACTTTTTGACAATATGACCTCGTATGAAAATTTTGACTGCGCCATTGATTCCATAAAGTCGAATTTTGTGGTGTAGCATATCTCGTTTGTGCGCACGGGTCCCGAACGAATCCCGAGCACCCTGTCGGAGACTTGGCAATTTCCCAAATTCAGCTGTTGCAGGAGCTGATGTTGCAGGTCACCTTCTTTCTTCACATTCACGGGCCAGGGTCCGCGTTCGCGGAGCTCTGTCCCTCTTCTCTCCATAATCACGGAGGTCTATGGTCCTTCTCTCCGCATTCGCGGGCTATTCTATCCGCGTTAGCGGAGGGTAAATCCGTCTGGTATTTTATTTAAAGACCTGATGCGACCAGTTTGGGGGGATCACATTCAAACTTCATTTTCTCTCTCGTTTTAAGGTGGAATTTGGTGATCCAGGTCCTGTGGGTTCGGGATTGTCGTGGGTTTGTGGGTGATTGATCAAAAAGTGTCGGGAAGGCTTCGTTGGAGGTAAATTTCCATTTAAAGCTACTGTTATTGTTGTACTTTTAAGTTTCTATGGTGAAATCCTTGCATGTGTTGCTCCTCGCTGTTCCGAGCCCCAAATTGTGTTCCATGTTGGAACACAAGTTCGGGGAGGTGTATTGGACCTCTTCATGGAGTCAATTCCAGAATTATCGGAGCGGGTCCCATATTCCCAATTTTTACTCCAAAATTGATCCATATATGATTTTTGTAATTTTATTGTCAAAGTGACCGTACTGAGGTTGTGATTCTATCTTGTACCTGTCAAGCTTATGGGAGCTCGCTCAGGTTTTACCTTTAACTTGTGCACGAGTGTACCTGTCGGGTTTATGGGAGCCCGGTCTGATTTAGTTATTCATTCTCCTATGTCTTTGTGTCTTAGTACTCTCATGTGCATATCTGTTCGATTTCTCTTTTTGGTTTCTGCTTGTAGTTTATATTCATGCTTTTCATATTACTTTTACTTTTCTGCTCAGTCGGTCTATGATGCCTACTGAGTACATGTTGTTTTGGTACTCATGCTACACTCTGCATCTGTTTTCGTGATGCAGGTTCGAGCACCAGCTACCAGCGTTGATATTGAGCCAACTGCGGTCAAATTCAGAGGCGAGGGTGAGCACATAGCATCCTAGAGTTACCTATCTCCTTCTGCACATACATTGACTTGGCTTTTGCATTTTGAGACAGTTTGGTTTTCGTGGTCCACTTTTGGGACTTTTACTCATTGTGTTAGTAGCTCTGTACATGTGACTTCCAGGTTCTGGGAGGGATCTTTTATTTGTATATGTTTTTGGCTTTCTTCCACTTCTTCTTCTATGATTATGTTGTTTATGTTACTGTTTAGTTTGAGTTAACTTTCTTCCCTCAATCCCAGTACTTACAAGTTCAGGGATACGTGCTGACTTTCCTATTGGTGGGTTTTAGTAGGCGCCATCATGACTCGAGGAATCGAGTCGTGACAAGTTACATTTAATTACAATCTTTGTAACTACTTACCATTATTAACATGGACAATTGAGTTGATGAATTAATTATTAAACAAATATGACTTTTTATTTCAATTGCAATTTTGTATTACTTACACTTTTACTTATTTTATTTAATTTTCTCACCAATCCAATAATATTCAAACTGACAATAATTGAACCTAATAAGAGTTTAACCAAGATGCATGTTTTTACCTAATATAAATTTAAGTGTATGATTTTACTTTTAAATAGTATGGCACCCACCATGGGGCTAGAGCAATTATTTATTGATTTAACTATTGTCTTATTAGCTAGAATAATATTTATCTCGTAGAGGTAGCATCAAATGGAACACAATGATGACAATATCATTGGAAAATAGACTAAAAAAATATGATCAACAAAACAATAGTGGGAACATTACCTGGAAACGAGATAGTAGATTGTCACGACTCAAGACTACTCCCTAGACATGATATGATACTTAGAATCCGAGAGACTCTAAGCGAACCACATGCCGTAGCATGATACTAAGAAAACATACATAACTAAAATAAATAAAAAAGTGAAATATGTCTCAAATAGAAATCTCAACATATCATGAAATCAAAGTACAGAGACATAACTGCGGAAATACTAATGTCTGACAACAAGCTACTACTGCATAATGAGTGACCAGGACAAGCTCTAACTCTCTTGAACAATCTAAAAACTTAAATAAGTTTAAATGGCAAAAAGAAACATAAGTGTGGCAATTTTCCTGATCCATGAAGGCTCACCATATCTGATAGGATTGAATACTAACTACAGCCGGAAGGATTATGTCAGAACCTATATAGGAACAAGAATGTATGCGGTCAGTACTCGTAATGTACTGAATATGGGGAAAGATGCATGAACATAACATGATAGCATGATAAGTCTTAAAATATGGTAAAGCAATGACCAAGTAAGCATAACATAAATATGATAAATTGATTTTATAAAAAATAGTAAAAGGTCATGCATTCTTCTTTAAATCATAATCATAGTCATAACATAAGTCTTTTGTGGAGAACATAAACTTTTGTGGGAGATACCATTAACCGTTTTACATAAACCATGTGAGCTATAACATGAATTTATGTGTACTAGTCCCAACCCGAAAAGAGAGTGTCCTACTTGCCAAGGTTAGGACCATAATCGTGAGCTTAGGTGGATCCACTAGCTAGAGTCAATTAAGACTAAGTCCTATGAGGGCATGTAGTTCAGGGAAAAAAGTATTGCTTCCAAAGGTCTCAAGCCTCTACTAACGGGTGAGCCTTCATCCCAAGGTCCACTCGGTGCTAAGTAAAATCCCAACAAAAAAAATGCATATCATAATCATATTCGTAATCTTTGAAACGGTAAGAATCTAGTAATACTGAATCATTCATACATAATCTCATAGTCGTAAGAATAGTTCCTTAAAAATCATGATTTCGAAGCATACTCTTGAGAAACTTATCTTAAAGTATCTAAATCATGATATTCATTTATAATGAGAGATATATCAATCGGAAGCATCACCTTTTCATAAACTTTGGTTGATACTTTATCTAAACTCATCCTTGATTCATAAAATCTTTCATATCATAATGCATGCATATCAACACAGCTTAAAGCATATCATAAAATACTTGCATGAAATGGGTTTATGAAGATATCATTGAAAACATTTAAATATGGTCAAATCATACACAATAAGATCAATCATGATGAATAAACTTAAAGTCAATTGAACCCATAGGAAAATAATGAAACCCTAGAATTGGGTAAGAATCATAAATGGAGAATTGAAGTTTTTTTGGGACTCAATAGGTGAAGAGAAATCCATTGATGAATCTCCCACATATAGAAACCCCAGGTGAATCCTTCAAGGGAGGCTTGAAGATCCGTGAAACCCTAGCTTGCTTGGAGAAGAAGACTTTAGAGGAAATTTTGGTGTTTGAGAGAATGAGAGTGAATGGGGAGGAGTTAGGTTCTTAGAATCAGTTATAGTCCTTCAAAATATGCCTAAAATGTTGTAGTATAGGAGTTAAAATAGTATGAAAATACCCAAATAATCATGAGAAATAATTGTTGGACCAATTCCACATATCCCATCTACAATCCATAAAATGAACTACAGATCGTACTGGCTCTTCGTGAAACATTTTCCTGAAAGATCAAATCTTTGTTAAGGAATCACAAATGAAGATCCACGACCCGTCAAACCTTACATGGCCCGTATAACACCCCTTGTAGACTAAATCTTGAACTTCGGCCTAGATCCTCAGGCCTTAAACCATGAGTGAGAAGTACAGACCATGTTCCCTTTTACGGCAGGTATTGGCTAGCCGTATACCACTTTACTAGAAATACAAGTTTCTAAATGGTAACCATGACTATATTTCTATGATCCATGGAACCATGTACGGCTATATCATTCCACTCGTGAAACATTGCATCAACGACCTTTGCACCAAATTTTACCACTTTTTAACTTCCAACAGACTTTTACACCTCTGAGGTGTTACAATATCCCCCCCAAAGTTTTGGTAGAGCAATTCTATAAGAAGAAATAGAGATAAGATGGGTATCTAGAAGAAGGTCAATTCTAAAGTCAATTTCCCTTTCGGAAGGAACTCCGACAAGATCCTCAGGAAACACTTCTTGAAACTCATTCACAACAGAAACTGACTTAAGAGTAGGGGTGTAACATCCCAAAATATTCATGGCTCAGTTGGACTTAGGAAAATTTCAAAAATTTGTTGAAGTACTAGTTCCACGAGCCCATGTACGGGTTGTAGAGAGTCCTACGTGCTGTAGGAACCAGTCGTGGTTTGAGTCTTGGAAGTTTGAAAATGTTAAGTCTCAATGGCCTTCTACAGACCAATAGAACGGATCGTAGAAAAAGGTATGGTCCGTAGGAAAGGGCTCGTAGAGAGGTTTCATACTTGGTGAAATTTTGATAAATCTCTGGTCTACGGATTGGGTCTATGGACTGTACAAAGTCCTATGGTCTGTAACCCAGGGCTCGTAGAAGGGTTATGGACTTAAAGGGAAATTTGAAATCCTAGGTTGTGCGCATAAGCCTACGGGCCATAGAATATTGGATGGACCATAGACCTTGGCTCGAAGGATTTGACCAGAAAGTTACAGTCATAGTAGTCCTTCTATTGTTGACAAGCAGAACCTGTAGAAGCTTATATGGACCATACATGGTGCTCATAGAAGTGGTTCGATAGTTTTAAGTAGGAGTACTTCAATCTTTTCCCACCCTTTTTAAAAGTCTAAACCCCGATGTTTTTACACCTAAGTAAGTGTCACGATCCGATTCAACAGGTCATGATAGCACGTACTATAGCCACTAGTAAGTTAGCAAACACGTACCCATAAAAAAAATTAATGAGTATGAGGGTGTAATACCCCAAGCCTTCAAAGAACTTAAAAATGTAGAACTTACCTGAAGACAGTGACCTACGGAGGCCACCTACGGGCCGTAGATGGATTGACGGGCCGTAGATGGGGATCTTCAATGGCACTGTGAACTTTTAGGATTTTTAAGTTTCTGAACTTTGACCTACGGAGTAGCAGGACGGTTCGTAGTTCAGTTGACGGGCCGTAGATGGGTTCCGTAGATGCATTCCAGACTTAGCAAAATTTTCAGCCCAAAATGAACTCTCTAAATCAATTGACGAAAGAACAGAACTGTCCATCAATTGATGTATGGACCATAGATCCTGTCCGTCGATTGGCCCCAACAGTTATTAATTAAGGGGTTTTTGGTCTTTTTCCTAATTGTTTACCTATTAAGCTAAGTCGGTTTTACCCTTAATCTAAGACCTAAAAATACTTTCTAGGCCTAATTCCTCTCATTCTAATTCATTCCTAAACTCTCCTCTCACAAATATTTCTTTCTCTAAAAGAAACTCTCTCAAGCTTCAAGGAAGAAGAAGAAGTTAGGATCCTCCATTGAAGACCTTCAATCTTCACCAAATTCTTGTGGGTTTCTTTGAGGTATGATAGTGTTCACCATTAGGAGTCCTTTCCTCCAATAGGTCCTCCCTCTTCTTCATGATTTTCAAAGGTTTACTCTAACCCAATTGAATTAGGGTTTTGATCAATCATTGTGGGTTCTTCAATTATGATTTCAATTATCGATTTTATGATTTGTAGTGCACAATCTAGTGTGATAAAGTGACTTAGTGCACGAATTAGCGTGAATTACATGATTTGATGTAAAGATTGCATGAACCCCCATGATCCCAAGCTAATTCTCCCCAAATTGATGATCTATGCTTTGATTGTTGGGTTGAGCTATGAATTGATGAAGTTTATGACAACTTTATGAAACTAAGCATGAATTATGAATGAATTGAGGATAATCCTATGAATTTAGCATGATCAAGTCAAAAGCATGATTTTCCTCTATTATGTGAGTTCCTTCAAGTATGGGTAAATTGTCTAATTATGGCTTTCTAAGCATGAGCTTGCATTGATTTGCATGATATGAGTTGAACTTGCATGAACTCACATGAACTTTATGAACTATGAATTATGAGCTAAGTAAAGAAGAAGCTAATGAACTTATGCATGTTTTATATGAAGTTAATAATGAATTAAGGGTGCTTTGAGAGTGAAGTACCAAAGTTATGAGATGATGATGCTATGGTTGAGTTGTGAAAGGTTATCTCACATAATACTCCCAATATGACTTAAAAGAACAATAGGCGACTACCCACATTCTTAAGGAGCTATTCTAATGACGTAAGCTTGGACAAGGTCCATGGAAGATGAAACGTCTATAAACATGATTTTAGCTTGGATTGGTAACCCCAGTTGTACCTCTCCATGTATAATGATATGAATATGTTAATGAGTAATCCATGGGAATTATGCTTAGCACCAAGTGGATATTGAGATGGAAGCCCTCCCGTTAGTAGAGGTCGGGTCTTCTAGTGAAAGCTCTCCCGTTAGTAGAAGCCGGGTTTTCTAGATGGAGCTCTCCCGTTAGTTGAGGCCGAGTCTTCTAAAGCAATCTCTATCCCATAAACTATGTTGCCACCATAGGATGTTGTCTTTAAGTAGACATTAGCTGGTGGATCCACCTAAGCTAAGAAGTTCATGGTCTTATCTTGGAAAGTAGGACACCTCTTTACGGTGTGGGGTAGACACCAAATTTCATGTTTATAGCTCACATGGTCTTACATGTCGGTTAAGGCTATTCCCCACAAGTTAATGAACAAGTGTTCTCATGATGAAGTAAAGAAAATAAAAGAAAGAAAGATGATTTAGCTTGCTTTGGCCTTGATATATGTTTTATGTTTCATGTTTCTCATGTTTATCATGTTTTAAGTTCGGGCTTTGCATGTCATGATTATATTTCACTCTAGCATGATTTACGTGTTTATGTGCATTGCTATCATACTTAGTACTTAATTGTGCTAACGCATACTTTTGCCTACATTAACTTCTTTGGTGTAGGACATGGTGGTTCACCTTCCACTCGTGGCTAGAGTTTGATTAGAGAGTTCATAGAAAACTTGGTGAGTCCTCATCCATCCGAGGACATAGCCTAGCTCTTATTTCTTTTTCATGTATTTCTTTCAAGTTTTGATTGTATTGGGTTACGTCCCAAACCTTGTTCTTCATGTTAGATTGGCTTTGAGACATGAGATGTAGACTTCCGTTGTTTGTTTTAGAAGCTTTGATATGAAATTCTCTTTTGAACTTTTATTCTCTATTATCTTGTATGTAATGTATGCTAAGTGGCTTGTATGAGGCCTCTCGGGATCTTGTACACCATGTCACATCTAGGGGGTACCTTGGGTCGTGACAAACTTGGTATCAAAGCACACGATTTTAGAAAGATCCTAGGATGTCTTATAAGCCGCGTCAAGTAGAGTCTTGTTCATGGGTGTGAAGCGTGCCACAATTATGAATGAGAGGCTATAAGACATTTAAGAAATTCCACTTCTTTCATTATTCCTAAATTGTGCCATAGAGTTTAACTCTATAAGTCTCTCTCCGAATCCCTATCCTATGGTTTCAGGATATGGCGACCTTTAGAGCTCATGCTAGAAGAAACATGGGAGAGAATGTGGAACAAGAAGCTCCTCCTCAAGCTCCTCAAGTTTCGGCCGACCCTTTGCCTAAACAAGTGACTAATGCGGAGTTTAGGTCTGCTTTCCAAGGGTTGGCTCAAGCCGTGACGGCCCAAGCAAATAGAGAGGTGGTGGCTCCCGTGAACCCAAATGTGGGTACGGTGGCATCAAGAGTGAGGGAATTTTGCTAGAATGAATCCTCCGAAATTTCATGGCTCCAAGGTCGAGGAAGATCCTCAAGAGTTCATCGATGAAGTGTACAAGGTGTTGATGATTATGGGTGTAACGCCAGAAGAAAAGGCGGAGTTGGCCGCTTATCAACTCAAAGGTGTTGCCCAAATTTGGTTCAATCAATGGAAGAGTGACAGGGCGGTTAATGAGGGTCCTATCGATTGGGAGAAATTCAAGGTCGCTTTCCTTGATATGTTCTTTCCCCTTGAGATGAGGGAGGCAAAGGTGCTTGAGTTTATCAACCTTCGACAAGGAAATATGAGTGTGAAAGAGTATTCTTTGAAGTTCATACAATTGTCCCAATATGCTCCTTCCATCGTTGCCGATCCAAGGGCAAGAATGAGTAAATTTGTTTCGGGAGTGTCCGAAATGTTGGTTAAAGAATGCCGTAGTGCTATGCTTGTTAATGATATGGAAATTTCTCGTTTCATGGTGTATGCCCAACAAATAGAGGAAGAAAAACTTAAGGAAAGATCTAGAGAGACCAAGAGGGATAGGACCAGAGATGGTAACTTTTCGCATGCAAGGTCCGATGGACAGGGTCGTCCTATATTTTGGCAAAGGTTCTCTGGCCAAGGCTCATCCAATGCTCCTCCAAAGTTCAACAATGATAGGGTGTCTAACCCCAAGTCTCAAGGAAGGAATAATGGTGGTTCTTTATTGGCTCATTGTGCCAAGTGTGGGAAAAAGCATAAGGGTAGATGTCTAGCTGGTACAGATGGTTGTTATAGTTGTGGAAAGAGTGGTCACAAGATGAGGGATTGTGCATCTCTCACGTCCAAGGGAAGGGAGAATAAGCAAGCTCCACCTAGAGGATCGGGTTCGAATGTTCATAAGCAAAATCGGTTTTATGCACTTTAGGCTCGTCATGAGCAAGAGAGCTCTCCCGACATGGTCACCGGATGTTAAGAGTTTTCCATTTTGATGTGTATGCCTTGCTTGATCCTGGTGGTACCTTAACTTTTGTGACGCCCTATGTGGGCATGCGGTCTGATGTTGTTCTTGATATATTGCTAGATCCTTTTCGTGTTTCTACTCCAATTGGAGAATCTATCTTAGCTAAGAGGGTCTATAGAAATTGCCCCGTTTCCCTATCCCATAGAGTTACTCCTGTTGATCTCATAGAACTAGATATGCTAGATTTTGATGTTATCCTTGGGATGGATTGGTTGCATGCTTGTTATGCCTCTATTGATTGTAGGACCCGAATGGTCAAGTTTCAGTTTTCAAATGAGCCTATCCTAGAGTGGAAGGGGGGAAATTCTATGTTTCGAGGTCAATTTATTTCTTATCTAAAAGGTAGAAAGATGATCTCAAAGGGTTGCATTTACCATCTTGTTAGGGTGAGGGATATAGATTCCGAGACCCCTACTCTTGAGTCGGTTCCCGTTGTTAAAGAGTTTCCGGAAGTGTTTCCCGATGACTTGCCCTGTATTCCTCCCGAAAGGGAAATAGACTTCGGTATTGACCTTCTCCCAAATATGCAGCCTATTTCTATTCCTCCTTATAGGAGGGCTTCGGCAAAACTTAAGGAACTAAAAGAGCAATTAAAAGACTTGTTGGATAAGGGTTTCATCCGGCCAAGTATTTCCCCATGGGGTGCTCCGGTCTTGTTTGTAAGGAAGAAAGATGGTTCACTCCGTATGTGTATTGACTATCGCCAATTGAACAAGGTTACCATTAAGAATAAGTATCCACTACCAAGGATATATGACTTGTTTGATCAACTGCAAGGGGCTAGTTATTTCTCTAAGATCGACCTTCGTTCGGGGTATCACCAATTGAGGGTGAAGGAAGATGATATTTCAAAAACGGCCTTTCGAACTAGGTATGGTCACTACGAGTTCTTAGTTATGTCGTTTGGGTTAACAAATGCTCTGGCCGCATTTATGGACTTGATGAACAGGGTGTTTAATCAATACCTCGACATGTTCGTGATTGTGTTTATAGATGATATCTTGATCTACTCAAGGAATTAGGATGAGCACGCCAATCATTTGAGGATTGTATTGCAAGTCCTCATGGACCAACAACTCTTTGCAAAGTTTAGTAAATGTGAGTTTTGGTTACGATCCGTGGCTTTTCTTGGTCACATTGTCTCCAGTAAAGGTATTGAGGTAGATCCTAAGAAGACGGATGCGGTTAAGAATTGGCCTAGACCTTTATCACCTTTGGATATTCATAGTTTCTTGGGCTTAGCCGGTTGTTATAGGAGGTTTGTTGAAGGGTTTTCTTCGATTGCTTCTCCATTGATGGCTTTGACTCAAAAGAAGGTTAAGTTCGTGTGGTCCGAGGCATGTGAGAAGAGTTTTCAAGAGTTGAAAGATAGATTTACTTTGGCTCCGATACTGAATTTACCAGAAGGATCCGATGGGTTTGTGGTTTATTGTGATGCCTCGAGAATTTGGTTAGGATGTGTTCTTATGCAAAATGGGAAAGTTATTGCTTATGCTTCAAGGAAACTCAAGGTGCATGAAAAGAAATATCCTACTCATGATTTAGAATTAGCGGCGGTTGTGTTCGCTTTGAAAATATGGCGACATTATTTGTATGGGGTACATGTGGCTGTCTTTACCGACCATAAGAGTTTACAATATGTGTTTAAGTAGAAAGATTTGAATCTTCGCCAAAGAAGATGTCTTGAGTTGCTGAAAGACTATGATATGAGTATTCTCTATCACCCCTGTAAAGCTAAAGTGGTGGCGGATGCTCTTAGTCGATTGTCTATGGGTAGTGTTGCTCATGTTGAAAATGGTAAGAAAGAGTTGGTTCGTGATGTTCATAGATTTGCCCGATTGGGTGTTTGGTTGATTGATTCCGCTAAGGGTGGTGTTACGGTTCACAATGGTTCCAAATCCTCTTTTATGCATGATGTGAAAACTAAGCAAGATCTTGATCCTAACTTGGTTGAACTAAAGGAAGCGGTACTCAAGAAGTCCATAGAGGTTTTCTCCCAAGTGGGAGATGGTGTGCTTCGTTATCAAAGTAGTTTATGTGTTCTCGATGTTGATGACTTGAGTGGGCAGATTTTGTCGAAAGCCCATAGTTCTCGATATTCCATCCACCCAGGAGCTACCAAAATGTACCGTGATTTGTGGGAGATTTATTGGTGGAACGGAATGAAGAAGGATATTGCAGAATTTGTGGCTAAGTGTCCTAATTGTCAATAAGTGAAAGTTGAGCATCAAAAACCGGGAGGTTTGACCCAAGATATTGGTGTTCCTACTTGGAAGTGGGAAGATGTGAATATGGATTTTATTGTAGATCTGTCTCGCACTAGGTGACAATATGATTCGATTTGGGTTGTGGTTGATAGAATGACGAAGTCAGCCCATTTAATTTCCGTCAAGACTTCTTATTCGACGGAGGATTATGCTAAGTTGTACTTGAGGGAAATGATGAGGCTGCATGGAGTGCCTTTATCCATTATCTCCGATCGTGGTGCACAATTCACCTCTCAATTTATGAAGTCATTCCAAAAAGGTCTTGGTACTCGTGTTAAGATTAATACGGCCTTTCATCCCCAAACTGATGGGCAAGCAGACCGTACTATTTAGACCTTGGAAGATATGTTGAGAGCTTGTGTAATTGATTTCAAGGGTACTTGGGATGATCATTTGCCTTTGATAGAGTTTGCTTATAATAATAGCTACCATTCTAGCATTGGTATGGCTCCATTTGAGGCTCTCTATGGTAGGAGGTGTAGATCTCCTATAGGTTGGTTTGAAGTTGGTGAAGTTTCTTTGATATGCCCATAGTTGGTGCATGAGGCTATGGAGAAAGTTCGGCTTATTAGAGAAAGGTTGAAAACGACCCAAAGTAGACAAAAGTCCTATGCCGATGTTAGAAGAAGAGAATTAGAATTCGATGTTGATGATTGGGTTTACTTGAAATCTCACCCATGAAGGGTGTAATGAGATTTGGGAAGAAAGGGAAGCTTAGTCCCCGTTATGTAGGCCCATATCAGATTTTGAAACGTATAGGTAAGGTTGCTTATGAGCTTGACTTGCCTAATGATTTGGCATCGGTGCATCCAGTTTTCCATGTCTCATTGTTGAAAAAGTGTGTTGGTGATCCGACCTCTATAGTGCCATTAGAGAATCTTGGCATAAAGGATAGTCATACTTATGAAGAAGTTCTGGTTGATTTTAGACCGGTAAGTCCGGAAGTTAAGAAATAAAGAAGTTGCTTCCGTGAAGGTTCTATGGAGGAATCAATTAGTTGAGGGTGCTACTTGGGAGGCCTAGGCCGATATGATGTCCCGATATCCTCATCTCTTTCCTTCCAATCCTCCTCTAGCTTGAGGTATCTAGCTCCTCATGGTTCATTCTTTTGGTCTCATGTGTCATAGTTGAATTCCATGATTCCTTGATTATGCATGTTCATGAATTTTCTTATATGATTATGTGCATTTGAGTATGAGTTGCATAAAGTCTTCATGATATGATGTGTTGATCATGCTTTAGCTTGGATTTGATGTTTCCTCCTCGGATATGTGCACTTATGTGATTGCATGCTAGGTTGGGTTGTTAGTCCGTGTCTATTACTCTTCTTATGATATCTTGACTCTCATTCGAGGATGAATGTTCCCAAGTGGGAGATATTGTAATACCCCAAGCCTTCAAAGAATTTAAAAATGCAGAACTCACCTGAAGACAGTGACCCACGGAGGCCACCTACGTGCCGTAGATGGATTGACGGGCCGTAGGTGGGGACCGTTAATGGAACTGTGAACTTTCTGAATTTCTAAGTTTCTGAACTTTGACCTACGGAGTAGCAGGATGGTTCGTAGTTCAGTTGACGGGCCGTAGATGGGTTTCGTAGATGCCTTCCAGACTTAGCAAAATTTTCAGCCCAAAATGAACTCTCAGAATCAATTGACGGAAGAACAGGACGGTCCATCAATTGATGTACGGACCGTAGATCCTGTCCATCCATTGACCCCAACCGTTATTAATTAAGGGGTTTTTGGTCTTTTTGCTAATTGTTTACCTATTAAGCTAAGTCGGTTTTACCCTTAATCTAAGACCTAAAAATACTTTCTAGGCTTAATTCCTCTCATTCTAATTCATTCCTTAAACTCTCCTCTCTCAAATATTTCTCTCTCTAAAAGAAACTCTCTCAAGCTTCAAGGAAGAAGAAGAAGCTAGGATTCTCCATTGAAGACCTTCAATCTTCACCAAATTCTTGTGGGTTTCTTTGAGGTATGATAGTGTTCACCATTAGGAGTCCTTTCCTCCAATGGGTCCTCCCTCTTCTTCATGATTTTCAAAGGTTTACTCTAACCCAATTGAATTAGGGTTTTGATCAATCATTGTGGGTTCTTCAATTATGATTTCAATTATCGATTTTGTGATTTATAGTGCACAATCTAGCATGATAAAGTGACTTAGTGCACGAATTAGCGTGAATTACATGATTTGGTGTAAAGATTGCATGAATCCCCATGATCCCAAGCTAATTCTCCCCAAATTGATGGTCTATGCTTTGATTGTTGGGTTGAGCTATGAATTGATGAAGTTTATGAAATCTTTATGAAACTAAGCATGAATTATGAATCAATTGAGGATAATCCTATGAATTTAGCATGATCAAGTCAAAAGCATGATTTTCCTCTATTATGTGAGTTCCTTCAAGTATGGGTAAATTGTCTAATTGTGGCTTTCTAAGCATGAGCTTGCATTGATTTGCATGATATGAGTTGAACTTGCATGAACCCACATGAACTTTATGAACTATGAATTATGAGCATGATGAGCTAAGTAATAATGCATTGATTTGCATGATATGAGTTGAACTTGCATGAACTCACATGAACTTTATGAACTATGAATTATGAGCTAAGTAAAGAAGAAGCTAATGAACTTATGCATGTTTTATATGAAGTTAATAATGAATTAAGGGTGCTTTGAGAGTGAAGTACCAAAGTTATGAGATGATGATGCTATGGTTGAGTTGTGAAAGGTTATCTCACATAATACTCCCAATATGACTTAAAAGAACAATAGGCGACTACCCACGTTCTTAAGGAGCTATTCTAATGACGTAAGCTTGGACAAGGTCCATGGAAGATGAAACGTCTATAAACATGATTTTAGCTTGGATTGGTAACCCCAGTTGTACCTCTCCATGTATAATGATATGAATATGTTAATGAGTAATCCATGGGAATTATGCTTAGCACTGAGTGGATATTGAGATGGAAGCCCTCCCGTTAGTAGAGGTCGGGTCTTCTAGTGAAAGCTCTCCCGTTAGTAGAAGCCGGGTTTTCTAGATGGAGCTCTCCCGTTAGTTGAGGCCGAGTCTTCTAAAGCAATCTCTATCCCATAAACTATGTTTCCACCATAGGATGTTGTCTTTAAGTAGACATTAGCTGGTGGATCCACCTAAGCTAAGAAGTTCATGGTCTTATCTTGGAAAGTAGGACACCTCTTTACGGTGTGGGGTAGACACCAAATTTCATGTTTATAGCTCACATGGTCTTACATGTCGGTTAAGGCTATTCCCCACAAGTTAATGAACAAGTGTTCTCATGATGAAATAAAAAGAAAGAGAGATGATTTAGCTTGCTTTGGCCTTGATATATGTTTTATGTTTCATGTTTCTCATGTTTATAATGTTTTAAGTTCGGCCTTTGCATGTCATTATTATATTTCACTCTAGCATGATTTACGTGTTTATATGCATTGCTATCATACTTAGTACTTAATTATCCTAACGCATACTTTTGCCTACATTAACTTCTTTGGTGTAGGACATGGTGGTTCACCTTCCTCTCGTGGCTAGAGTTTGATTAGAGAGTTGATAGAAGACTTGGTGAGTCCTTATCCATCCGAGGACATAGCCTAGCTCTTATTTCTTTTTCATGTATTTCTTCCAAGTTTTTTGATTGTATTGGGTAAAGTCCCAAACCTTGTTCTTCATGTTAGATTGGCTTTGAGACATAAGATGTAGACTTCAGCAGTTTGTTTTAAAAGCTTTGATATGAAATTCTCTTTTGAACTTTTATTCTCTATTATCTTGTATGTAATGTATGCTAAGTGGCTTGTATGAGGCCTCTCGGGGTCTTGTATGCCATGTCACATCTAGGGGGTACCTTGGGTCGTGACAGAGGGTAGAACTAAATAGAAATAACACTAAACAACAAAAATAAGACAGAAGTAGAAGCAACACAAAAATCTATTTACAATAGAATCCCTCCTAGAACCTACAAGTCACGTGTAAAGAGTTGTCTAATATGAAAATACAAGTCCCAAAAGTGGACCACAACAAGCCATTTCAAAGGCAAAAGACTAGCTAAACATATATTCCGAAGAAACAGGATAATTCAGGGTGCCAAGTGATCACCCTCGTCTCCGATCCTAGAAGTTGCAAAAGATGGCACGAACAATCACCGCTTGTAGCTAGTACTAAGACCTGCATCATGAAAAAGATGTAGAGTGTAGCATGTGTACCAAAACAAAGGTACTTAATAAGGATCAAAGGCTGACTGAGCAAGAAAGGTAAAATTAATATGAAAAGATAGAATCTAGACACAAACAAAGGTTAAAGCGGATATGAAAGAAAGTACACGAGCATAACAAAAGTAAATCTAAGTACAGCTAAACTAAACCTATTTGGACCCTTATAAGCCTAGAAGGTACCCTCGTGCATAAGTTTAAATAAAACCCGAATGGACCCCATAAGTCCGACAGGTACAAAGAATAACTAAGAATACAATAGTTAAGTGCCCCAAATCTAGGTCCGTTAAGTATACTTTGGGCCTCAAACCCTAAGTGATGGCCTCAAATCAGAATTAATAGCCTTAAACCATATAGCACTGGCCTCAAATCAGAAATAACAGCCTCAATCTGGAAATGGTCATAGTATCCAGTCAACTCCCAACAGCTAGCAAGAGTGTCTAGGGCGTGTTGACTCAGAAGGGGATCTCAATATCAGAAACAAGTCACTATGGAATGACGTCCACCCACAAGCATCAATAGAAGGCTCCAAGCGTAGGATAATCAAATCCGAAGTAAACATGAAAGCACAAGACCTTAGGTAATGCATTAGAGCCATAGAGATAAGGACAGAAGATAGAAAGTCTACAAAGCTGTGAAAAAGGCCTAAATTAAGGCTCATACTATCAGATCCTAGTATGCTATTCTAGTCTATAAGGATCTAGTTCGTCCAAAAGGATGTTGGAGACAAAAACAAGGCTACAAGGATCGCAAGTCTAAGGAAACACTAGTCTAAGGATAGACTAAAGCTGAACATGCTCAATAAAACAAGTAACAATGTAGTAGTACATAATAGCGTCCAACAACACATGTAAACCCCAGTTAGTATAGTACTAAACTCGAAACAATATCGATCATCCCTAAAACATTTTATCTAAGAAGAAAAGTAGGAATAACTAGGTACCCTCTCCCAATTCACTCTAATCAATATGTATTTATGAAATCCAGCTCAATCTATAAGGAAGGGAAGCCGTAGCCTACTTGTAGGCCGACCACGCACGCTCAAAATAACAAGGTCAAAGCGTTTCCTTTCTGAAAGGCCTCCGAATTCTGTGACACTATAATGAATAGGATCAAAACATCGGTACGGTCATTTAGACATTAAAAATACTTAAAATAGAAATGGACCAATTTTGGAGTCGAAAATGAATTATGGGAACCACACCGATATTTCTAGAATTGACACCCTCAAAAGGACCTAAACTATGCCTCAAATATGTGTCCCAAAAATTGAACACAATTCGAGGCTCAGATCAGCAAACAACAACAACATGCACAAATTAAATAATTAAGCCAAAGAAAAGGCTTGGGACAGTAGCTTGAAAAGGAAATTCACCTCGAACGTAGGTTCACCAACACTTTCCAATCACCCCAACGTAAGCTCGATAATTTTGGACGCGTGGGACATCACATCACCCAAATCTGAGCTAAAACGAGGGAGAAATCACCAATTGAGTTTTGGAATTAATGTTGCCATTACAACTGGTCTTTAAATAAGACTAGGCCGCTCTCTTCTTCGTGAACATAGAGGGTCCTCCGCGAATGCGGACCTCATAAATACGAAGAGGGCACTTTGATTGTAGCTAAGAGAAAAGTGGGGTCTCGTGGTCACAGAAGGGACGCAGCAAATACGGCCCCTGTGAATGCAGCCATAGCCCCATGATCTCGACCCTCAGGTGCCTGACCTTTACGAATGTGGACAAAGGCCTGTAACGTGAAGACCATTTCAGACCAAGTTTGAAATCTCCAATGAGGTGTTCCAAATTCATTAAGAACACCGTGAATGCAAACGAGATATGCAACCCCACCAAATTTGATATTTTCGACACAATGGAGTAGTCAAAATTTCTATACGAGGTCATCTAGGAAAAAAGTGGGTCCTACCCCCAAACTTCGATTTAAGCCAAAATCTACAAGGGGGCTTGGAATTAGCCCAGAAACCTTCATATCCAAATGAAAGGTCCTTACCACTCAGGAAGGGCTAGAATTCTAACCTTGTGTCAGGACCTACGAGCGAAGGGACAGTCTCAGGTAGAAAGTTTCTATAGGGTGTAGGCTTTCCAAAAGGTAACAAAGACATGCAAAGGTTACCTCAAGACAGATGGAGATATGCCTTCGAGTGCAAAGGCAGCAGGGAGCTTGATTGCAAGACTCACCTATCGAGTAGGGATGAAAGTCGACCTTAGTAATTCGACAGTGCTGAGTGAAAGGGTCATCACTCAATAGATAAAAGTTACTCTATGGATTACAGGTTGATCTTCCCTATGAGCTCACATAGACAAGAAGGTTTGGAACCTCGATGTTGGCTCTTTGCCACCTTGGGTTTTAGTATGTCCCAAGGGTTGGGTTGTTCGCCCATTAAAGTGATACGTGAGCTGGTTCAGGATGTCATGAGATAGTTTAGTTCATATCAGGTATGGGCGTTAGAGCATTGGGAGGTCCTTTCCTTGGTATGTGAGGACTGAGAAAGATGCACCTCTGGTGTACTAGTTATCGTGCCCACAATAAAACGTTGGGTAGCCAATTATGGAGCGGATAATTGCTAAATGCATCTAAGTAGTAACCCCACCGCAAGATGAGTGCTCTTCTATTCCTACTTCCCCAGAGCTTGTAATAGCACAACCGAGACAACAACGGGTTCTCTACCCTTGCAGGGATGGAGCGACAATTTTTTTGAGAATTCAAGAGAAGGTCATGGCGAGATGAGTTGTTTGTCATTATGATAGGTGTTAAGTGGAAGTACAGTGATATATGCAGCCGAGGCATCCTAACAGACCACTAGACTTGAACCTTGTTACTGTCATGATCAAAGGTACCCCCTAGACGTGACATGGCGTACAAGACCCTGAAAGGTCTCATACAGGCCACTTAGCATACATACTTCAAGATCATAGAATTCAACGAGTTCAAAAGATAGTTTCGTATTAAAAGAGTTTACAAAAGCATAGAGGAAGTCTAAACACATAGTCTCAAAGCCATCTAAAACTCATAAGAATAGAAAGAACGTTGGGATGTAACCCATACAAAGTCTTTAAAACAAAGTAAATGACATGCAAGTAAATGTGGCTACGTTCTCGAACATATGAGGACTCACCAAATCCTTCAAGATCTCTAATATCACGAACTAGCCACGAGAAGATAGGGATGAGCCGGATCCTACACTTATAAGAAAATGTAGGCAAGTGTATGCGTTAGTACAAAAATATACCAAGTATGATAACCATGCATAAAAACATTTAAACATGCTAAAAGGGATATGTTCATAATCATGCAATGATCAAGCTAAACCATGAGAAAAGGGTTAGAAATCATAAGTTATAAATCATGATCAATGCAAGATAAACATCTTTACTTTATTTGAGAAAATACCTTGAAAGTCACTTTAGTTCATTATTGTGGGAAGTTAACCTTAACCGACATGTAAGACCATGTGAGCTATCAAAATGGAATCCGGTGTCTACCCCACACAAAAAAGAGGTGTCCTACTTGCCAAGGTAAGACCATAAACTTCTAGCTTACGTGGATCCACTAGCTAATGTCTATCTAGACAATCATCCTATGGTGGCACATAGTTCATGGGACAAGAGATTGCTCTTGGAAACCCGGCCTCTACTACGGGAGAGCTTCCACTAGAAACCCGACCTCTACTACGGGAGAGCTTCCATCTCAATATTCATTCGGTGCTAAGCATAAATCCCATGGAATTTAGTCATAGTTCTTATTCATCTTACTATCCATAAAAAGGTACAACTAGAGTTACCAATCCAAGCTAAAGTTCATTAGTATTGACGTTTCATCTTACATGGACTAGTCCAAGCTTACGTCATTTAGAATAGCTCCTTTAATCTTGATTCAACTTTAGTTGAGAAAACCTTTCAATATGTTATGAATCCTTTATGTGAGAAAAATCCTTTCACATTCATGGTTTGAGTAATATGTGAGAAACCCTTCCACAACTCAACAACATCATTCATGCTTCAATCTCAAAGCAACTCATAAATCATCATAAATTCCATAATTGAACATGCATACTTTCATAAAACCCATCTTTTGATCATTCATAATTCATCATGAATTCATAGCTTTTAGGAATCGTAAATCATGCATGGGTTCTTGTAGACTTCATAAAATTCATCTTCTTCACAATTCAAACCATCAACAAAGCCTAATTTTGAAATTGGGGAAATCACATGGGTTCATGGGAATTCATCCTAATTCATGAAATTCAACTCAATTCATACTTCATAGTTCATAAAACAAACAATTAAATCAACATTTAAAGGAACCCATGACATAGAAGAAAAATCCTAACTTCAATGGAGGATTTCTAACTTGTAAAATAGAGAATTTTAAGGACTCTATGGAGAAAAGGGTTCCATAGATGAAGATTATCATACCTTGAGATTCAAAGCGCTTAATCAATTGATGAATGGAATCTTGATTTCTTGAACCCTAACTTGACCACTTCTTCTTCTTCTTCAAGCCTTTCTAGAGAGAGAATATTTGGAGAGGTTTTGAGAGTATTTGAAAAGTGATTAGGAAAGGTTGATTTTATGCTTAAAAAGGTTTATATAGTGTTAGGTACAGTAGGGAACCAACCTAATTAAGTAAATAAGTCATTGGGTGAAAAGACCGAAAGTTCCCTAAAAATATTTCCCGGAACCCCTCACCTACGGTTGGTAGGTCCACCTACTGACCGTAGGTCATGTCGCAGGTCATCCCCAAAAGAATTTTTTCAATTTTCCCCCCCAAGGTAGTAGCACCTACGACCCCCACCTCTACTTGACCTACGGTTGGTAGGTCCACCAACGGGCAGTTGGTCAAGTCGGGGGTCACCACATTTTTCAAAATTGAAGTTTTTCGTTCTTTTCAAATCTGGGGTGTTATGATTACTACATTACCTGATCAATTCAATCAGACACTCGCCATCTATTTTCATTGTTCAAATCTTTGACAACACGAAAAAACCATTGTTCAATTCTTTGACAACATGTAAACACCAAAAGCTCTGCCCTCCCTCTCTATCTATCTAAGAGATGGAAGGGTAGAGGCCTTTGGTGTCCCTTCCAGTCAAGAATTAGGGCCTCACAATCACTAGCCAATGTGTTTTTCTCTCATGCCTTTCTTTGTTCATGGTTTGATATTTTGGTGTCCTAGGCATAGAGGAACCATACCAATCCATCCTGAACATGGTGGTTAAACTATATTAGGGGAGGTTCGAGCATAGATAACGACTCCCCTAAGGCACCCCAGACCACTTGCTAACAAGCAAGGCGGCTTGACATTATTCCGGTGCCGAATGCGATAGAATCCTCCATTCAAGCAAGTGTTTCCTAGTCTGAAGAGGGAGCATAGAGTTTGGGAGATGCAAGTGGTGAGTAACAGACCGGGGCAGGCTCTGGTTCACATCCTGATATGTAGTCTGAGTTTAGCTCTGGATCATAATTCGATTTAGAGTCTACTTCAAATGCCACCGAGTCCATAGAGGATCATGATCTACTGCCTACTAGACCTTCTGAGATGGTATGGATTTCTGGTGAGCCTAATTGATGGTGTGTTCAGGGCATGTTTCAAATCTATATAGATGCCATCCACAAAAATGCTCAGTAAAAACATGCCCAGACTATTATGGAGGAGCGATGAGTTGTTACCAGTAGTCCTCACACTATACCGGCCATACATGAGCTATTTTGGATGTGCAGGTGTGACTGGAAGGTTGAATCACCCAGCAAAATACAGCGAGTTCATGGTTCAGGAGTTCTATACTTCCTATGCAGCCACGATGAAGAATGCCCTTCCTCCAAGGACCAAAGAGTTAGACTAGCCCCCACTCTTTCCACCTTAGTACAAGACATCCCCATTGATTTATCAAAGGCTACTATTTGCCATTTTATTTTTGGCCCATCTTATGAGCAGCCAATTAATACGGCCGAGTTTGATTACCCGGTGCAGTTCATCCGGAGAAGATCCACTCTGATAGATGTGGATCAAAGAGATACTTTAATGTGATGGGTAGCAAGATATATTACTGAGAAAGGGGTTGCAGCCCAGTGGGTTCATGATGATTCGGCTCCTATCAAGAAGGCATCCTTAAATTTTGCCACAAAATTCTGGTGGTCCATTGTTCTTGCCAGTTTGTCCACTACCATGGTGGGTAATCATTTGACTTTAGACTGGGTTGTGATGGTAACATGTTTGATGGTTGGGCATGAGATTGACTTCACCTGTGTACTGATTGGTGAGATTCATGAGAAAGCCTTTCAGAAGACTACTACCCTTCCATTCCCATATATGATATTCCATTTGTGCAAAGAGGCCACGGTTCCAGTTATTACTGTTGATAACTTGGTGGAGGTTACTAAGATTGTGGATATCAGTTTAATTCGAAATGAGGCCAACCTAGTGGCATCGGGTAAGGTATTCAGATAGATATGTTGCCTATGGGGGAGGAACCTATACAGGATTAGCCCATAGAGGGCCCCATTCCAGCACCGACTACTGAGCCTGCTAGGACTACTCCCCATCTACTTTTGAACCGGATGATAGCACACCATGTGCTCCGATTACATCAGGTTACTCCACTTTGCCTTTTGCTAGACTCAAAGAGCTGGAGAATCATATGGCTACACTTCTACAGCATATTCAGCCATGGATGCAATAGGTGGTTGAGGATTTGGAGGTACAAATGCAGGATGTTGTTGAAGGGAAGATTCAGGCCATTAAGTGAGGATTGCTGCCTTTGAGCTGCGGATGCTAGAACGGCCCCAGACTGTGCAGACAGTAGATCTCTCAATATACCAGACTAAGTTGGCCACACTCCGAGCTGATGTAGATGCATTGTCTACTTCTGGCTCATCTGCACCATACCCTGCACCTACAGATGATGGGGGTGATGCAGTTTTTGCTCTATTTGGTGATGCAGACCCTTCTCATTCATCTAGGAAGCGCTCATGAACTATTGATGACACTATTGACCCAGCTGAGGAGCGGTGAGCACGAAAGAGATAGAGGCGTGAGATTGAGGCTTCCTTAAGGTAGTCAAGGTTAGATGAGGAATTGAGATAACAGAGAGAGCAGGAGTTGGTAGCCAGAGCATCGGCCTCGAGGGGCAATAGTGATGATGCTCCGTAGAGTATTCCAGTGGGTGTTACTGATGGTGCCACACAGGTTGATACAGGGGTTATTTCAGATGCACCAGGGTCCACACCAACGGACCCCAAGCCTCTTTCTAGTTCTTCAGTGGTTAGGTGCCACAAGTTGGTTTTCACCCCAAGTTTGTTATTTTTAGTGCATTGAGGGAATTGCACCATGTTTTCTATGGGGGTGGGGTGAACCTTTAATGAATTTAAGGGTGAAGTCAGAATAACCCAAACACTTGAATCATGCCTTGAAGTTTTCTTGCCCTTGTTCTTTTTCCCCAAGGACTATTTAATTTTTATTGAACTGGCATGTTTAGAATGTAAATTGTAAAAGTAGACTAGAAATAAAAGCATGATGGCAGTAGTACATGGAATTGATACCCATCCAAGAATTTTTAGTCTTGTGCTATATTTGTGTGATTGATAGGTCAACTGTGTAGGATCTTTCTATGACATGATAGGAATTGATTAGATAGCAGGACTTAAGCTGTAGTATGAACCAGATACACTAATAATTTGATAGTGAAATGATGTACCATGTGTGTGTGAGGATGGTTGTTCATTCACACTGTATATGCCAATCAAGAACTTGCCCCGTTAGTTTTGCTGAGATGATTTAACTATTAATTAGGAAAGGATCATAGGCCATTGTTGAAATTGAATCCATTAAATCCTAAAAAAAACCAAACAAATGAAAATGCTCCCTTCGATCCTAATTATTGAGCCTTAATTAGACCATTCTTTCAATTTATCCAATTCACCTTTCCCGTGAAAATTATTAACCTTTGTTGTGGCCCTGGTCCCTCCTTTGACATCGTGCACCTCAACTCAGGCTAAAATCCTAAGTTAAGGGTGGCTACTATAGAGGAAAATAAGAAAATAAAGGGGTATGAAAAGAGTTGCGTATTAAGAAAAATAGAGAAGAATTTTGTGTGAAAGATGGTATGGCAAAATAAAGAAAATACAAAGATAAAAGATTTAAAAACTGAAATGAAAAGTTGAAACAAGAAAGAAAAACAAGTCAAAGCCACACTGAGCTTCGATGAATAGTAATGAGAAAACAATGTTAAGATGATACCCAGATTGGTTGTAAAAGAGGAAAATAGCCAATGTAATGTTAAGAAGGGCAGAAGAGTCACTTAAAATCTAAATATACCATACCTGACCCTGAGCCTATGTTACAAGCGAAGAAAGATCTATAGTGATCCTGATTAAATGGTTTGAGAATCTAAGCATAGAAGATAAGGGAAAGCCTATGGTATTGTGCATGCACTGTGTTGAATTCAATTCTTAGAGTGAGCACATACTGAGTCCCTAAAATTTAACTATAAATAATATTCTTTGTGAACAAAGGGATTTCTTGGCGGTGAGGGCACAAGGTACATTGTCTAAGAGTTGGTATCTTGGTGATTGTTATCTGTGTATGTGAATGTGCCTATTTGTATGGCTGTGTCATAAATTGATCCGCATGTGTTGGCTTGTTGTTGAACTTAATGATTGCATTGTGCTGAAAAGTGATAATAAGGATTCATTGTTGAGAAAAATGCCATGTGATTGCTTAATTTTTTGAGTTTATGATTGTTGAGAAAAACTTCATGTGATTGCTTAAATTTTTTAGTTTACTTTTGCATCGTGTCGTTCAGAGTTAGTAGTGTCGCTTGAGGAAAATCCAATTTTAAGTTGAGGGTGTTGATGTACCGCGAATTTATGGTACTTTTAATGCTTTAAAACTTGGAGTTTTGCATGTGTCTTAAGTATTTGTTAGTAGATTTGATGGTATTTTGCTTGTATTTTGCAGGAAAATAGGTTTCGGATTAGTCAGGATGAAAAAAGTTGAAGCACCAGCATTTTTGGTGTTTTATGACTCAACCTACGAGCCATAGACTTTTCTACGATCCTTAGGAATGAGTCGTGGACTGAATGAGTGAAAATTGGGGTAAATGTAAAATGACCAGACAAAAGGATGAGTCGTAGGAACTTCTACAAGCCGTAGAAACCAGTTGTGGCAAAGTTCAGAGATTTTGAGCTCTAGTATTTGAATGAGGAAAGCTAGGATGGGTCATGCAAAGTTCTACGAGTCATACAACAAACCAGTAGAAAAGTCCAGAAGTGAAAAAATACAGTTGTTGTTTCACGGAAGGTTTCTACGAACCGTAGGAATTCCTAAGATTCGTAGGACCAAACCGTAGGATCGACTGCCAAACCAAATTCTCCTAGATTTCCTTCTTTGACTTTATTTAGGATTTGATGTCTATAAATATTAGTTGTAATTTTCGTTATTGGCTGTTAGACAATTTGATATTTTTATTTTGTCTTTGAGAATTAACTTGTGAACACTTTGTCCATTTAATTCTTGAAGTATTGGTTTTTAATATAGCTTTTGTTCATCAATTCAAGATTTCGGATTTCATCTATTCTAATTGTAAGTTCATGATTTATTATAACAAACTTATTATGAGTTGTGATCACCCAAGCATGAGTAGCTAAATCCACAACTAGGATTGTGGAAACCATGAGTAATTAACAGCGTAGACCTAATAACTAGTAATTCTTAAATTGTGTTTATGCATGTATTGTTGATCTCTTCTCTTTGATTGCTCTTTAATGGAGGCCTACTTTAGAACCCGCCTTATTCTTACTTGCCCGATTAAGGAAGTAACGAATGGGAAAAGTGATTAAACAATGGAGATTTTGATGTGACAATCTGCCATCTAATAGCCTAAATCCATAGTGTGTGGGTTAATATGGGGTCAAGGGTAAGTGTTAGTAAAGCATATACCCGTAGACCGACAAAGTTACGTGGTGAAATTCCCTATTTGGATGACCAATCATTTAGGAGATACCTAACTTACTAACTTTGCATGTTAAACACTAGATAAGGGTTACTATTATAAGGTTTACTGCCTTAAGAACTTGTAGGGAACACATACACCCTAGTTTAATCTTTTATTTATTTAACAAAACATTAAACAATGTTACTCGGTTACTTGCTATTCAACTAAATCAATATTATTTTTATGTTACAAAATCCCCTTTTTTACAGAAATAATTTGATTAGAAGTACAATCAACAGTAAATTAGCCTAAGTCTAGACCTTATTCCTAGTGGGATCGACTCTAACTCCTATTAGGTCCTTTATTTGACAATGACCGCTTATACTTCTTTAAGGAGGTGTAATTTAGGAGTATCTTGTTGTGCCCCATTTGCAGGTGGAAAGATGAGTGTAGATTGTAGTGACAATGCTAATTTCTATGGGAAAAACAATGACGTTGGGGATATCGATGGCATAAATCTCAATTTCATCCAGAGTTATGGAGCAATTTAGTTACACCCTACTTCGGGTAATGCTATATTCACCATAACCGAGGCAATGTTGCAGAAGCTCCAAATGAGAGCGAATTTTGGAAGTCTTGCCCATGAGGACCCCCATGACCATATCCGAAAGCTTGTGAATATTTGTGGGCCTTTCACCCTTGAAAGTATTATGCAAGAGTCAATACAATTGAAGCTATTTCCTTTCTCCTTAATGGGAGAAGCAATAAAATGGTTGTCTGAATTACCACAAGATTATCTAACTTCATGGGAGGAACTAACAAATGCATTCCTTGAAAGATTTTTCCCTCCTTCGAAGATGGTAAAGTTGAGAGATGGCATGCTAAATTTCAAGAGAATAAACAGTGAACCCATTCATGCAACATGACAGCATTTTCAAAGGCTAATGTTGCAGTGTCCAAATCATGGAATTCCGGATAGGTTATTATTTCAATATTTTTATTTAAGTCTTGACAACATGAATAAAGGGTTGGTTGACCAACTTATTCAAGGGGGAATAGTGTGGCAACTATTTGCTGTGGCTTCAAGGCTACTTGATGAAGTGTCAAAAATCAACTGAGCCTGGCATACTATTGAAGATCAATTGTCTCCTCCTTAGTTGGGTATAACTAAAGAGCAAGAAGAGAAAAACCGAGAACATGATGAGAACATAGCTAAGATGGAGGTGCAAATTGATGTGTTGTCAAAACATGTTATGGGAGATTGTGCTAAATCTGTAAACGTGGTTGATATGAGTCGAGGGTTGAATCATGGGAATGTTAAGTTGGGGATAATGTATAATAAGGATATTTAATCAAGAAGTGGCCGAATGGGGGGTTTTTGTTTAAGCTATCTAACGCTAAACGAAATCAAGGGTGGAACGGAAGTAGTGATGGTAGTTAGAAAGATGTTGATTGGCATGACACAAGTAAACTTGGGAAGGAAGTGAATGTGAGAAAGGAAGGTATGTGTCACTTCACGACTTAACCAAAAAAAAAGACAACAAACTAACCCGGAAAGTGCTCAAACCGAAGAGTTGCTAGCTAAGATTCTTAATAAGGTGGAAAGATCCGATATAATATTGCATGAGATGAGGAGTGATTTCTAATCATTGACAAATACGGTCGCTTCCCATTCATCATTAATTAAGCAACTTCAAGAGAAAATGGGCCAACTTGCCGCTATTGTTTATTCAAATTCCAAAGTATTTGCTCATCATGTGACTGGTGATTCAAAGATTGATACCCAAGTATCAGCCATAATAACTCGAAGTGGTAGGATGATGCAAAATTAGCCATTGATTGACAAACTTCGCAACAAGAATGTGGCTACCGATCATGACTCACCCAAAAAGGGGGATGAACCATCAATTAAGGATGTTGAGAATCATTCAAAAGCAAATGATAGTGATGGTAATGTAATGTCTCCAACTGCTTAACTCTCAATCAAAATAACTCCTCCCTTTCCTCAAAAATTGAGAAAGAAAGACAATAGCACCAAATTTCAAAAGTTTTTGGGGGTAGTCAAGGATTGGCGGTAAATATCCCTCTAGTGGATGCGTTGCTCGAAATGCCTGGTTATGCAAAGTTTATGAAGGAATTCGTCACAAAAAAGTGGTTGATAGAATGTGAAACTATTGAGCTCGCTCAAACATGTAGTGCCATCATGACCAACAATGCAATTGTGAAGAAGGTTGATCTGGGGATTTCACCATACTATGCACTATTAGAACGCATTAATTTTCCAAGGCTTTATGTAACCTTGGGGAAAGCATCAATTTAATGCCTTTGAAGGTGTTCAATAAACTTGGGCTCTAAGAACAAACACCTACTAATATGAGACTATTGATTGCGGACCGGTCAATCAAAAGTTTGGTAGGGGTGGTGTATGATCCCCTTGTAAAGGTAGATAAGTTTGTGTTTCTAGCTGACTTTGTGGTGTTGGATTGTGAAATCAATGTTGAAGTCCCTATTATACTTGGTAGACCATTCTTGGGTAACGGAAAAACTCTAGTTGAGGTCGAGGGGAGAGAGTTGAAATTCTGAGTAAATGAAGAAGATGTCAACTTCAACATTTGCAGGTCCATGAATTACCCAAGTGACATGCATGTGGTCTCTTACCTAGACAAATTGATGAAGCCGTGGGAAGGATTAGTGAAGAGGCTTATAGTAGAGAATCATTGGCCGCGGTATTACTAAATTATGATGAAGAAGAGATAAGTGACTATGATGAAGTGGTTTCTACACTTGTTGGTGTAGGGTCTTTCACATCTAATCGAAAGAAGCTAGACATTGATTTGTCAAATTGAGAAGCGCCATCAGCCAAGCCATCCATAATAAAACTCCCAAAATAGGAGTCAAAAGTGCTTTCTCTACATCTTCGATATATCTTCTTGGGGGCTAAAAATACATTGCCTGTAATAATTGCAAATGACTTAGAAGAATGGCAAGTGGAGGCATTGATCAAAGTATTGAAGAAACATATTAGAGATTTGGGTTGGTTTGTTGAAGATATAGTAGGAATCTCGCTGGTGTTTGTACTCATAAAATTCATCTGACTCAGGGTTGTAAGCCAAGCATAGAGCACCAATAGAGGTTAAATCCTCCAATGCAATAAGTGGTGAAGAAAGAAATAATAAAATGGTTAGATGCGTGTGTGATCTTTCCTGTTGCGGATAGCCAATGGGTAAGTCCGGTTCAATGTGTCCCCAAAAAGGGAGGTATGACAGTAGTTTCAAATGAGAAGGACGGCTTGTGCCTACTAGACTAGTGATTGGGTGGGGAGTGTGCATGGACTAACGGAAGCTAAATATGTGGACCAAGAAAGACCATTTCTCTATGGACTTCATCGACCAAATACTTGATCGACTTGCGGGAAAAGGGTGGTATTACTTCTTAGATGGTTATTCGGGATACAATCAAATCTCTATAGCACCAGAAGATCAAGAAAAGACAACATTTACTTGTCCTTATGGGAATTTTTCCTTCAAGCTGATGCCAACGGGTTTTGCAATACACCGGCCACATTTCAAAGGTGCATGTTGTCTATCTTTGTTGATATGGTGGAGGAGTCTATGGAAGTTTTCATGGATGACTACTTTGTTATTGGAGACTCATTTGAAGATTGCTTGAATCATTTGGGGAAAGTTTTGCAACATTGTGTTGAATCAAATTTGGTTCTCAATTGGGAAAAATTCCACTTCATAGTAAAGGAAGGGATAGTCCTTGGGCACAAGATTTATGGAAAAGTGATTTAGGTTTACCAAGCTAAGATTGATGTTATTTCCAAGTTAGCTCCTCTAATTTTGGTTAAAGGTGTAAGGAGCTTCCTAGGCCATGCCAGATTCTCTTGGTGATTCATAAAAGATTTCTCCAAAGTGGCTATTTCTTTGTGTCAGTTGCTTGAAAAAAAATGTATGTTTGATTTTTATGCACAATGTAGGGAAGCGTTTGTGAGCTTGAAAGACAAGCTAGTCTCAGCCTCAATCATAATTGCACCAGATTGGAGTCTTTCATTTGAAATGATGTATGATGCCAGTAGAGTAGCGCTGGGCGCTGTTCTTGGGTAGCGAAAGAATAAAATTTTTCCATCCCATATACTACACTTGCAAGACATTAAATAGTGATCAAAAGAATTATATGGTAACAGAGCAAGAATTGCTAGCCATTGTGTATGGGTTTGAAAAATTTAGACCTTATTTGTTGGGTACCAAAGTTGTAGTGCACATTGATCATGTAGCCCTTCGATACTTGATGGCAAAGAAGGAAGCCAAGCCTAGATTAATTCAATGGGTGCTTATTCTTCAAGAATTTGATTTTGAAGTGATAGATAGAAAGGGTTGCAAAAATCAAGTAGCCAACCATCTTTAAAGGCTAGAGCCAAGTGTTGCACAAGCTGAGAAATAGACATTGATGATGCTTTTTTGGATGAGCTAGTAATGATGATCTCGCAAACCTTAATTCCATGGTACTCCCATTATGCAAATTTTATAGTATGTGGATTGATGGTTAAAGGATTGAACAACTATCAAAAGAAGAAGTTCCTATTTAATGTTAAGAAATATGTTTGGGACTAGCCCTATCTCTTAAGGGAGTGTGTTGATCATAGTATCAGTTGTTGCATTTCAGAAATTGAGGTAAAAGAAATCATTGAGCCTTGTCGTGCATCACCCGTGGGTGGGCATCATGGAAGAAACAAAACCACTTCAAAGATGTTACAATGCAGATATTATTGGCATACATTGCATCGATATGCTCATGCCTTTTGTAAATTGTGTGTGTAATGCCAAATGCAAGGGAGTATCTCAAGAAAGCATGAGCTACCCCTTTCATAAATTCTTGAAGTTGAGCTCTTTGATGTGTGGAGGATGGACTTCATGGGACAATTTGTTAGTTCCTTCGGCAAAAAATACATCGTAGTGATTATTAATTATGTCTCAAAGTGGGTAGAAGTCGTGGCTTTACCTAACAAAGAAGGGAGGAGAGTCACTAAGTTTCTAAAGAGGTATGTTTCTTCAAGGTTTGCTACACCAAGAGCTATTATAAGTGATGGCGGTTTCCATTTCTGTAATCACCAATTTACTCTTGTCTAAGTTAGGGGTAAAGCACAAGGTTTCCACAGCGTACCACCTACAACAAGTGGACAAGTTGAGGTGTCTAACAGGGTAATCAAGAACATATTGGCAAAAACAATGAATATCAACTGCATTTATTGGTCTAGCAAGCTTGATGATGCACTTTGGGTCTATCAAACAACTTTCAAGTCTCCCATTGGCATGTCCCCATACCAATTAGGGTTTGGAAAGGTATGTCACCTACCCATTGAATTAGAGCACAAAGTATTATGGGCATTGAAGAGGGTGAACTTAAATTTGGAGATGGCTTCAAGGAACCGTGTACCAACTACTTGAATTGGATGAATTTTTCTTAAAGGGATATGAAAGTTCTGCACTCTACAAAGAGAAGGTCAAACAATGGCATGAAGCAAAATCCTACACTACGAGTTTCGGGTAGGTGAGAAACTTCTACTTTTAAATTCTAGGCTGAAACTTTTCCCGAAAAAGTTGAAATCAAAGTGGACTGCCCCGTACAAGGTGACTAGAGTGTATCGTAATGGGGCGATTGAAATTGAACATGTTAAGGGTATCAAATTCAAGTTCAATGGTCAAAGGTTGAAGGTCTATTTTGGGGAAGGTCGTGATGTGAGAGTGGCTGAAATAGGGTACTTTGATGATGCTTGAGAGCAAGTTCACATCGTGCCGTGATGTTAAATCAAGCGCTTCTTGGGAGGCAACCCAAGTTTTAGTTGTTTCAAATAATATTGGTCACTTGTGCAGGTGAAAAGGGAATAATCGGTGGGCTAATTACCATGTTAGTGATTCACCAAAATCATTAAGCAAACTCCTGTTGGGATCACCCTTGGAGTAGCTAAAAGTGTCGGAAGTCCTGTCAACTTCAGCGGAGTGATAGCCACAATTTGATTTGCCAAACATTTTCAGCGAACCCGACTTAATTTACCATATTGTACTAAAATTTTGAGGAGTGTACTATCAATTTCGGTGATCATTGGCATGTTACGGTGGATCACCAATTTCTCTCAGTGACCACATCGAGTTCGCCAAATGAAGTAGCAAATTTCATGATTGCTACAAGCATAGTTAGCGAGCTAAACGTGTTCAGCAATTCACAGACTAGGTAGGCAGGCTTGAATGCGTCTCGCCTAATTGGAACCTCGATAGAATAACTTCTAATAGGGGGTGGCTCAACCTATTTCTTTTTCTTTCCACCGTTAGCTTTGAGGACAGTACATTTTTGTTTTTTGTGGGGTGAGAGACACTTATAGTGCTTAGCCCCTATCTATTTGGTTGGTTTGATTTCTTACGCTTTCATTGTTGATGTTTGAGGATCGATTTTATCTAATATCGATGTCTTGGATAGTACTCTTGATAAGATATGTATTTTGTGTTGATTTTGCAAAAAGAGATCGGTGTGGCTTTACTTTTGAATGATCTTTTTTAATCTTTTGTTGATTAGTTGTGTATTGATGTGAGCCTTGCAATGAACATTGCACACAAATTTCTTAATTTTGTAGAGTTGTGTAAGATGATTATGTTTGAAGTGCCATGTGTGGTGAGATCTTTCTTGAAAGCATGCTTGTTGATTCCTAGATTTTTGCTTCTTAGTCAAATTGTTTAGCCTTGGTGAATGCAAGAAATGATCTTAGGCACAAATTTTGAGAGGAAACCCAAATTAGCATACCTATTGTGGATACCTTGTGAGGGTGTGCAACCATCTTGGCAACATTTGAGCCTATACCATGTGTTGTCAACCTCATTAATACCTTTTGAGCAAAATATATCCCTAACTTCTCACCCATTAATCCTTTTCTAAGAATTTGTTTGTTTGAATAACCAACTTAGGACAAAAGCCTAAGTTGGGGTGTGGAAAGGAAGAAGAAAAGAAAGCCAAGTGATAGTGAGAAAAGAAAAGTGAGACTCAACCTTGAAGTTTGAAACAAAATGAAGGAACCCCTCCTAATAATAATAATATGTGAGCAAAATCATGAAAATAAAATGAAAAAGAAGGCTATGATGAAATAAAAGGGGTTTCCAATAAATTGAGTGAAAAATTGAGGATTGAGTCTCCAAGTGGAAAGAATGATAAGGACTTGAGAAGAGGTGAATATGAGTACAACAATACTTTGAAAAGGTGAAGTCACTGAGCTAAATTTACAATACATTTACCCTTAGCCCCATTACAAGCCTAAAAAGACCCTTGAGATCTTGCGTAAAACTAGGTTGTGTGATGATTGGAAAATATGGGCAAGCCTATGGGAAGAAGCTCACATGTATTTCTCTTTTGGAGAGTGAGAGTTGTATTGATTCCTAACTTCTTTGTTGATGTTCTTTGTGAGAGCATGAAATCATTTTTATTGTGAGGGCACTTGAATGTTGTTGTTGAAACATGGTTTCACATTATAAGGGAGCATTAGTGAGCTTGAAGCTTGTATTGATACCGGCTAGTCATCATTTAATGCTTCTTAAGCATGATGGAGATATTGCATATACTTGGTAGTAGTCTTGTGATGGCACTTGCATGTTAACTCACTTTGAGAACTTTTGTAGACACCCTTAGTGAACTGATTGTGTTCTTGATTTACTTGAGGACAAGCAAAAGTTTAAGTTGGGGGTATTGATGAGTGATAGATTTCCACTCATTTGAGGTCTTTTTAGTTCAACAATTAGTGTCCTCGAAGCCTATTTATGTCCTCAGATGATATTTTGATATTTTGTAGCTATGAAAGCTCAAGGACAAGGCAAGAATAAATCTATGAAAATGAGGCCAAAAACATTAAAAAGAGTGTAAACTCCCAGCTGAGGATCACCTAGTTGTAACCCCCCAAGTTTTCAAAGAAAGAAAATGCAGCTTTTCAAAATTTCAAGTGCCAGTGACTACAGAGGTCACCTATGGACCGTAGGTGGAATGATGGGCCGTAGGTGTGAACCGTTGATGGCACTGTAAACCTTCAAGATTTTAAGTTTTTGAACTTTGACCTACGGAGCAACATGACGAGTCGTCGTCCAATTGACGGTCCGTAGATGGGTCCCGTAGATCCCCTCCATACTTAGACAAATTTTAGGCCTAAATGGAGATCTCTGAATCAATTGATGGAAGGACAAGACGGTCCGTTGATTGACATACGTACCGTAGGTCCTGACCGTAGATGGACCTCGACTGTTTTTATTTAAAGGCTTTTTGGTCTTTTTCCTAAATGTTTAACTCCTAATCTAAGTGGGTTATTGTTGCTTCCAATTGCACACGCAAGTGTACGTGGTCGCAGAAGTAATAAGTGGCTCTTTAAGAACCGGAATATCGAACCCACAGAGACTTGACAATTAACTATTTACTAAATTATATTAGTCTAATTATTTATTTAAGAATGTCAAAAGAAATAAAAGAATGTAAGAATTAAATACTAAGATTAACTTACAGTGATTGCGACAATTCCAGGGCTGCAGCATGCATAGGGTTTCATGTATCGCATCTCATGTAATGAATTAACTAAGGTTATCAAATTACTGATTTACAGGGTTGATTTTATGATCATGATCTCTCGACCTCTAATCGCCTACTCCAGCTAGCTGTCTAACTACATCATTGAGCGGGGATAGGCAGTCCTAATTGGCGAGCATTTATATTTCATCCTGTTTCATAACCAAGCGAGGTGTTCGTCCGGGCGTCACTCCTAAACACGAATCTAAATAAAGTTAGAACAAGCTCTTTGCATTCTTTGGTCTATCTACCTCTTTATCTCTCGAGTCCAAGAATAGACAATAGATTTATTTCTATGGTGATCAAGCATGAAATACTAAAACAAGAATACAAAAGTAATTTAAACGATAACCAACATTAATTCAAAACAATCGATGTTCAACAATTACCCATGGCCGCAGCCCCAGAACAAGGGTTTTTAGCTACTAATACCTAAGAAAAAGAAGAAGAAAAGAATCCTAAAAAGTATTGACAATTTTTCCTTACAAAGTGTCTTCCTTCAAAAGTCTCTCTTTTCCCCTCAGTCTTTTTTTTTTTGAAATAATTATTTCTATGGACTATTTATAGATGTAGAAAACCCTGAATAAAATAACTGAGTCCAAAACAAATTAGGAACCCAAAACCAAAACGGAATTGGATTCCAACCGCCGCGTGAACACTGCCCAACCCCCTCAATTTGCTTTCCTCGCCCAACTTTTCCATATATATAAATATTAATATAATATTCAATTTAATCCATTAAGCTGCCTGCTTGATTTTCCTTCTTCAATCTTTCATAATTAATTCATTTTAGCTCCAAACTTCTTCAACTTTGCACCAATTTAATCCTACAAATAAAATACACTATTTAGCACAATCCATAAAATTCATGCTAAAAAAGGACAAATATAAATAATAAATATGAGGCAATTAATAATAAGAAAATATATTTTTGGCCTCAGATCAACACCCCACATTTAAACTTTTGTTCGTCCTCGAGCAAACATTAAAGCTCATCTGAAAAATCATACTAGGAAGCCATCACTTTTGTTGATACAAACTATTAGGCCATATTGAAATTTGAAAACATCAAGTACAATTCCCGCTCATTATACAAGACATCCAAATAAACAACAAACCTTTAACCTCCTAACCTCAAGGAAAGACTCTGAACTCATCAAATTTAAGTTTGCTCACCTACTCTCATCAAAGAAAGTTAATAACATCACCTATCTATCATGAAACAAGTGCCCTCACAAGAGGAAATAGTCCACACACTCAATTCAAAAGATTGAATATAAATTAAGGACTTCACATCAAAGATCAAATCTCACACTCACAAATAAAATTCACATGTATGCTCAAAGAACCATATGTTTGCCCATTATGTACATCTCCACTAATTAAGCATGCTCGAATAGAATCAAATAGGACTTTTAAGGGTTGTAATGTAGGTTAGGGGACGGGTAGGAAAACTATAAAATAGTGACTTACACTTCCCTAAGCACTTTGCATTTTTAGACTTCATCACCCATTATTTTCTTCTCTTTATTTTCAGTCCTCTCTTCAACAATTATTTCACAAGTAATTCTCATAATCTCAAGAATGCTTCAATCATTTTTTTTTTCACAATAATATATTTTTTTCTCAAAGAATTTTTTTTTTTTCATGTCACATTCTTTCGAATAGGGCTTTTTTTCACCACTTTGTAGCCATCATTGATTTCTTTTTCATTCAACCACCCCTTTTCTTTTTCCAGATATAACAATTTTAATCAGTCTATGCTACAGTGCTCAAGGAAGCAAGGTGCAAAAACTAGGGATTCAACAAAATAGTTAAGGGAAAAATATGGCTACCAAGAAAAGGTTACAGGCTCAAAAGGGCTAACTAGTGATATAATATCTGAAAAGGCTAAAATTTACAAGACAAATCAAAGAAAGCCTATTATCATCCCCTAAACTGAGCAACACTTTTTATTTCGCTTCAATAACATGCAGGGCAAGTTCTAGACTAAGATGCAAAACATGGAATAAACAAATTCTCACCACACATGGCACAAGTATCAATCAAGATGGATCAATTCTACTTCTAAGAGAGACAGGGTCATAACAAACTACAAAATAAAATAAGCTATATACAAAGTCACAACCATGAACCTTGGTGTCAAAGAGTCTGCAATTTCAATAGCAATCAAGCATTCACAAGAAAGTATTACTCAAAATTAGGCCTAAATAGCAAGTATCACACAACTCAAAAGGGTCTTTTCTTTTCTCTAAAAAAAATAAAATAAAAAGTAAAAAATTTACTCCCTATCGGTTCAAAGGGACTATCCTCAGGAAAAGTACCGAAAACAAAAGCCGAGGAACCCACCTAAAAATACAAAAAGACTCGATAAAGTAGTAAAAACTAGAAATTCATTCCTCCACCCCACACTTAAAAAGATGCTATGTCCCCAAAGCATCAAATAAAATTTTAAAACAAGGGTTAGGAAAACTCCCTGAGGCCTCAAGGCCTAGCTAGTAGCATGTTCTCTTAATTTTCATCAAAGGTCCTCACCCCACCCTTAAGCTCAAACGTGCTCCTTAGCTCCAAATTCTTGGGTACTCAGACTTCTCCAAAACCTGTATAAACTAGACCAAAAGAAAAAAATGACACTAAAAAAATTAAAAATAAAATAAAATAAGAAGTTACACTACCAATTGGGTTGCCTCCCAATAAGCGCCTAATTTAATGTCGCGGCACGACCTAATTAAGTTCACCACTTTTCTTTCCACTTTGAACTTATGAATTGTACCCCTAACTTTGCATCAATTTTTCTGCTCCTCTCTAGGGGCGGTGGTATAAAGATAAAAGAACCAAGTAATAAATGTCACATCTTGCACTTCTTGGCCCTTATGTGAGGAATGTCGTTTTGTTTACGTGAATTAGAAAACTTTAGAATGTAGGGGCCTTGTTCCTCATCTAGACACTCCTCTATTAGTTCAGATGACTCGAATTTCATGTCATCATCTAAGCATAATGTAGAAAAATGTTTAGAATGAAGTCCAATATGCCTCAACTCCAAAGCAACATTATTTACAACATTCTCACTTTTGTACTCTTTCTCAACATCGACATTAAGGAATACGGTATAGTTGAATGGTTGGAATTCCTGTTTTTGCTCCACTAGTTGGTCATCATCCACAACAATTGGTGATTGGACATCAGACGCCTCAATCTTTTTGTTCAAGTGAGCCTCCAAGTCTTGAATATATGAGCCAAATTGATCTATTTCTTGTGTGAACTCAACTCTTCCTTCTGTCAGTTGGGTTGTCATGTATATCAGACCATCACGGATAGACTCTTGACACTTTAGAAGTTGAATTTGTCCTTGTATCCAATATTGGCTCACTATCTCTGCTTCTTCATGACTTTCTCTTTGTTGGGATTCAATATCTTCATCTATTTTAGCTAAGACTGCAATTTGCAATCCAATATCGTCAAGTGTAGCTTGCATTTCTCTGATTTTTGATTGCTCTTCCACGCATTCCAACATTTGTTTTGAGATTTTTAAATTAACTTTGTCCAGCATGTCCGCACATTCCATAAATGAATTCACATTGTAAACTTCTTGTTTTGCATTATCCATTGCATCACCCCTGCCAACATCACAAATAACAGAAGAATCATAATAGGGGTCTGGGGGAGGGGAATAAGAGTTAGGACAACTATTCCAATGACCAAATTGACCACCACATATATGACATATAGGACAATCGATATCCAAGTGGGGTCCATTATAATAATTACAAGGATACTTATAAGAATACTCCTCACCCAACCATGGTTTATCCCAATAAGCCATATCAATAAGAGTACCAAATTATTCAAAGGAAAAAAAAATTAGTTGTTCGGAAAAGAAAAAATACTAAAAAAATAGAACAAAAAATAAAAAATAAATAAAAAGAAAAAGTATAACCTAGAAGAATAGTTATTTTCTAAGTCCCCGGCAGCGGCGCCAAAAACTTGTTGCTTCCAATTGCACACGCAAGTGTACGTGGTCGCAGAAGTAATAAGTGGCTCTTTAAGAACCGGAATATCGAACCCACAGAGACTTGTCAATTAACTATTTACTAAATTATACTAGTCTAATTATTTATTTAAGAATGTCAAAAGAAATAAAAGAATGTAAGAATTAAATACTAAGATTAACTTACAGTGATTGCGACAATTCCAGGGCTGCAGCATGCATAGGGTTTCATGTATCGCATCTCATGTAATGAATTAACTAAGGTTATCAAATTACTGATTTACAGGATTGATTTTATGATCATGATCTCTCGACCTCTAATCGCCTACTCCAGCTAGCTGTCTAACTACATCGTTGAGCGGGGATAGGCAGTCCTAATTGGCGAGCATTTATATTTCATCTTGTTTCATAACCAAGCGAGGTGTTCGTCCGGGCGTCACTCCTAAACACGAATCTAAATAAAGTTAGAACAAGCTCTTTGCATTCTTTGGTCTATCTACCTCTTTATCTCTCGAGTCCAAGAATAGACAATAGATTTATTTTTATGGTGATCAAGCATGAAATACTAAAACAAGAATACAAAAGTAATTTAAACGATAACCAACATTAATTCAAAACAATCGATGTTCAACAATTACCCATGGCCGCAGCCCCAGAACAAGGGTTTTTAGCTACTAATACCTAAGAAAAAGAAGAAGAAAAGAATCCTAAAAAGTATTGACAATTTTTCCTTACAAAGTGTCTTCCTTCAAAAGTCTCTCTTTTCCCCCTCAGTCTTTCTTTTTTTTGAAATAATTATTTCTATGGACTATTTATAGATGTAGAAAACCCTGAATAAAATAACTGAGTCCAAAACAAATTAGGAACCCAAAACCAAAACGGAATTGGATTCCTACCGCCGCGTGAACACTGCCCAACCGCCTCAATTTGCTTTCCTCGCCCAACTTTTCCATATATATAAATATTAATATAATATTCAATTTAATCCATTAAGCTGCCTGCTTGATTTTCCTTCTTCAATCTTTCATAATTAATTCATTTTAGCTCCAAACTTCTTCAACTTTTCACCAATTTAATCCTACTAATAAAATACACTATTTAGCACAATCCATAAAATTCATGCTAAAAAAGGACAAATATAAATAATAAATATGAGGCAATTATTAATAAGAAAATATATTTTTGGCCTCAGATCAGTTATACCCTTAACCCAGACCCTATATATATTTCCTAAGCCTAATTTCACTCATTCTAAACCATTCCCAAAAATCTCCTCTCTCAAATATTTCTCTCTCTAAGAAATTCTCTTAACTCTCAAGGAAGAAGAAAGTCTAGGATCCTCCATTGAAGGTCATCAATTTCTAGCAAATTCTTGTGGACTTTGTTGAGGTGTGATAGTATTCACCATTTGGATCCCTTTCCTCCAATGGGTCCTCAACTTTCTTCAATTCTCAAGGATCAATTTATCCCAATTGAAATAGGGTTTGATCAATTCTTATGGGTTCTTCAATTATGATTTTAATTGTTGATTTTATGATTCCTAGTGCACGATCTAGCGTGATAAAGTAATTTAGTGCACGAATTAGCGTGATTTATATGATTTGATGTAAAGATTGGATGAATCCCATGAACCCATGTTATTTTCCCCAAATTCTAAATCTATGCTTTGATTAGTGGAGTGAATGATGAATTGAGGAAATTTATGAAATCTCTATGAATCCATGCATGAATTATGATTCCTAAGCTAAGACTTTACATGAATGAGATTATGAATGAAGTAGAGATGGTTTTATGAAATCAAGCATGTTCAACCAAAATCTATGATTTTACACTATTATGTGGGTTCCTTCAATTATGGTCAAATTGACTTATCTATGGCATTTTAAGCAAGAGTTTGCATTGAATTGCATGAATTAAGTGAAATTCTCATGAAGCTATGTGAATCCTATGATTTGCAAATTATGAGCATGATGAACTATGTAAAGATGAAGTCTATGAACTTATGCATGTCTCATATAAACTTGATGATGAATTAAGGGTGCTTTGAGATTGAAGTACCAAAGTTTATGCTATGTTGATGTTGTTGTTGAGTTGTGAAAGGGTTTCTCACGTAATGCTCACACTATGAACTTGAATGAACAAGAGGTGATTACCCATGTTCTTAAGGAGCTATTCTAATGAAGGGACAAGAGGCGATCACCCATGTTCCCTAATGTAGACAAGAGGCGATTACCCATGTCTACTAATAATGAACTTATAACTAATGATAGACAAGAGGCGGGTACCCATGTCTACTTATGATAATTGAACTATGTCTAATTTGTGGGAATTATGCTTAGTACCGAGTGGACAAGTGGCGATTACCAATATCCCATAAGCTATGTGCCACCATAGGATGATCGTCTATGATAGACAATAGCTAGTGGATCCACGTAAGCTAGAAGTTAAGATCTTACCTTGGCAGGTAAGGCAACCTCTTTTCGGTGTGGGGTAGACACTGAATTCCATGTTGATAGCTCACATGGTCTTATATGTTAGTTAAGGCTATTTCCCACAACTAATGAACAAAAGTGTTATTATGTTGATCTCGAGTAAAGTGAAGAAAAGAGGCTAAGCTTGGTTTGGCCTTGGTTTATACCTTATGTTCTCCATGCCTTATCATGTTGTAGTTGGCCTTTGCATGTCATGGAAATTTCTCATGCTAGCATGTTTTAATTGTTTATGCGCATTGCTATCATACTTGGTACTTGATTGTACTTACGCATACTCTTGCCTACATTAACTTGTTTGATGTAGGACTTGGCGATTCACCATCCACTCATGGATAGGGCTTATAGAAGACTTGGTGAGTGCTCATCCATCTGAGGGCATAGCCTCGTTGTTCTTATTTTCATGTATTACATTTTGGATGTTGTATTGGGTTACGTTCCAAACATTATTTCTCTATGTTAGATTGGCTTTGAGACATGAGATGTAGACTTCAACTATTTTCTTAAAAAGCTTTGATATGAAAAACTCTTTTGAACTCTTAGTCTCTATGATCTTGTATGTATGTATGCTAAGTGGTTTGTATGAGGCCTTTCGGGGTCTTGTACACCATGCCACGTCTAGGGGGTACCTTGGGTCGTGAAAAACTTTGTATTCAGAGCGTAAGGTTTTAGAAAGATCCTAGTATTTCTCACAAGCCGTGTCAAGTAGAGACTTGTTCATGAGTGTTTAGCGCGCCACACTTATGAATTAGAGGCTATAAGACGTTTAAGAAACTTCACTTCATTCATTACTCCTAAGTCATGCCATAAAGTTTAGCTCTATATGTCTCTCTCCTAACCCCTATCCTATGCGTTTCAGGATATGTCTACCCGAAGAGCTTACGCTAGAAGGAATGCTGGAGAGAATGTGGAACAAGAAGCTCTTCCCCAAGCTCCACAAGTTCTGGCTGACCCTTTGGCCGAACAAGTGACTAATGCGGAGTTTAGGACTGCCTTTCAACCATTGGCTTAAGCCATGACGGCTCAAGCAAATAGAGAGGTTTTGGCTCCCGTGAACCCTAATGTGGGTACGACGGCATCAAGAGTTAGGGACTTCACTAGAATGAACCCTCCAGAATTTCATGGCTCTAAGGTTGAGGAAGATCCTCAAGAATTCATAGATGAAGTGTACAAGGTATTGATGATCATGGGGGTAACATCGGAGGAAAAGGTGGAGTTGGATGCTTATCAACTCAAGGGTGTTGCTCAAATTTGGTTCAACCAATGGAAGAGTGAGAGGGCGGTTAATGAGGGTCCTCTTGATTGAGAGAAATCTTGATAGGTTCTTTCCCCTTGAGATGAGGGAGCCAAGGGTGCTTGAATTTATCAACCGTCGTTAAGGAAGCATGAGTGTGAAAGAGTATGCTTTGAAGTTCACACAATTGTCCCGATATGCTCCTTCCATAGTTGCCGATCCTAGGGCAAGAATGAGTAAGTTTGTCTCGGGAGGGTCCAAAATGTTGGTTAAAGAGTGCTGCACCGCTATGCTTGTCAATGAAATGGATATTTCTCGTCTTATGGTATATGCTCAACAAATAAAGGAGGAAAAGCTCAAGGAAAGGTCTAGAGAGGCAAAAGGGGCTAGGACCGATGATGGTAACGTTTCACTTTCAAGGTCCGATGGACATGGTCGTCCTAGATTTTGACAAAGGTTTTCTGGTCAAGGCTCATCCAATGCTCCTCTTAAGTCCAACAAAGATAGGGTGTCTAACCCTAAGCCCCAAGGAGGAAATGATGGTGGTTCTTCATTGACTACTTGTGACAAGTGTGGGAGAAAGCATGAGGGTAAATGTCTAGCCGGTTCTAATGCATGCTTTGGTTGTGGTAAGACGGATCACAAGATAAGGGATTGCCCCTTAATGGCTAAGAGTGAAGGAGATAACCGTCGATGCCCTCAATCCCAAAATCCATCAAGTTCTAGTGGAAATCAGAAGCAAAACAAATTTTATGCACTTCAATTCGTCATGAGCAAGAGAGCTCTCCCGATGTGGTTACCGATATGTTGAAAGTTTTTCACTTTGATGTTTATGCCTTGCTTCACCCCGGTTCTACCTTGTCTTTTGTGATGCCATATGTGGCTATGAAGTTTGATGTTGTTCCGGATGTGTTGCTAGATCCTTTTCGTGTCTCTCCTCCGATTGGAGAATCTATCGTGGCTAAAAGAGTCTATAGAAATTGTCACCTCTCCTTAACCCACAGAGTCACTCATGTTGATCTTGTAGAGCTTGATATGTTAGACTTTGATGTTATTCTTGAGATAGATTGGTTACATGCTTGTTATGCTCTTATTGATTGTAGGACTCGAATGGTCAAGTTCCAATTCCCGAATGAGCCTATCCTAGAGTGGAACGAGGGAAATTATATGTTTAGAGGTCAATTTGTTTCTTATCTAAGAGCTAGGAAGATGATCTCTAAGGGTTGCACATATCATCTATTTAGGGTGAGGGATATAGATACCCCTACTCTTGAGTCGATCTCCGTTGTTAATGAGTTTCTAGAAGTGTTTCCTGATGATTTACCCGGTATTTCTCCCGAAAGGGAAATAGACTTCGGTATTGATCTTCTCCCAGATACGCAACCTATTTCTGTTCCTCCATATAGAATGGCTCCGGCTGAACTTAAGGAACTAAAGGAGCAATTGAAAGACTTGTTGGATAAAGGTTTCATCCGACCAAGTGTTTCTCCATGTGGTGCTCCGGTCTTGTTTGTGAGGAAGAAAGATGGTTCACTCCGTATGTGCATTGACTACCACCAATTAAACAAGGTTACCGTTAAGAATAAGTATCCTCTTCCAAGGATAGATGACTTGTTTGATCAACTTCAACGGGCTAGTTACCCCTCTAAGATCGACCTTCATTTAGGCTATCACCAATTGAGGGTGAAGGAAGATGATTTTACAAAAGCGGTTTTCCGGACTAGGTATGGTCACTAAGAGTTCTTGGTAATGTCGTTTGGATTGACAAATGCTCCGGCCGTATTTATGGACTTGATGAATAGGGTGTTTAAACAATACCTTGACATGTTCGTGATTTTGTTTATTGATGATATTTTGATCTACTTAAGGAATAAGGTTGAACACGCCAATCAATTGAGGATTGTTTTGCAAGTCCTTAAGGACCAATAACTCTTTGCAAAGTTTAGTAAATGTGAGTTTTGGCTAAGGTCCGTGGCTTTTCTTGGTCACATTATTTCTGGTAAAGGTATTGTGGTAGATCCTAAGAAGACAGATGCGGTTAAGAATTGGCCTAGACCTCTATCACCTTCGGATATCCTTAGTTTCTTGGGCTTAGCCGGCTATTATAGGAGGTTTGCTGAAGGATTTTCTTTGATTGCTTCTCCATTGATGGATTTGACTCAAAATAAGGCTATGTTCATATGGTCTGAGGCATGCGAGAAGAGTTTTCAAGAGTTGAAAGGTAGACTTACTTCGGCTCCGATATTGACATTACCGGAAGGGTCCGATGGTTTCGTGGTTTATTGTGATACCTTGAGAATTGAGTTAGGATGTTTTCTTATGCAAAATGGGAAAGTTATTGCTTATGCTTCAAGACAACTCAAGGTGCATGAAAAGAATTATCCTACTCATGACCTAGAATTAGCGGCAGTAGTGTTTGCTTTAAAAATATGGCGGCATTATTTGTATGGGGTACATGTGGATGTCTTTACCGACCATAAGAGTTTACAATATGTGTTTAAACAGAAAGATCTGAATCTTCGCCAAAGAAGGTGGCTTGAACTACTAAAAGACTATGATATGAGTGTCCTCTATCACCCCGGCAAGGCTAATGTGGTGGCGGATGCTCTTAGTCGATTTTCTATGGGTTGTGTTGCTCATGTTGAGGATGGTAAGAACGATTTGGTTCGTGATGTTTATAGATTGGCCCGATTGGGTGTTCAGTTGGTTTATTCCGCTAAAGGTGGCGTTATGGTTCACAATGGTTCCGAATCATCTTTTGTGCATGATGTAAAGGCTAAACAAGATCTTGATCCGAATTTGGTTGAATTAAAGGAAGGGGTGTTAAAGAAGTCCGTAGAGGCTTTCTCCCAAGGGGGAGATGGTGTACTCCGCTATCAAGGTCGTTTGTGTGTTCCCAATGTAGATGACTTACAGGGAAAAAATTTATCGAAAGCCCATAGTTCTCGATATTGCATTCATCCAGGAGCTACCAAGATGTACCGTGAATTGCGGGAGGTCTATGGGTGGAATGGAATGAAGAAGGATATTGCTGAATTTGTGGCTAAGTGTCCTAATTGCCAACAAGTGAAAGTTGAGCATCAAAAGTCGGGAGGTTTGACCCAAGATATTAGTATCCCTACTTGAAAGTGGGAAGATGTGAATATGGACTTTATTGTTGGTTTACCACGCACCCGGAGACAATATGATTCGATTTGGGTTGTTGTAGATCGAATGACAAAGTCAGCCCATTTCATTCCTATCAAGACTTCTTATTCGGCGGAGGATTATGCTAAGTTGTATTTGAGGGAAATGGTTAGGCTGCATGGAGTGCCTTTATCCATTATCTCTGATCGTGGTGCACAATTCACTTCTCAACTTTGGAAGTCGTTCTAAAAAGGTGTTGGTACTCGTGTTAAGCTTAGTACGGCCTTTCATCTTCAAATCGATGGGCAAGTAGAGCGTACTATCCAAACTTTGGAAGATATGTTGAGAGCTTGTGTAATCGATTTCAAGGGTAATTGAGATGATCATTTGCCTTTGATTGAGTTTGCTTATAACAATAGCTACCATTCTAGTATTGGCATGGCTCCGTTTAAAGCTCTTTATGATAGGAGGTGTAGATCTCCTATAGTTTGGTTTGAAGTTGGCGAAGTTACTTTGATAGGCCCCGAGTTGTTACATGAAGCTATGGAGAAGGTTCGGCTTATTAGAGAAAGGTTGAAAACGGCCCAAAGTCGACAAAAGTCCTATGCTGATGTTAGAAGGAGAGATTTAGAATTTGATGTTGATGATTGGGTTTACTTGAAAATTTCACCTATGAAGGGTGTGATGAGATTCGGGAAGAAAGGGAAGCTTAGTCCCCGTTAAGTAGGCCCCTATCAGATTTGAGACGTGTTGGTAAGGTTTCTTATGAGCTGGATTACCCAATGATTTGGCATCGGTGCATCCGGTTTTCCATGTCTCCTTGTTGAAGAAATGTGTTGATGCTCCGACATCTATAGTGCCATTAGAGAATCTTGGCATAAAGGATAGTCTTTCCAATGAAGAAGTTCCGGTTGAGATTTTTTTAGACCGGCAAGTCCGAAAGTTAAGAAATAAAGAAGTTGCTTCCGTGAAAGTTCTTTGGAGGAATCAATTAGTTGAGGGTGCTACTTGGGAGGCCGAGGCCGATATGATGTCCCAATATCCTTATCTATTTCCTTCCGATCCTACTCTAGCTTGAGGTACCTAGTTCCTTATGGTTCATTCTTTTGGTCTCATGTGTCGTAGATATTCTCATGATTCCTCATTTACGCATGTTCATGAAGAGTCTAATATGTGAAAATAAGCTAGTTTAATTGATTTAACTATGATTATGTGGATTGAGTATGAGGTGCATAAAGTCTTCATGAAATGGTGTGTTGAACATGCTTTAGCTTAGAGTTGATGTTTCCTCCTCGGATATGTGCATTTATGTGATTATGTGTAGGTTGGGTTGTCAGTCCATGTCTCTTACCCTTCTCTTGATGTCTTGACTCTGATTCGAGGACGAATGTTCCCAAGGGCGAGATATTGTAACACCCCAAGTTTTCAAAGAAAGAAAATGCAGCTTTTCAAAATTTCTAGTGCCAGTGACTATGGAGGTCACCTACGGATCGTAGGTGGAATGACGGGCCGTAGGTGGGAACAGTCGATGGCACTGTAAACCTTCAGGATTTCAAGTTTCTAAACTGACCTACGGAGCAACAGGACGAGTCGTCGTCCAATTGACGGTCCGTAGATCCCCTCCAGACTTAGCAAAATTTTAGGCCTAAATGGAGATCTCTGAATCAATTGACCGAAGGACAGGACGGTCTGTCGATTGATGTATGGACCGTAGGTACTGACTGTAGATGGACCCCGACCGTTTTTATTTAAGGGCTTTTTGGTCTTTTTCCTAAATGTTTAACTCCTAATCTAAGTCGGTTATACCCTTAACCCAGACCCTATATATATTTCCTAAGCCTAATTTCACTCATTCTAAACTATTCCCAAAAATCTCCTCTCTCAATTTTTTCTCTCTCTAAGAAATTCTCTCAACTCTCAAGGAAAAAGAAAGGCTAGGATCCTCCATTGAAGGTCATCAATTTCTAGCAAATTCTTGTGGGCTTTATTGAGGTATGATAGTATTCCCTATTTGGAACCCTTTCCTCCAATGGGTCCTCAACGTTCTTCAATTCTCAAGGATCAATTTTCCCCAATTGAACTAGGGTTTGATCAATTCTTATGGGTTCTTCAATTATGATTTCAATTGTTGATTTATGATTCCTAGTGCACGATCTAGCGTGATAAAGTAATTTAGTGCACGAATTAGCGTGATTTATATGATTTGATGTAAAGATTGGATGAATCCCCATGAACCCATGCTATTTTCCCCAAATTCTAAATCTATGCTTTGATTAGTGGAGTGAATGATGAATTGAGGAAATTTATGAAATCTCTATGAATCCATGCATGAATTATGATTCCTAAGCTAAGACTTTACATGAATGAGATTATGAATGAAGTAGAGATGGTTTTATGAAATCAAGCATGTTCAACCAAAATCTATTATTTTACTCTATTATGTGGGTTTCTTCAATTATGGTCATATTGACTTGTCTATGGCTTTTTAAGCATGAGTTTGCATTGAATTGCATGAATTAAGAGAGATTCTCATGAAGCTATGTGAACCCTATGATTTGCAAATTATGAGCATGATGAACTATGTAAAGATGAAGTCTATGAACTTATGCATGTCTCATATGAACTTGATGATGAATTAAGGGTTCTTTGAGATTGAAGTACCAAAGTTTATGCTATGTTGATGTTGTTGTTGAGTTGTGAAAGGGTTTCTCATGTAATGCTCACACTATGAACTTGAATGAACAAGAGGCGATTACCTATGTTCTTAAGGAGCTATTCTAATGAAGGGACAAGAGGTGATCACCTATGTTCCCTAATGTAGACAAGAGGCGATTACCCATGTCTACTAATAATGAACTTATGAATAATGATAGACAAGAGGCGACTACCCATGTCTACTTATGATAATTGAACTATGTCTAATCCATGGGAATTATGCTTAGCACTAAGTGGACAAGTGGCGATTACCCATGTCCCACAAAATATGTGCCACCATAAGATGATGGTCTATGATAGACATTAGCTAGTGGATCTACGTAAGCTAGAAGTTAAGGTCTTATCTTGTCAAGTAAGGCTACCTTTTTTCAGTGTGGGGTAGACACCAGATTCCATGTTGATAGCTCACATGGTCTTATATGTCGGTTAAGGCTATTCCCCACAACTAATGAATAAAAGTGTTGTTATGATAATCTCGAGTAAAGTGAAGAAATCATGCTAAGCTTGCTTTGGCCTTGGTTTATACCTTATGTTCTCCATGCTTTATCATGTTGTAGTAGGCCTTTGCATGTCATGGAAATGTGTCATTCTAGCATGTTTTAATTGTTTTATATGCATTGCTATCATACTTGGTACTTGATTGTACTAACTCATACTCTTGCCTACATTAACTTCTTTGATGTAGGACTTGGTGATTCACCATCCACTCGTGGCTAGGGCTTATAGAAGGTTTATAGAAGACTTTGTGAGTCCTCATCCATCTGAGGACATAACCTACTTGTTCTTATTTTCATGTATTTCATTTTGGATGTTGTATTGGGTTACGTGCCAAACTTTATTTCTCTATGTTAGATTGGCTTTGAGACATGAGATGTAGACTTTTGCTATTTTCTTAAAAAGCTTTGATATGAAAAAATCTTTTGAACTCTTAGTCTATATGATCTTGTATGTATGTATGCTAAGTGGCTTGTATGAGGCCTTCCGGGGTCTTGTATGCCATGTCACGTCTAGGGGGTACCTTGGGTCGTGACACTAACTCAAAAGGAGGATCTCCCAATAGGCTGAAATCTACTGAAATTGACAGAGTTCAATGATAAATATCAAGATGAGTCGGTGAAGAAAGAATAAATCAATGATCCGCTGAAAGTGAAAAGGCAAGCACATTTCCATCACCAAAGGTGATAGGCTGCTGAGTTTAAATGACAGCTAAACTAGGCGAACAAGGTGGTCATCGGTGAATCGCCGAACGTGAACGGCTGACTCAATAGAGTTCTCACTAAGGTTCAAACACCTGAAACCTGAAGCCAAGAAAGGGCGAGCTGAAGAATAGAACGATCATTTACAGTTTGTGCTCGTCAAGTCCGACTAATGTCACCAAATAGGTCACACATAAAATATTTGACTAATTTTTGGGAAATTATAAATAGCCCAAAGGAGAGAGAAAATGTATTATCATCCTAATCTTTTTACTACACCTTTTGCTAATTCTATTTTATCATATTAAGAAAAAGACTTTTTAGCTTTTCTCATAGTTTTTGGGGTTTTGAACAACATTGTAATCGATAATTGTGGGTTGAATTCAAAGTGGGTGTTGAAGAGCATTTCATATTTCTAACTCTTTAATGGCTGAGAACATCATTGGTATACTTTTTTTTCCTTCTATGATGTTTGACTAAAACCCCAATTCTAGGGGTGTAATTATGGGGTTGGGTGTTAATTTAATTTGTTAGGTCTTGTTTCTTGCTCTATTTTACTACTGTTCATCCAAGGATTTGAATTATTTAGCATGCGGTTAATTTACAGGTTAAGGTGATCAACTTAATCCTAGTCTAGATCTTCGATTGGTGCTCGAAAAACATCAATTGAAGTGGCTTAATGCTTGTAATTTAGGTTTGATTTCTATAGTTTGCTCGAAAGAGAAATTGTGGTTCAATTCTAATTGTTAGATCTGCTCGAGAGAGAGATTTTAGTAAGGTATTGGGTTGATTTGTGATTTACATAAATGAGACCGAAAGGAGATTCTATGATATGATGCTTTGAGATCGAAAGAAGGTTAGTGTCATTGAAGATTACCCAGCTTATCCATGTTTGTCCAGCATTTTTGAGCAAGCACTTGTACCCCTATTTGACATCGATACCAATCCCTACACCTCTAGATCATCTCTTACTTGTTTAAATCCATGTTTCTTTAGTTTAATTGTGATAATTGATACCAAAACTCTTTTAGGAAATTTGGTGGAATCATCCATCCATTTGTCTTAATTTCTAAAATGAATTGACTTGCATTCTTAATTTACTAATTTAATTCTTTGCATTATATCACTCCCTGTGCAATGACCAGTTACTCTTCTAACTGTTTTTTAGAGTAATTTGAGTGTTCTCAGTGACCCTGCTGAAAACTCTGTCGAGTCCTATCATAAGTATCTCTGGACCTAGAATGGGACCCACTGTAGTTACCCTCATATCTAGCTCTCTTGTCACTGCCCCCTTGGGCCTCACAACAGAGCAGCTCAATAGTGCAGATGTGGTCAATAACATCCAGAAAGGAACAACCCACGAAGATCATAGACTGAGTCTCTAGCTGTAGCTGAAGTCTCAACCCATGAACAAAGCATCAGACTATGTCCTTCTCGGTGGATAAAATCATAGTGGCATGGCGGGAGAGCTCGTGGAACCTCACCTCATACTTTAACACGGTCATGGATCCCTACTCAAACCTAGAGAACTGATCCCTGTGGTGATATCTGACACTGCGAGAGATGAACCTAGCCAAGAAGACTTCAGAAAACTCGGTCCAAGTGACCGGAGGAGACTCAGCTAGCCTAGTCTCAATGAAGGTACACCACCACTGTGTAGCTAGCCCATCCAACTGATAAGTAGTGAAGTTGGCTCCTCTCGACTCCACCAACCCCAAAGTATACAGCTGCTCACTGCATGTAGTCAAAAACGCATGGGCATCCTCACCCACAGCCCAAGAAAACCTCAAAGGTGACAGCCTTAGAAACACTCCGAGTATCTTCTGCTCCTCTACTGGCATAGCTACAGCCTCAATCATAGGCTTGGCACCCTAGGAGGTACATAGGAGTCGAAGTGAGTCTATCCTTCAACTCTTGGAAACTCTTTTCACAAGCTTCCGACCATAGAAATTTTACCTTCTTTTGAGTCAATGTGGTCAAAGGCGAAGCAATAGAAGAAAATTCTTCCACAAACCTTTTATACTAACTGGCCAAACCCAAGAAACTCTATATATCCGAAGTGGACAAAGGTCTAGGCCAATTCTTAACCACCTCTACTTTCTTAGGATCAACTTGAGTACCTTCACCATAGGCAATATGGCCAAGGAAAGCAATAGACCTCAATTAAAACTCACACTTGTTAAACTTAGCATACAACTCGCGATCTATGAGAATTTACAACACAATCCTCGAATGCTCGACATGTTCATTCTCACTCCATGAGTAAATCAAAATATCATTAATAAATACAATCACGAAAATATCAAGGTATTGCTTGAAAACCCTATTCATCAAATCCATAAATGCCACTGGAGCATTAGTCGAACCAAATGAGATTACCAAGAATTCATAATGACCATACCGAGTTCTAAAAGCCATCTTTGATATGTCACTCTCTTTCACCCTCAATTGGTAATAACCCGACCGGAGGTCAATCTTAGAGAAGTAACTCACTCCTTGGAGTTGGTCAAACAAATCATCAATCCTTGGAAGAGGATACGTATTCTTAATGGTAACCTTGTTCAATTGCCAGTAATCAATACACATGCGAAGTGAACCATCTTTCTTACGAACAAACAAAATTGGAGCACCCCATGGAGAAATACTCGGTCGGATGAAACCCTTATCTAACAAGTGTTTCAATTGCTTCTTTAATTCCTTAAGTTCTGCCGGAGCCATACTGTAAAGAGGAATAGAGATAGGTTGCATATTTGGGAGAAGGTCAATGCCGAAGTCTATTTCCCTTTCGGGAGGAACACCGGGTAAATCATCAGGAAATACTTTCGGAAACTCATTTACAATGGGGACCAACTCGAGAGTAGGGGTTTAAGAATCTATATCCCTAACCCAAATAAGATGATAGATGTAACCATTAGAAATCCTTTTTCTAGCTTTAAGACAATAAACAAACTGACCCTTAGGCATAGAATTTCCCCCTTTCCACTCTAGGATGGGCTCATTTGGAAACTGGAACTTAACCACTCGGGCTCTACAGTCAACAGAAGCATAACAAGAATGGAGTCAATCCATACAAAGAATTGCATTGAAATATAACATATCAAGCTCTACAAGATCAAAATAAATGACTTTATGGGATAAGGAGACGGGATAATTTCTATAGACTCTCTTAGCCAAAATAGATTCACCAATAGGAGTAGAGATAGAAAAAACAACACATCCGGAGAAACATCAAATCCCATAGCCATATATGGCATCACAAATGACAATGTATTACCAGGATCAAGCATAGTATAAACATCAATATGGAAGACTTTCAATATATCGGTAATCACATCGGGAGAACCCTCTTGATCATGTCAGGTTTGGAGTACATAAAATTTGTTTTGCTTTGGAGAACTTGAACCTGAACAACTAGGCGGAGCTTGCCTACCATCTCTTTCCTAAGCATTTACCATCATGTTTCCTTCCACACTTAGCACAAGTAGACAAAGAAGATCCACCACCTTTTCCTCCTTAAGGCTTAGCTTAGGAACCGAAGCATTAGAGGAACCTTGACTGGAGAACCTTTATTAGAATTTAGAATGACCATGTCCATCGAACCTCGAATGTGAAATGTCACCATCACCGGTCTTTGCTCTCTTTGCCTCCCTAGATCTTTCCTTAAGCTTCTCCTCTTTAATTTGTTGAGAATGAATCATTAAACGGGAGATATCCATTTCCTTAATGAGCATGGCGGCACGACATTCCTTAACCACCATTTCAGACACACCTGAAACAAACTTACTTATCCTTTTCCTAGAATCAGCAACCATAGTTGGAGTATCCCTAGCCAATTGAGTGAACTTCAAGGCATACTCCTTCACACTCATATTTTCTAGACGAAGGTTAATGAACTCAAGAATTTTTTTTTCTCTTATTTCAAGAGGAAAGAAACGATCAAGAAAAGTAATTGTAATAACTCAGACTTGGAAAAGAAGGAAAATGCAATTTTTGGGTTGCAAGCATGGCCTACTGTTGGTAGAAGCATCTACGGGCCATAGATGGCATCCGTAGGTAGTAGGGAGTGAAGTGAAAATTTTAAGCCGAAAGGTGAGGACCTACAGTGGCCATGTATGGTCCGTAGGTTGACCTACGAACCGTACATGGGTCCCATCGTTTGATGGTCCAAAATCAGGTTTCTGAACCTTACCTACGACTGACCAGGACGGTTCGTAGTAGGACCTATGACCGTAATTCTGAACCGTAGGTAGGCATGGTAGTTATTTATTAGGGGTTTTAATCCAATACTATGTCATTTTGTCTTCTACCCTATGCCCTATATAAAGGATTTTAACCCCCAAATTACCCATTCTCAACTCATTACCCTAATTTCCCAAAATTTGACCAAATTCATCCTCCCAAATCCTCTCTAGTCTAAGGAAGAAGAAGAAGAGCTAGGGTTCCATCCTTGTTTCCTTTCTTCATCATTGCTTAGGGATTTAACCAAGGTATTTAGGGAGTTCATCAATCGGTTCGTTCACCTATTAAGTCCCCAAGGTTTCTCCAATTCTCCAATTTAATTTCCCAAAATTGATTAGGTTTTCATTCAATTTTACATGGGTTCTATTTGTATGGATTCAATTGACTGACTTTGATCTTATTTTAATAATTTTGATTTAATTACATGCTTTTCAACTAATTCCATGTGAACCCATGCTTTGATCTATGAATTTTGACAATGAAATCTAATTTACATGAATTTATGGAGAATCTTGAATTTATGAATATGTTTTATGAAATTATGCATGTTTTTATGAAAACAAAGTTTATGAATCAAGTAAGTTTATAGATGAGGGTATCTATATGTTCTATGAAGCTTGGTCACATGACATGAATGACATCTAGATTTAACCTCAATGCTTTTGGGCTATTTTCTTAAATTAGGTCTTAATTAGTATGGTATCCAGATATGCCATCAATGATTATAGATCACGCTTTTAAAACTATTTCCACTAGTAGTAGGGCATTTTTAGTATGAAGTTAATGTCTACGGGCCTTATAAAGTTATCATGAAAAGATCATGGATGGTGAAAGGTTTTCTCATGCATGGTCTAAGGAGCTACTCTATGATGTTTCTAGCTTGGATTAGTATCTTAATTATAATTTTCCTTGGATGATAATATGAAAATGATTAATGACTATTCCATGGGATTTATGCTTAGCTCCGAGTGGAAAAGCGGTACTTACCCATGTCCTATAACTATGTGCCCCCATAGGTTTGTCTTAGATATACATTAGCTAGTGGATCCAATTTAGCTAAAGTTCATGGTCCTTACCTTTGCAAGTAGGACAATCTCTTTTCGGTGTGGGATAGACACTAGATTCCTTGTTATAGCTCACATGGTCTATGTCGGTAAATGATAAATTTCCCACAAAATGAGCTAAGATAATTACAATGTTTTATGAAGCTTCCTTTAGGATTTATAGATGCATTGACCATGTTCATGATTTATGAATCTTCTTAAATGATTTTACTATGTTTTAATTTGGTCATGCATTTCATGTTTTCGATTATTTTTCCTTATGATCATGCCTCATGTTTTATTGCATTCTCCTCATACTTAGTACATTCCATGTACTAATGCATACTTGTGCCTACATTCTCTTACTAATGTAGGACTTGATGACTCTTTTCCTTCCGTTTGTGGCTAGTTGACTGCATTAAAGATTTTAAGACTTGGTGAGTCCTCATACTTTGAATACGATGTCACTTTTATATCTTTCTGTCTTTTTATTTAAAACTTTGTATGTGATGTATGGGTTACGTCCCAATCACTTTCCTTATGATGTATTAGATGACTTTGAGATTTATGTTAGACTTCCGCTTTTGTAAAACTCATTTTTATGAAATGCTTTCTTTTGAATTCCTTAAATTATATTATCTTATATGATGTATGCTAAGTGGCTTGTGTGGGGCCTCTCGGGGTCCTATACGCCATGTCACACATAGAGTATAGTTTGGGTCATGAAAAACTTGGTATTCAGAGCCCAGGTTTTAGAAAGATCCTAGGACGTCTCATAAGCCGCGTCAAGTAGAGTCTTATTCATGAGTGTGAAGCGTGCCACACTTATGAATGAGAGGCTATAAGATGTTTAGGAAACTACACTTCTTTCATTACTCTAAAGTCATGTTATAGAGTTTATCTCTATAAGGGTCCTCCTCTCTTAACCCCTGTTTATGGTTTTCAAAATATCCCTCCACGAAGGAATCCCATGAGAAGGAATGTTCGTGAAAATGTGAGACAAGAGGTTCCTCAAGTACCGGTTAACCCTTTGTCCGAGCAAGTGACTAATGATGAGTTTCAAGCTGTATTTCACACATTGGCCCAAGCTATGATGGCTCAAGAAAATAAGGAGGTTGTGGCTCCCATGAACCCAAGGGTGGGTACGGAGACAACAAGGGTAAGGGACTTTACTAGGATGAATCCTTCAAAATTTCAAAGGTTTAAAGTTGAGAAAGATCCTCAAGAGTTCATTCATAAGGTTTACAAGATAATGGGAATCATGGGTATCACTTCGGTAGAAAAGGTGGAATTGGCCGCTTACCAACTCAAAGGTGTTGCTCAAGTTTGGTTTGAACAATGGAAAAGTGAGAGGGCAGTTGATGCGGGTCCTCTTGATTTGGAGAAATTTAAGGTTGCTTTTCTTGATAGGTTCTTTCCACTTGAAATGAGGGAGGCAAAGGTACTTGAATTCATCAACCTTCATCAAGGGAATATAAGTGTGAACGAATATGCTTTGAAGTTCACTCAATTGGCTAAGTATGTTCCAACTATGGTTGTCGATCCAAGGGCAAGGATGAGTAAGTTTGTGTCGGGTGTTTCTGACTTGGTGGTCAAAGAATTCCTAACCGCCATGCTTGTTAAGGAGATGGATGTATCCCATTTGATGATTCATGCCCAACAAATCAAAAAAGAAAACCTTAAGGAAAAGGCTAGGGATTCAAAGAGGGCAATAACGGATAATGGTGATTTCTCACATACAAGGTCCGGTGGAGGTAACCATTCTCAAGGTAATGGTTCTAGTGAGCAAATGGTGTCCAAGTGTTGGGAGTTTGGAAAAAGACATAAGGGTGAGTGTCTATCTGGTTCAAATGCATGCATTGGGTGTGGGAAGAGTGGTCACAAGATGAGAGATTGCCCATTTCTTACTACTAAGGAAAGGGATTGTAGGCAAGTGATTCCAGTTTGGGTACTCCAAGGCAAGATAGGTTCTATGCACTTCGGACTCGACAAGATCACGAGGGTTCTCCGGATGTGGAAATTGGTAAGTTATGATCTTGTAGCTTGTGGTTATGCATTGCTTGATGTTGGGTGTTTCCTTGGCTATGGTAAGAATCCATGTATGGTTGTTGTGTTTGAAGTCGACCTTGAAATCTTTGTGGAAATTCCTTAAGCATTTACTTGTGTCAATGGTTCCGTGATTGTTAAAACTTTAGTGATATGCTTGGGTTGAGGGAGATGGATACGAAAAGACTAGAGAGGTTTGCTCCCAAAGGGGAGATAGTGTGCTACATGGTTAGTATGTGTGTGGAACTATTTAAATTGTTGGGAGGGTTCTTTCCTATGGTTTGGTATGAGAAAGGCCGAAGGCAATGTGATGTCTTAGTATCCCTATCTCTTTCCGTTATCTTCGGGTCTAGATTGAGGCATTAGCCCCTCATGTTCACTCTTTAGAAGTCTTATGCTCTTAGCCATTCTCATGTTTCCTCCTACATGCATGCTCATGAAAACTTGCTTTTGAGATTTTTATTTAGCTATGATTGATTTCTTCATGATTATATGCATTTGAGTATGACTTGCATGGATACCTTATGAAATGATGTTTTGGATATGTTTAATCTAGGAGTTGATGTTTTCCTTGGTTATGTGTTGTTGATGAAATCATATTCTTTATTGGGCTGTTAGATCTTGTTCCTACCCTCTTTAAATGCCTTGAGTCCCATTCGAGGATGAATGTTCCTAAGGGGGAGATATTGTAACACCTCGAACTTGGAAAAGAAGGAAAAATACAGTTTTTAGGTTGAATGCATGACCTACGGCTCCCACCTATGGTTGGTAGAAGCATCTATAGGCCGTAGATGGCATCCGCAGGTAGTGGGGAGTAAAGTAAAATTCTTAAGAGGAAAGGCAAGGACCTACGGTGGCCAAGTATAGTACATGGGTCTCATCATTTAATTGTCCAAAATAAGGTTTCTGAACCTCACCTACGACTGACCAGGACGGTCCATAATAGGACCTACGGACCGTAGGTAGGCTCGGTAGTTATTTGTTTAGGGGCATTTTGGTCTTTTCCTAAGTATTTTAACCCAATACTATTTCATTTTTTCTTCTACCCTAAGCCCTATATAAAAGATTTTAACCCTTCAAATTACCCATTCTCAACTCATTCACCTAATTTCCCAAAACTTGACCAAATTCATCTTCTCAAATCCTTTCAAGTCTAAGGAAGAAGAATAAGAGCTCGGGTTCCATCAAGTGTCCTTTTTTCATCATTGATTAGGGCTTCAACCAAGGTATGTAGGGAGTTCATCAATGGGTTCCATTCACCCATTGAGTCCCTAAGGTTTCTTTGATTCTCCTATTCAGTTTCTCAAAATGATTAGGTTTTAATTCAATTCTGCAAAGGTTCTATTTGAATGGATTCAATTGATTGACTTTAATCTTATTTTGATTTTTTAGACTTAATTACATGCTTTTCAACTAATTCGATGTGAAACCATACATTGATCTATGAATTTTGACTATGAAGCCTACTTTACATTAATTTATGGAGAAGTTTGAATTTATGAAATTATGCATGTTTTTATGAACACAATGTTTATGACTCAAGTAAACTTATAGATGAAGGTATCTATATGTTCTATGAAGCTTGGCCACATGACATGAATGACATCTAGATTTTCCCTCAATGCTTTTTGGCTATTTTCTAAAATTAGGTCTTAATTAGTGTGGTAACCAGATATTCCATCAATGATTATAGGTCACACTTTTAAAACTATTTCCATTAGTAGTACGACATGTTTAGTATGAAATTAATGTCTATGGGCCTTATAGAGATATTATGAAAAGATCATGGATGGTGAAAGGTTTTCTTACGCATGGTCTAAGGAACTACTCTATGATGTTTCTAGCATAGATTAGTATCTTAATTGTACTTTTCCTGGGATGATAATATGAAAATGATTAATGACTATTCCATGGGATTTATTCTTAGCATCGAGTGGACAAGCGGCGATTACCTGTGTCCCATAACTATGTGCCACCATAGGTTTGTCTTAGATAGACATTAGCTAGTTGATCCACTTTAGCTCAAGTTCATGGTCCTTACCTTGGCAAGTAGGAAAATCTCTTTTTGGTGTGGGATAGACACCAGATTCCATGTTATACTCACATGGTCTATGTTGGTTAATGGTAAACGTCCCACAAAATGAACTAATATAATTACAATGTTTTATGAAGCTTCCTTTACGATTTTTAGACGCATTGACCATATTCATGATTTATGAATCTACTTAAATGATTTTACTATGTTTTAACTTGGTCATGCATTTCATGTTTTCTATTATGTCCCCTTATGATCATGTCTCATGATTTATTGCATTCCCCTCATACTTAGTACATTCCATGTACTAATGCATACTTGTGCCTACGTTGTCTCACTAATGTAGGGCTTGACGACTCTTCTCCTTCAGTTCATGGCTAGTTGACTGCATTAGAGATTTGAAGACTTGGTGAGTTCTCATACTTCGAGGACGATGTCACTTTATAGTTTTCTATCTTTTTGTTTCAAACTTTGTATGTGATGTATGGGCTATGTCCCAATCACTTTTCTTATGATGTATTAGATGGTTTTGAGACTTATGTTAGACTTCCACTTTTATCAAACTCGTTTGTATGATATGCTTTCTTTTGAACTCCTTAAATTCTATTATCTTGTATCATGTATGCTAAGTGGCTTGTGTGGGCCTCTCGGGATCATATACGCCATGTCACACCTAGGGTATACTTTGGGTCATGATAGTAACCTTAAACTTGTCCCAATCAAGAGGACATTCATCAACTATCCTCTCACTCTTTCTTTGTTCAAACTAAACTTAAGAAACACCCTTAAGGTGATAAGCGATCAATTTCACCTTTTCAACCGTAGTCACTCTCATAATTCCCACTATCCTCTAATTCTCATCAATGAACTATTGAGGATCCTCATCAACCTTAGAACCATGGAATTCTTGAGGATTCATTCTAGTGAACTCCCTTATCCTTGCCACCGCCATACCCACATCTGGGTTCACGGGAACATTAGCCTCTGTATTGGCTTGAGCCATCATAGCTTGAGCCAACACTTGGTAAGCGGCTCTAAACTCCACATGAGTCACTTCTTCAGCCAAAGGGTCGACCGAAACTTGAGGAGCTTCTTGTTCGGCATTCTCACCCGAATTACTTCTAATGTATGCTCTTTAAGGGGCCATATCCTGAAAAATATCGGATAAGGATTATGAGAGAGACATATAGAGTTGCACTCTATCGCATGACTTTAGAATGATGAAAGAAGTGGAATTTCCTAAACATCTTATAGCCTCTTATTCATAAATTTGGCACGCTTCACACTCATGAGCAAGACTCTACTTGACGTGGCTTGTGAGATATCCTAGGACCTTTCTAAACCTTATGCTCTGAATACCAAGTTTGTCATGACCTAAAGTATACCCTAGGCATACCATGGCGTATAGAACCTCGAAAAGGCCTACACAAGCCACTTGGAATACATCATACAAGATAAAAGAAATAAAGATTTCAAAAGTCATAGTCTTATATCATAAAAGAGTTTCACAAAGTAGAAGTCTAAAATAGTCTCAACAAGCCATCCAAACATCAAAACAAGTGATTGGGACGTAACCCATACATCACGTACAAATGTATGAAAACTGAAGTAAAGAAAGACATAAAAGTTTCATGGTCCTCGAAACATGAGGACTCACCAACTTTTGATCCTCGAAGGGCCAATGAGATCGACTAGCCACAAGTGTGAGAGATAGGAGCATCGGACCCTACATTAGTGAAACAATGTAGGCACAAGTATGCATTAGTACATGGAATGTACTAAGTATGATAGAAATATAAAAAGTTATGAAATCATGCAAAAGGACTTTTTCATAACATGCAATGACTAGGCTAAATCATAAGATAAAAAGGTTAGAAAACATAAGTCATAATCCTGGTCAATGCAAGCTTAGAATATTTAAAACGCTTTGTGAGATACTTTAAAAGTAACCTTGGTTCATTATTATGGGAAGTTTACCATTAATCGACATAGACAATGTAAGCTAACATATTAAATTCGGTGTGTATCCCACACCGAAAAGAGACGTCATTGCTTGCCAACGCAACAACCTCAAACTTCTAGCTTACGTGGATCCACTAGCTATACATTCTACGGGGGTACCTAGTTAGGGACAAGGAGATTGCTACTAGAGACCTGGCCTCTACTAACGGGAGAGCCTCTATCTCAATATCCTCTCAGTGCTAAGTAAAATCCCATAGAATAGTCATTAATCATAATCATTTCATCATCCATGGAAAGGCACAATGAAGAAACCAATCCAAGCTAAAGTTAATTAGGATAGCTCCTGAAATCTTGATTCAACTTAGGTTAGAAAACCTTTCAGCATAACCTTGATACTTTCCTCTCAAAGCATCCTCAAATCATTTATATCAATTTCATAAAAGTATTCATACCTTCATAAATTCATATTTCATAGTTCATAAGCTTCATCATGGGTTCATAATCTAAAATCATAGATCGTGCATGGGTTCATGTGAATTCAACTCAAAATCATGTAATTACTTCAATTCATGCATCAAAAGATAGAAATTAATCAATAAAATCACAATTGAAGAGAACCCATGAAGATTGAATAAAACCCTAACTTTTGAATTGAGAATCTAACTTTAAAAAATTGGGAGATTTTGGGAACCCTGTGGAGGAAAGGGCTCTATAGGTGAATACTAACACACCTCAATGATCAAAGCACAAATGCTATGGTGGATTGAAGAGGTTGAAGTGAAACCCTTCTTCTTCTTCCATAGCTCTAGAGAGAGAATTTTGGGGAAGAACTTGGACGGAATTTGGGTGAATGATTTGTAAAGTGTAGTTTTAGGACTTTGGGGGTATTTATAGGGCTTAGAATTAAGACCAACATGACTTAGTTTAGGCATTAAACACTTTGGAAAAAGACCCAAAACCCCTTAAAATTAACTACTGAACTGATCTAAAAGTCTGACCATACCAGTCAACCGTAGACCAAGTACTGGGACCTAAATATTTACCCAACTTTTACGGGACCCTTCTACGGTCTGTAGACCCAAATCGTAGGACTCAACTTTTACCTTTAAATTTCACCAAGTCTGAAACCTTTCTACGAGACCTATCTATGGCTCATCAATCATTTGACGGACCGTCTTGGTCACCTGTGAGATACTATACTAAAACATGATTTTCCCCAAAACTCAACCCACTTTCTACAGATGCCTTTTATGGTTCGTAGAAGCTTCTACTGCCCGTAGACTGGATCCGTAGAACACAACTAGTGGCTAAAATGACATCTTTTCCTTTTCCAAAATCTGGGGTGTTGCAATTTTTGGTATATTTTCTTTCACTTTTAATATGATTGGCTAAACCCCGATTCTAGTGGTATGCAAATAGAGTTGGGTTTTAATTAAATTGATGGAATAATGTGTATTGCTCTGTTTTACTTTGATTTTCATGGATTCAATTTGATTATTATGTGCTTAATTTATTTATTGAGGTTGTAAACTTAATTCTAGTTTAGATCTTCATATATTGCTTGAGAGAGAATATATGAACTGGGTAATTAAATTGATGCTTGCATATTAGTTTGAAATTCCTTATTTTCTTGAGAAAGAAATTTAGGGTTTCATCTCTAAATGATAGTCTTGCTCGAGAGAGAAGATTTACGTCAAGGTAATGGGTTGGTTAGTTGATTACACATGGGAATATCCAAGAGAAATTCTTGTAATAAGCATGCTATGCTTGAGAAGTATAATGCGTGTTTGAGATTTACCCAACATATCCATGTGTATTCAACGTTATTGAGCAATCACATTGACCCACTTTTTGAAATCGAAACTCGCTTCTGCACACTCCAAGATTACCACTATGCTTGCTTGTTAATCACTTGTTTAAGTTCAATTGATCGGAATTGGTTACCAATCAATCTTAATTTGATAATTGGAAATTATTCCACCCTTATTACCATCTACTTATAATGAATTTGGACACAAATTGACTTCTTAATTGAATTATTTTACATACCACTCCCTCTTTCACCAATTCTTAAAGTTGAGTTTTTTGATGTATGGGGGATAGATTTCATGGGACCTTTTGTTAGTTCTTTTGGTAACAAACACATTTCGGTGGCTGTGGATTACGTATCAAAGTGCGTAAAAGTGGTGGCTTTATCTAATAACGAAGAGCGAAGTGTAGTGCAATTCCTCAAAAGGTATATCTTTACAATATTTGGTTCCCATCGGGCAATAATTAGTGATAGGGGATCACATTTCTGTTACTGAAAGTTTGAATCTCTTTTTTCAAAATATGCGGTGAAACATAAAATTTCTACCCCATATCATCCCCAATCAAGTGGACAAGTTGAAGTGTCTAACTGAGAGATCAGGAAAATTTTGACAAAGACAGTAAATGCCAATAGAATCGACTGGTCAAGAAGGCTCGATGATGCTCTTTGGGCCTATCAAACTAATTTTAAATTTCCATTGGGATGTCCCCCTATCAGATAGTATTTGGCAAGTCTTGTCATTTGCCAATAGAATTAGAACACAAGGCCTTGGGAGTGTTAAAAGATGTAAATCTGAATTGGGATAGTGCTTCATGAAACCGTGTGGACTAAATCCTTGAGTTAGAGGAATTCCGATTAAAGGCATATAAGAGTTTAGCCATTCATAAGAAAAAGTGAAGCGTTGGCATAATGCTAAAATCCTACACTAGGAATTTTGGGTAGTGAGGAAGTTTTGCTATTCCATTCATTTTTGAAACTCTTCCCGAAAAAGTTAAAATCAAAGTGCTCTGGTCCGTTCAAGGTGACTCAAGTAATTATTGAAATTGCTAATGTGGACGATTCCAAGTTCAATGTTAATGGACAATGTTTGAAACTTTATTTTGGATACGGTCATGATGTGTGGGTGGTTGAAGTGATGTACTTGGATGATACCTAGGAGCACGTCCACGTCGTGTCGCGATGTTAACTTAGGCGCTTCTTGGGAGGCAACCTATGAGTTTAGTATTTTTCAATAACGTGCATTATTTGTCTAGGTGGGAGAAAGGTTTTGTCTCTCAGGCGATTTAGGTGGGTTGAGGAGCGTGTCAGCAATTCACCGAATACGTTAGGTGGGTCCGTCTTGGCTCGCCCTTTGTGCTGGCAAATGTGAACCTTGATTTTGTCAATTTTGGCGAGAGACCTATTTCTTCGGTGAGTTACTGAATTTTCTCGGTGATCCCACCTAAGCCTGCCATTCGAGAAGAAAAAATTCAATGGAGGCACTATCATTTTCGATGATAAACTTCCAGATTAGCGAGTTGACGTTATAACTCGGTGGGATTCATCGTGCTCAACGAAGGGGTACTCCACAAGTAACAAGATGTGACAGTATGATTGGAGAACTCCCACTCTTTCTGCAAGTCACCGACCTGGTCGGCGAAGCTAGGTTCCTCTCACCAAAATCACACCAGCCTACCAGAGGAAATCTCATCTCATCCTTTCATTCCCGTACTTATGTTTTCTACATTAAGGACATTGTTTTCCTATTTTTTGGTGGGGTGAGGGCGTTTGCCTATCCCTCTTTGATTGTATTTGTTTTGATTTCACATTTTTATTTAGGTTATATTTGACATCACTTTTTGATGCCTTTTGGTTTTTGGTTTTGATATGAGTGAATGGTCATTTTTTCTTGTCTATTGATTGCCCCAAGATTTTGAAATGATTGTGCTGATTTGAAATGATTGAAGAGCATGTGCACTCATTGTTAATATTCGAGTGTCAATCATGATCAATATCGATGTCTTGGATAGTGCTTTTGATGAGAGACATATTTGTGTGGATGTTGCAAGGAAGTTCATGTTGCAAGGCGCTTGCATGACCTTCTAGCATCTTGTTGTGACTAGTTGCGTATTGATGTGAGTCTTCCAATGACCATTACACGCAAGATTAATTTTGTAGAATTGTGCACAATGATTGTGTTTGAAGTGCATTGCATGGTGAGTTCTTACTTGAAAGCATATGTGTGGATTCGTCAAATTTACCTTGTTGGTCCAATTGTAGCTTTGGTGAAAGCAAGAAATGATCTTGGGCACAACTTTTGAGAGTGAGCCTAAAGTTTCATACCTATTTTAAGAATACCTTGTGAGGTTGTGCAACCATCTTGGCACAAATTAAGCCAAAACAATTTGTTGTCGACCTTTTTGAAACCTCTTGAACCAAAAATGTCCCTAACTTCTCACCCATAAATCCTTTTTGAAGCATTAACTTGTTTGAATAGCCAACTTAAGTCAAATGTTGTCACGACCGAATATGGCGCCTACCACCCCACCAGTAGGCCAGCCAAAATCCTATCACGAAACTTAACAGTAATGGGACTAAGGGTGGAAACTAACTCAACTAAGCGGAAACATAAAATAAGAACACACAAGAAAAGGCGGAAACAAAACCAAAACTATATATATAAAAAACACCTCCCAGAACCTGGAAGTCACCAGTACAGAACTATTAACAAGAGCACAAGTCCCAAAAGTGGACCACAGAAACAAACTGTCTCGAAATCAAAAGACAAGTCAAAATATAAATACAGAAGGAGACAGGTAATCCCAGAACGCCATATGCTCACCCTCATCTCCTGTATAGACAGTGTCAAGCTCGAACTCAATATTGATGACTGGTGCTCGGACCTGCATCACGAAAACAAATGTAGAGTGTAACATGAGTACCAAAACAACAGGTACCCAGTAGGCATCATAGGCCGACTGAGCAAGAAAGGTAAAAACAGGCAGACAAGAGAGAATCAAACACAAATAGAGGTCAACAGAATCGGAATAAAGCAAACGAAAAGTAATCTAAGAATATTACAACTAAACCCAACTGACCCTCCGTAAGACCCGCTAGGCATACTAAAGCACAGACAAACAAGAACCCGAACGGACCCCCATAAACCCGATAGGTACAGAGAGAATCTACACTATGGATACCAGGGAACCCAACTCCAAAAGCCTTACCACCCATGGGCCTCGAACCCAATAGAGATAGCACCTGGGCCTCGAACCCAACCATCAGTCTCAAGCTGGAAATGACAGACTCTAACCGTGTAACATCAGCCTCAGACGAGAAATAATGGACTCAAATCGTAAATAATAGAACATGGGCCTCGAACCCAAACCATCAGTCTCAAGCTGAAAATAACGGACTCTAACCGTGTAACATCAACTTTGAACTGGAAATAACACTCCTCGCTCAACAGTCTCAAGCTGGAAATAACGGAATCTAACCGTGTAACGTCAGCCTCGGACTGGAGTTAGCAGTCTTCGCTCAATAGTATCAAGCTGAAAATAATGGACTCTAACCGTGTAACGTCAACCTCGAACTGGAGCTAGCCGCCTCGAACCGAGTAAAGCCACCACCAACCAACTCAACACAAGGCTAGACACCGTGGGATGCCGCCCCCACAAGGATATCAACCGAAGGCTTCCAGCCTAACACAATCCAACCGTCAATCGGCGCAACAGCAAAATCTTCCGGCAGCACCTCAGAACCACAGAGATAGGAAGAGAAAGCATAGAAGGTTTGAAAAGCCACGAGTTCGCCTAAACTAAGGCCCATACTATCATACCCAAGTCTACTAAACCAGTCTACAAGGATCTAGTCCATCCAAATCGACGTCGGATACATACTCAAGTCAACCAGGTGCATGGGACTAACGCAACACTACCCTAACCTATTCTAAGGTCAAAAATCACAGCAATTAACAAAACACATGAAAATAACCCAAACCCACACATGCAACAACAGATAGCCACCCAACAGAGAACCCACAACAAATCATCAACAACCCATACTAAAGCATGATACTAGCCCCGAACAATCCCAAAAATCAACTCTAAACGAAGAAATCAGAGAAGAAGAACAGAAATACGAGCTACCTAACCCAGATTCAAACAAGTCAACAAGTAATTACGTATTCAAGCTCAATCTAGGAAGAAGGGAAGACGTAACCTACCAGAAGGCTGATCACGCGCGCTCCAAGTCACTCTACCAGAGCTTTCCCCTTTCGAAAGGCCACAGACTACTGTCACACTGTCAAAAATAGAGTCATAATGTCAATACGGTCGTTTAGACACTAAAGTCATCAAAATCAGAGACAGACCAATTTTGGAGTCAAAATCAGGAAATGTGGGACCCACTCTAGATTTTCTAGAATTGACTCCGTGAAAAGGTCCTAAATCCTCCCCCGAACTAGTATTCCAAAATGGAACACCCATCGAGACTCGGATCAGCTCCACACAACCAACAACAAGAAATGCAAAACTTTACAAATATAAGCCTAGGATAGCAACTTATGCCTCGAATTCATGGAAATCGAGGAACACCCAATGCAAACAGACCACAAACCCATGAAGCCAACGCGAATCTCAACGCCTGGGACTTTGAGTCACCAAAAAATGATAAAAGATGAGGGAGATATGAATTTGGTAACTTCTTTCCAAATGAGACTCGACCTCAACTTATAAATCCACTGCAACCCGCTGACCTCCGCGAACATGACCAAGGCCCTGCGAACGCGGAGGGAAAACAAACACTACTCTGTGAACGTAGCCAAGGGCTCGCGAACGTAGAGAGAAGGGATTCACACCTCTGCGAATGCAAAACCCTATCCACAAACGCGGAGAGAAGACTCCCCCAGGCCTCCAAGACCTCGGCGAATGCGGAGAAGGATACCTCAAACCTCCACGAACGCGGAGCCTAGCCCGCGAACGCAGTGAAGACAGGCCCACACCTCCACGAACGCAGAGCCAATTCTAAGAATGCGGAGAAGGAATGGGTCTGCAACATCAGCTGTGCACTAGCAGAGTTTTGGGCATTCCCAAAACTCCAATGGGGTGCTCGGAATTCATTCGGAACCCCGTGCACGCAAACGAGATATGCTACCCCATTAAATTCGATGTTCCAAACTCAATGACGCAGTCAAAATTCCCATATGAGGTCATTTCAATGAAAAGTGGGTCCCACACCCAATGGGCCATTTTTGCCAAATTCTATCGGGAGCCTCAAAATTTGATCGACAGCTCCCGAAAGTTCTCGAAGGTTCATTTTATACCAAACTCAGCATTCCGGAACTAACCGCATTGACAGAATTCTCATTCGAGTGCATTTACCAAGAATGTTGACCAAAGTCAACTTTAAGCCAAATTTCGAAGGCTAAAGAGTTAACTAGCCCCAAAATCACACCGGAAGCCCCGGGACTCATGCCAACGATGCTTCTAGCCTAATTTTGCCGTTCCAGAGCTAATGGAACCGTCAAAATTCCCATCTGAGGTTGTTTACTTTAGGTTATGACCGAAATCATCTTTTCAAGGTTCAAAAGCTCCTAAATAGGAAAAAAGCATAAAAACGAAACGAACGACCAGGCGATAGAACCTATAGTGCCAGCAAGTCAGAAATGACTTGGGGTCGCTATTGGAATACTCTAAACGATAGAAAAAAGGCACAAACACAGAAATGACCTGAAGGGTCATTGCAACATCCACTACTAAAAGGACTTTCATCCGCGAAAGTAGGAGTCAAGAAGTACATGAGGGCTCAAATAGGCTAGGGAACTACTTCAGCATCTCCCGCTCGATCTCCCACAGGTAGCCTCCTCAACTGGATAGTGCCTCTAACGGATCATAACTACAGGAATGGCTCTCGACCTCAGCTGCCTCACATCTCTGGCTAAAATAGCAACTTGCTCCTCAATATAGGTCAGGCGATCATCCAACTCAACGGCATCATATTAGAACACATGAGACTCATCTGGAACATATCGGCGCAGCATCGAAATAGGGAAAACTGGATGAATAGCTAAGAATGCTGGAGGTAAAGTTAACTCATAGGCCACCTCACCAACTGCCCTCAAAATCTCAAAAGGCCCAATATACCTAGGGCTAAGCTTGCCCCGCCTCCCGAATCTCATCACGCCCTTTATGGGCTATACGTAGAGGAATACTCTATCTCCCACGGTAAATTTTAACGGTCGACGCCTACGATCTACATAACTCTGTTGTCTACTCTGAGCCGTGCTGAGCCTATCCTGAATCAACCTTACATGCTCCAAGGTCTCCTGAAACAAGACTGTACCCCGCGGCCTAGGCTCCGTAGACTCAAACCAACCAACTTGAGTGCGACAACGCCTACCATATAAGGCCTCAAACGGGGCCATCTGAATGCTGGAATGGTAGTTGTTGTTGTACGCAAACTCCGCCAAATGTAAGAACTGGTCCCACTGGCCTCCAAAATCCATAACATAGGCCCGCAGCATATTTTCAAGAACCTAAATAGTACACTCTTAATGGCCATCGGTCTGCGGGTGGAAAGCTGTGCTAAGATCGACACGGTGCCCAACTCCTCCTGAAGTACTCTACAAAAGATGGAAGTGAACTGTGAACCCCAGTCTGAAATGATAGATACAAGCACACAGTGCAGATGGACTACCTCTCGAATATAGATATGGGCTAACCTTTCAGCACTAAAGAAAGAATGAACTGGAAGGAAGTTTATTGACTTGGTCAATCGATCCACGATGACCCAAATGCTGTCAATAATTCTAGAAGTCCGTGGCAACCCCACAATGAAGTCCATGGTGATGCGCTCCCACTTCCACTCAGGAATGGGTAACCTCTGCAACTCTCCACCAGGCCTCAAATGCTCGGCCTTCACCTGCTGGCAACACAAGCAACGAGACACATAGTCTGAGATGTCCCTCCTCATTCCGCTCCACCAGTAGTACTGCCTCAAATCAAGATACATCTTAGCTGTGCCCGGATGGATAGAATATCTGGAATCATGGGCCTCGCTAAGGATCGCTGGATCAAATCACCAACTCTAGGAATACATAAACGGCCAGCAAACCTTAAAACCCCATCTGAATCTAGGGTAACCTACTCGGCATCACCTGCCAAAACCCTGCCTCTGATTGCCACCAACGCCTCATCCTCAAACTGATGACTACAAATCTGATCAAGTAGAGATGACTGAACCCCCACATAAGCTAACACCCGGCTGGAATTAGAAACATCAAGCCTGATCATTTGATTGGCTAAAGACTGAATGTCCATAGCCAAGGGTTGCTCCGGAATAGAAAGGAAGGCTAGACTACCCATACTCCCTGCCCTCTGACTAAAGGCGTCCACTACTACATTCGCCTTGCTCAGGTGGTAGAGAATAGAGAGATCATAGTCCTTCAAGAGCTCGATCCAGCGGTGCTGCCTCAAATTAAGATCCTTCTTGCTCATAATGTACCGAAGGCTCTAACGATCGATATAGATCACACAATGAACTCCATAAAGGTAATTCCTCTAGATCTTAAGCGCAAAAACTACCACTACCGCTACCAACTCCAAATCATGAGTAGGGTAGTTGCGCTTATGCAGCTTAAGCTACCTCGATGCATCAGCAATAACCCAACCCTGCTGCATCAGAACACAACCGAAACCAAAGCCGAATGCATCACAATAAACCGTGAAGCCCTCGCCCTCAACTAGAGGAGTCAATATAGGAGCGGTGGTAAGCAACTCCTTGAGCCTCAGAAAGCTCCTCTCACACTCCTTCGACCACACAAAGGGAACATCATGGCGAGTCAACCGAGTCAGAGGTGCTGCTATAGTGGAGAAACCCTCGACAAAGCGTCTGTAGTACCCTGCCAATCTGAAGAAGCTCTGAACCTCAGTCACAGAAGTGCGCCTAGCCCACTCACGAATAACCTCAATCTTCGCCGAATCTACCATAATGCCATCCTTGGACACCACGTGCCCCAAGAATGCTACAGACTCAAGCTAAACTCACACTTTTAGAACTTGGCATAAAGCCGATGATCTCTCAAAGTTTTGAGCACTATCCTCAGATGATGCTCATGCTCACCATGGCTCTGCGAGTATACCAAGATATCATCAATAAAAACTATGACGAAGAAGTCTAGATACGGCTTGAATACACGAGTCATCAAGTCCATGAAAGCGGTAGGGGCATTAGTCAACCCAAAAGACATCACTAGGAACTCATAATGGCTGTATCGAGTCCTAAATGTTGTCTTAGGGATGTCCACTACTCTAAACCTCAACTGATGGTAGTCAGATCTCCAGTCAATCTTCGAAAACATTGCGCCACCCTGAAGCTGGTCGAATAGATCATCAATACGAGGCATGGGGTAACGGTTCCTCACTGTCACCTTGTTCAACTGCATGTAATCAATACACATCCGTATGGTACCATCCTTCTTCTTGACAAACAGGACTGGGGAACCTCAAGGCGATACACTAGGCCGAATGAACCCCTTACCCAAGAAGTCCTGAAGCTGAACACTGAGCTCCTTGAGCTCTGCAGGTGCCATACGGTATGGTGGGATAGAAATAGGATGAGTACCCCCAAATCAATAGCAAAGTCAATATCTCGCTCTGGAGGAAGGCCAGGAAGGTCGCCATTGTTGGTGGCTTATGAACCTCTGGAGCCGCTACCGCAGGCTGGCCTTGCTATGTTGGAACCGGCTCTGGGACTGGTGCGGTGCAGTGGCTGGGCTGGTCCCGGCCCTACCGGCTGATGAGGAATCTTCTCTCTACTAGGCTCCACCTCCTGCTCTGGAGTCCTCGCTCTATCGCTGCCTGATGCCGCAGCACCACTCGACCTTGGGGTCGACCTCTACTGCATGTGCGAGCCATCCTGCAACAGAGTGAAACAAGTGAGATTTCATGAAACTAATCAGACAACGACGCACGAACAGGAATCAAAATAAAAAAACCTCATACGGACACCCTGTAGCCTCTCGAAGATAAGTCACAAGCATTTCCTCGCTGATCCACAGGACTCTACTAGATGCTAGCTCTGTACAAGTGAAACCAACGAACCTGGGGCTCTAATACCAACTTGTCACGACCCAATCTCTCGAGTCATGATGGTGCCTACCACCCCACCAGTAGGCCAGCCAAATTCCTATCACGAAACTTAACAGTAATGGGACTAAGGGTGGAAACTAACTCAACTAAGCGGAAACATAAAACGAGAACACACAAGAAAAGGCTGAAACGAAACCAAAACTATATATATAAAAAAACACCTCCAAGAACCTGGAAGTCACCAGTACAGAACTATTAACAAGAGTACAAGTCCCAAAAGTGGACCACAGAAACAAACTGTCTCGAAAGAAAAAGACAAGTCAAAATATAAATACAAAAGGAGACAGGTAATCCTAGAACGACATATGCTCACCCTCATCTCCTGTATAGACAGTGTCAAGCTCGAACTCAATGTTGATGACTGATGCTCGGACCTGCATCACAAAAATAGATACAGAGTGTAGCATGATTACCAAAACAATAGGTACCCAGTAGACATCATAGGCCGACTGAGCAAGATAGGTAAAAACAGGCAGACAAGATAGAATCAAACACAAATAGAGGTCTACAGAACCGGAATAGAGCAAACGAAAAGTAATCTAAGAATATCACAACTAAACCCAACTGGTCCCCCCAAAAGATCAGCTAGGCACACTCAAGCACAGGCAAACAAGAACCCGAACAGACCCCCATAAGCCCGACAGGTACACAGAGAATCTACACTACGGAAACAAGGGAACCCAACTCCAAAACCCTTACCACCCCTGGGCCTCGAACCCAATAGAGATAGCACCTGGGCCTCGAACCCAACCATCAGTCTCAAGCTGGAAATGACAGACTCTAACCGTGTAACATCAACCTCAGACTGGAAATAACGGACTCGAATCGTAAATAATAGAACTTGGGCCTCAAACCGAAACCATCAGTCTCAAGCTGGAAATAACGGACTCTAACCATGTAACATCAGTCTCAGACTTGAAATAACACTCTTCGCTCAACAGTCTCAAGTCGGAAATAACGGACTCTAATCGTGAAACGTTAGCCTCGGACTGGAGCTAGCAGCCTTCCCTCAACAGTCTCAAACTAGAAATAACAGACTCTAACCGTGTAACGTCAACCTCGGACTGGAGCTAGCCACCTCGAACCGAGTAAAGCCACCACCAACCAACTCAACATAGGGCTAGACATCGCGAGATGCCACCCCCACACGGATATCAACTGAAGGCTTCCAGCCTAGCACAACCCAACCATCAATCGATGCAACAACAAATTCTTCCGGCTGCACCCCAGAACCGCAGAGATAGGAAGAGAAAGGATAGAAGGTTTGAAAAGCCACGAGTTCACCTAAACTAAGGCCCATACTATAATACCCAAGTCTGCTAAACCAGTCTAGAAGGATCTAGTCCATCCGAATTTACGTCGGATACATACTCAAGTCAACGAGGTGCATGGGACTAAGGCAACACTACCCTAACCTATTCTAAGGTCGAAAATCACAGCAATCAACAAAACACAAGAAAATAACCAGAACCCATGCATGCAACAACAAATATTCACCCACAAGATAACCTACAACAAATCATCAACAACCCATACTAAAGCATGATACTAGCCCCTAACAATACCAAAAATCGACTCTAAACAAAGAAATCAGAGAAGAAGAACAGAAATACTAGCTACCCAACCCAGATTCACACAAGTTGACAAGTAATTACGCATTCAAACTCAATCTAGGTAGAAGGAAAGTCGCAACCTACCATAAGGCCGATCACGCGTGCTTTAAGTCACTCTATCAGAGCTTTCCCATTCCAAATGGCCTCAAACTGCTGCCACGTTATCAAAAATAGAGTCGCAGCATCAATACGGTCGTTTAGAAACTAAAGTCATCAAAATTGGAGACAGACCAATTTTGGAGTCAAAATCGAGAAATGTGGGACCCGCTCTAGATTTTCTTGAATTGACTCTGTGAAGAGGTCCCAAATCCTCCTCCGAACTAGTATTTGAAAATGGAACACCCATCGGGGCTCAGATCAGCTCCACACAGCCAACAATAAGAAATGCAAAACTTTAAAATTTAAGCCTAAGATAGCAACTTACGCCTCGAATTCATGGAAATCGAGGAACACCCAACGTATACCGACCACAAACCCACAAAAACAATGAGAATCTAAATGCCTGGGACTTCGAATCACCAAAAACATATAAAAGATGAGGGAGATATGAATTTTTGAACTTCTTTCCAAATGAACCTCGACCTCAACTTATAAAGCCACTGATACCCGCTGACCTCCACGAACGCGGCCAAGGCCCCACGAATGTGGAGGGAAAATAAACACTACTCTTCGTATTAGGCTAGGGGCCCGCGAATGCGGAGAGAAGGGATTCACACCTCCGCAAATGTGGAGCCCAGCCCACGAACGTGGAGAAGACAGGCCCATACCTCCGCAAATGCGAAGCCAATTCCGTGAACGCGGAGAAGGAATGGTTCTGCAACATCAGTTGTGCACCAACAGAGTTTTGGGCATTCCCAAAACTCTGATGGGGAGCTCGAGATTCATTCGGAACCCCGTGCACACAAACGAGATATTGTACCCGATCAAATTTGACATTATGGACTCAATGGCACAGTTGAAATTACCATATGAGGTCGTTTCCACAAAAAGTGGTTCCCACACCCAATTGGCCATTTTAGCCAAATTCTATCGGGGGCCTCAGAATTTGATCGGAAGTTCTCAAAGGGTCATTCTTGCCAAAACTTAGCCTTCCGAAACTAACCGCGCTGACAAAATTCTCATGCGAGCGCATTTACCAAGAATGTTGACAAATGTCAACTTTAAGCCAAATTTTGAAGGCTAAAGAGCTAACTGGCCCCAAAATCACACTAGAAGCCCCGAACTCAGGCCAACCATGCTTCTAGCCTAATTTGGCCGTTTCAAAGCTAATGGAACCGTCAGAATTCCTATCTAAGGTCATTTACCTGAGGTTATGACCGAAATCAACTTCTCAAGGTTTAAAAGCTCCAAAACAGGAAAACAGGCATAAAAACCAAACGAACGACCAAGCGACCGAACTTAAAGTGCCAGCAAGCCAGAAATGACTTGGGGTCGCTATAGGAATGCTCTAAACAACAGAAAAAAGGCACAAACACACAAATTACCTGAAGGGTCATTACAAAAGCCTAAGTTGGGAGTGTAGTGAGAAAGGAGAAAAGAGCCCAAGTGAAAAAGAAGCACTAGACTCATTGTCAAAAAGTTATAACTTCTCCAAATATAAAAAAGATGAAGAAAAATGAAAAGGAATGTGTTACAAAGTAACGCCTTGATTATCTTCGTAGCATGATGGAATAAAAAGGGATTCCCAATGAATTGAATAAGAAGTGAATGTGGTGAATTGCTTGAGTTGATTCTTTTGGTTAAGATAGGGAAAGAGCATGAGAAGTAACGAAGTTGAAAATAACATTGCTTTAAAAAGATGAAGTCAATAAGACAAATTAATTATACTTTTACCCTCGTCCCCATTACTATCCTGAAAAAGACCCATCAAATCTTGCTAAAATTGGAAAATGTGATGATTGAAAAATATAGGCAAGTCTATGGGATGAATCATGCATGTATTTCTCTTTGAGAGAGTGAGACTTTGTGTTGATTTCTTAAATCCATTATTGATACGCTTTGTGAGAGCATGGAATCATCTGTTGTTATGAGGGCACTTGAATACTTTTGTTGAAGCATAATTTTGCATCATGAGTGAGCATACGTGAGCTTGAACTTAGATATATAATTGTTAGTCATCATTCGAGGCTTTTTAAGCATAATTGAGAATTGAATTAGCTTGATATTAGCCTTGTGATAGCACTAGCATGTTGGCTCAAAAGAAGCACTGATGTAGATACCCTTATTGAACTAGTTGAATTCTTGATTTACTTGAAGACAAGTAAAAGTTTAAGTAGGAAATATTGATGACTTTGAAATTTTGACTCATTTGAGGCCTTTTTAGTTTAACAATGAGTGTCCTCAATGCCTTTTTATGTCCATATCTAATGATTTGTTGTTTTTTGTAGATGTGAAGGCTCAAGAACAAGGCAAGGATAAAATCATGCAAAAAGAGGCTAAAACATGGAAAAAGAGTGAAATCGCAACATTGATGCTTGCCAAAAGGCACTCGGTGACTCGCTGAATGTGCCAGACCTCATAAAAAATGACAGAGTCATTCACTAAGATGCTCAAGGTAGATCGATGAGAAGAAGAGCTAAAAGTGATTCATCAAACTCAATCGGCGAGCTAAGAAGTACGTGCCAAAAGTGACATAACATGTAAGCCAAGTTGAAAACCAAAAAGGCAAGATTGGGTGATGATTAGTGACTCGCAGAATGTGAACAGCGAACTCCATCGAGCTCGCCAACTATGGTTCAAACACCTAAAGCGTTGAGCTAAGAAAAGGCGAGAAGAACATAGAGTCGGTGACTTGCTGAATGAGTCAGCATGCCTGACTAATGTCACCGACTAAACCAGTTGATAAAATTTTGGCTAATTTTTGAAGAGATATAAATAGCCAAAAAAAAGGAGAGGGAAAATTATATTTTTGCTAGTACAATTGGATCTGAAACTTTTCTGAGTTGAGTACAATAGGAACTTCTATTTTGTAGTATGAGAAAAAAGCTTGTAACCCCTATTTTTTGAAAATGTGGAAGTGGGTCTCTTAGATTGAAGTTATAAATCAAAAATTCAATGGCGGAGAATATTTTGGTATATTTTCTTTCACTTTTAATATGATTGGCTAAAATCCTGATTCTAGGAGTGTGCAAATGGAGTTGGATTTTGATTAAATTGATGGGATAATGTGTAATGCTCTGTTTTACTTTGATTTTCATGGATTCAATTTGATTATCATGTGCTTAATTTATGAATTGAGGTTGCAAACATAATTCTAGTGTTTCCAAGTTTATTGAATGGACCCACCTTTTTGAGATTGATACCCACTTCCTCACACTCCTAGATTATCACTCTGCTTGTTTGTTAATTGCTTGATTAAGTTCAATTGATCAAAATTGGTTACTGAACAATCTTAATTTCATAATTGGAAACTATTCCACCCTTATTATCATCTACTTACAATGAATGGGGACACAAATTTACTTTGTAATTGAATTCTTTTATATACCACTCACTGTGGGATTCGAAACTGACCTCATACATTGGGTAATTAGAATACTAATGACCACTTACTTAGTTAATGGTCTTACAAGTAATTTGAGTGTTATCAAAAATGGCATCATTGCCAAGGAGTGGTACTTAGAATTCTTTTAGTGAAGTGATTTTGTGAACTAATTTAGAGTAGTAGGGCATTCTTACTATTTGTTCATTTTTGTGCTTTTAATAGGTTACAATACGAATTTGATTGAAAGTAGTACCGCTAGTAATCGAGGGTGGTATGTAGATATAGCGAACATGAATGATGTTAACAAAGAGGTGCTAGGAAGCACATGAGTAATTTTGTTACCCCTAATCAGGGGCAATGCTACATTTTAAGTGACTGGAACAATGCTCCAACTCCTACAAATAAAAAGGTTCTTCGGAGGTCTAGCTCATGAAGACCCTCATGATCACATTCGTAACTTTGTAAAGGTGTGTGGTTCGTTCATCCTCAAGAATGTTTCACAAGAATCCATTCGTTTGAGATTGTTTCCCTTTTTCCTAATGGCGAAAGCAATCAAGTGGCTGGCGGAATTACTAAGAGATTCATTCACATCATGAGAGGAGCTTCTTGGAGCGTTCCATGAAAAGTTCTTTCCTCCTTCAATAATGTTATAGCTAAGATAACGCATACCAAATTTCAGATGATTTGAAGGAGAACCTATCCATGAGACATGGTTAAGGTTCCAACAATTGGTGTTGCAATGTCCAAATCACGAGTTGCCAGACAATGCTGCTGCAATATTTTTGCCGGAGTCTCGACAATGTGAAAAAGGGGTAGCTGATCAACTTATCCAAGGAGGAACCATGAAACAACCCTTTAAGGTGGCTTCAGCATTGCTCAATGAGATGATTAAGGTTAATCGTGAATGGTACACAAGAGAAAGGAAAATATGTCCCTCAAATTTTGGTTTGCCTAAAGAGCGGCCAGAGAAGAGAAAGGAATATGATGAAAACATAACAACAATGATGACTCAACTTTACTTGCTATCAAAGTACGTCATAATGGATCGATCCAAATCAGTGAATTTGATTGATGCTAGCAATGGGTTGAGCTCAATGGATGGAAATGACAATGCAAGGTTTAAGGAAGAGTGTCAATATGAAAGCAACAAGGATAAGGGTTCTTCTTTGAGCTATCAAAGGCTGGGTGGAAATCAAGGTTGAAACAAAAATTGTGACAAAAATTGGGGAGACCATGGTTGGTGTGATCAAGAAGACATGTGGGATGAGCACGATGCTAATTGTGAGAGATATGAGTCCCCATATTCTTATTATAATCTAAAAGAGAACTAGGCAGATAGAGGGAGCACTCGAACAAATAATATGTTAGCCAAGATACTCGACAAGGTAGAGGGTTACAACATGGTGTTGAATGAAATGAAGACAATTTTTTCCACATTGACACACATTGTTACTTCTCACTCAGTATCTATTAAGCAACTTGAAGTTCAAATGAGCCAGATATCGGCCCAACTAAACCCAAAGTTGAGGGGGTGCCTATTGATGTGTTAGTTGATTCGAAGATGGATAATCATGTGTCGGCTATGGTAACACAGAGTGGAAAGGTATTGCAAAATGAATCTTCAGGTGAAGATGTGAACCCCAAGAAAATGGTTGTCAATAATGAATCATAGAAGCAAGTTAAGGAATTATTAACAGAGGATGTTGAAGGCAAAAAAAAGTTGCAAGCGGTTCAAATACTAATGTGAAGGATGATAATGTGACAATTCCAATTATGCAAGTGTCGATAAAGATACCTCCTCCATTTCCCCAGCGTCTAAAGAAAAAAAAGAATGATGCAAAGTATCAAATATTCTTAGGCATTTTGAAGAATTTGTCAGTGAGTATTACCTTTAGTGGATACTTTAGTTGAGATGCCGGGGTATGCAAAATTCATGAAAGAATTGGTCACGAAAAAATGGCGGATGGAGTTTGACACCATTGAAGTCTCTCACAATTGCAGCACTATTATGAAAAGCAATGGGATCACAAAGAAAGATAGTCAGACCCCGAGACTACCCCTAGGCGCAACATGGTACTTAGTGTCATGAGTGACCCCAAGTTAACCCTGAGTCTAGCATATCACAAGCATACTAAAATATAACTAAATAAGCAAAAACATAACTTTAAAGTAATCAATACTAAAAGAAACTTCAGGTGAGAATTTAACTGAACATCTCTGCGAAACAACCCAAAACAACAGCATACTACTCTATGCCTGGAAGCCTCTAATACTGATGAGTTCCTGGGACAAGCCCCCAGCTAACTCTATAAGTCTGAAACTGAAATGTAATGACTAAAAACAAATAAAGCATGTCTATAATCCTCGATCTATGAGGACTCACCACTGAAGCTGCTGAGTAAGGACTCAAAGTTGAACTAAGTGTGATCTGGATGCTGAGCACCTGAACCTACATCATGAAATGATGTAGCACAAAAGTATGCGTCAGTACATTCAATGTACTGAGCATGTAGGATATAGGTACTGAACTGAACAAGATAAGCTAAACATGGAAATAGGTTATACTGAATTATAACTGAAGACTGGGCTAAATGCAAGGACCAAGTACTAATCATGAAGATAACATGTTGAACTATATTCTAACGTAAATGCTGATAACATGGTCAATGCATTAAGAGTATGAATGTGGGAGATACTATTAACCGACATAAACCACGTGAGCTAAACGTGGAGTCTGATGTATAAGCCCCATCGAGAGGACCCAATATACCTTGCCAGGGGTATAAAGGCATGACTGTGGTGTGATCACGAAAAACTGATGCCCAACAGAGGGGACTTCTGAACTTACGGTGGCACGTTGTTCTGGGACTTTGAGGGTACGCTGAACCGTAGTCCAACTCGGTGCTAAGTCTACTTCCAACTGAATATGCATAGCTAAAATACAACTGAAATACTGAGTAGCTCCAAATACTGACATGCTATCTAGGAATGCAACATAATATACTGAAAAAAATGGCATTCAAATTCTGAAGCATAATTTTCTGACTAATCTGCCTAGAGAGGATAATTCATGAAATACTGATAATAATTACAGGCTAGGGTTCAGAGTTCTATACATGGTACTATGAAAATTTTCCAAGAAACATGCTATTCAGATCGTGGAAACTATAGCAGCTAAAATCACAAAGAATCTCTAAGGTTTTAGAAACCCTGGGTCTGAATAATTTATGAGAAATTGAAGAACTGACTGAGTTCTAGGGACCTAATGGGTGAAAGGAACCCACTAGTGAAATCCCACATACCTGGTGATGAAAACTACGAAGAAATCCTTTGGATTTCGGGGCTGAACTTCAAAGATCACCTCTGCTTGTTCTTGGGAGAAACTATTGCCTCTTTCTCTTCTTTTCTTTCTAAGTTGGATGATTTTGGGAGAATGAGGGTTCTAGGTACTTTCTTACTAGATTAGTAGGCTTAAACTGAGTAAAATGACGTAGTTTAAGCACCAAACGACATAGTTTAAGTGTCCAATGCATAGGGGAAAAGACCAATACAACCCTGACTTAAAAGCTGACGAAGTGACTTCAAGACAGGCTTCACGGGCCGTCTAGAGCACCACGGCCCGGCAAGTGGGTCGTGAAGATGCTCTGCCTGTAAGTGCTTCACTAAAATAGGCATAACATTTTACTCCAAACTTCAAATTGGGAAAACTCAGTGGCGTTAGAAAGAGGACTCAAGGAGCTTTAATTTGATAGCCCATGGGCCACCTAATTCATTTTATGCTAAAAGATATGATCACTTAAAGTTGGCCCAAAACTCAAAACATGATAAGTCTCCTTCAGGGACGATTTCACGGTCCGTCTGAAGCCCCACGGGCTATTTAGACATACGTGGCCCTTTTCCAGTGACCTTGGGTCACACCCCACCAACTAGGTGACTTGTAAAACCCATTTGATGGGTCGTCAAGTCCACCACGGCCCGTCTGGATCACCGTTAAGTGGCCCCTGCCTGAAGCAAGTTCTGGAAGGAGTTCATGAGCCCCTTAACGGGTCGTGGTCCCCTTCACAGATTGTCTAGGGTGCCGTGAAGGGTCCATGGTCCACTTAGAGTTCATAGACCTTTCCCATTTTCCCTTTTTAGCCTTTTTCAAATTCGAGATGTGACAATATCTCCCTCTTGGGATCATTCGTCCTCGAATGAAGACTAAGCAAGCCAAATTTGAAAGGAAAGAACTGCAACCCCTACCAACTAAGTACTAGAAACTGATATCTAACTGAACTGAGTTTCATGACATTCAAATATGCTGAAATGCAAGGATTACTGAGGGGACAAGATAGTGAGACTGAATTACACAAGAGTAAACTGAGAGACTAGAGAGGAACTATTACCTCAAGCTAAAATTGAATCAGAGGGAAAAAGATGAGGATACTTGGCCTTTATAGCTGCTTCTGCTTCTCAAGTAGCTCCCTCTACAGACATACTCCTCCACAAAACTTTCACTGAAGTGACTTCCTTATTTCTCAACCTGCAAACCTGATGGTCAAGAATCTCAACTGGAATGTCCTCATAGGTGAGGCTAACCTTCACAGCAACACTTTCTAAAGGTACTATCAATGCCGGATCACCCACACACTTCTTCAACAAAGAAGTATGAAAGATTGGATGACCGCTACTAGTTCTATTGGCAACTCTAACTCATAAGCCACATTACCAACCCTTTATAGGATTCTGTAAGGACCTACATATTTGGGACTGAGCTTCCCTTTCTTGCCAAATCTCATCACCCCCTTCAAGGGTGACACCTTTATGAAAACCCAATCATCGATTTCAAAATCTAAGTCCCTTCTTCTCACATCTGCATAGGACTTTTGATGACTTTGAGTTGTCTTTAGTCTATCTCTGATGAGCGGATCTTTCTCCATAGCCTCATGACCTAATCTGGACCAACCAAGGCTGCTTCACCTACTTCAAACCAACCAACTAGAGACCTGCATCTATGCCCATAAAGTACCTCATAAGGGGCCATCTCAATACTGGAATGGAAACTGTTATTATAGGTAAGTGATCATCCCAACTACCCTTGAAATCGAACACGCAAGCTCTCAACATGTCCTCTAAGGTCTGAATGGTATGCTCTACCTGACCATCCATCTATAGATAAAATGTTGTACTGAGATTTACCTGAGTACCAAGACCTTTCTGAAATGATCTCCAGAAATAAGAGGTAAACTGAGGACCTTTATCTGAGATGATCGACAAAGGAACCCCATGCAACCTGACTATCTCGCTGATGTAGAGTCTGGCATAGTTCTCCGCTGAATCTGTAGTCTTGACTGCCAAGAAGTGAGCTGACTTAGTGACTATGTCCACTATCACCCAAATGGAGTCATGTTGTCTGCGAGTATGAGGTAAACCCGTAATGAAATCCATGTTTACCACTTCCCACTTCCAAATTGGAATGCTAATCTCCTGAGTCACACCTCCTGGTTTCTGATGTTCTACTTTAACTTGCTGACAGTTGGAACACTTAGCCAATAAACCTGCGATATCCCTCTTCATATCGTTCCACCAATAGACTTCTCGTAGATCACGGTACATCTTAGTGGCACATGGATTAATAGAATATCTGGAATTATGAGCTTCTGTAAGGATCTGCTACCTCAACTCACCCATATTAGGGACACACAAACGACCCTGGCAATGAAGCACATCATATCCCCCCTTGGGAGAAAACCTCAACTCTCTACTGATGAACTGCACCTTTCAACTGAAGCAACATAGGATCACTATCTTGTTTCTCCTTAACCTCCGCTACTAATGAAGATTCTGATCCATTCTGCACTATCACACCACCATTTGACGTGTCCATTAGGCAAACTCCTAAGCGAGCAAGCCGGTGAATATCTCTGGCTAATTCTTTCTTCTCTTCCTTAATATGTGCCACACTACCCATGGATAGTCTGCTGAGGGCGTCAGCCACTACATTGGCCTTACCCGGATGGTAGAGCACATTCATGTCATAGTCTTTAAGGAATTCAAGCCATCTCCTCTATCAAAGATTCAACTCTTTCTAGGTGAACACATATTGGAGGCTCTTTTGATATGTAAACACATCAACATGAACACCATACAAGTAGTGTCTCCAAATCTTTAGGGCAAACACGACGGCTGCAAGCTCGAGGTCAGGAGTCAAATAGTTCTTCTCACGGACCTTATGTTGTCTAGAAGCATAAGTTATGATCTTACCTTGCTGCATCAACACACAACCTAGGCCGACTCTGGATGCATCACAATAAATCACGTAACCGCCTGAACCCTCTAGTAGAGTCAAGATCGAAGTTGTAGTCAACCAAGTTTTCAATTCTAAGAAGTTTTTCTCACACTCATCTGACCACTAAAACTTGACATTTTTCTAAGTCAACTTGGTCAATGGGGCAGCTATGGATGAAAATCCTTCAACAAACCTCTGATAGTAACCGGCCAAACCCAAGAAACTTCTGATATCAGTCGAAGAGGTGGGTCTGGGCCAGTGTTTTACTGCCTCAATCTTATGAGAATCCACTCGGATCCCTTTGCTGGATACCACATGACCAAGGAAAGCGACCGACTGTAACCAGAATTCACATTTGCTGAACTTAACGAATAATTGGCAATCATTGAGGGTTTACAGAACAACTCTCGGATGAGTCGCATGCTCTTCCTCTTTTAGAGAATAAACGAGGATATCATCAATAAAGGCGATGATGAACAAGTCTAAATATTGTTTGAACACCATGTTCATTAAGTCCATGAAAGCTACACGAGCATTTGTTAGTCCAAAAGACATAACTATAAATTCATAGTGATTATTCCGAGTCCTAAAGGCTGTCTTCGGAATGTCACTATCTCTGACTCTAAGCTGATGATAGTTGGATCTGAGGTCTATCTTTCAAAAGAAACTAGCACCCTGAAGCTGGTCGAACAAGTCATCAATCCTGGGAATGGGATACTTATTCTTGATTGTGACTTTGTTCAACTGACGATAGTCAATGCACATCCTAAGAGAACCGTCTTTCTTATGCACGAACAACACTGGAGCACCCCATGGAGAGATGCTGGGTCTGATGAAGCCCTTATCTAGAAGGTCTTTCAACTGTTCTTTCAGTTCCTTTAGCTCAGTTGGAGCCATTCTATAAGGAGGAATTCAAATAGGCTAGGTATCTCGAAGGAGATCTATTTCAAAGTCGATTTCCCTTTCGGGAGGAACTCCGAGAAGATCTTCTGGAAACTCATTAACTATTGGGACAGACTCAAAAGTTGGAGTCTCAGAGTTTGAGTCCTTGACCCAAACAAGGTGATAGATATACCTTTTGGAAATCATTTTCCTAGCCTTAAGGTAAGAGATAAATCGACCTACACACACTAAGTTACTACCCTTCCACTCTAAGACTGGTTCATTTGGAAATTGAAACCGAATGATCCTGGTCCTACAATCGACTGAGGCATAATAAGAATATAACCAATCCATGCCTAGAATGATATCAAAATCTATCATTTCTAACTCTAAAAGGTCTGCTGAGGTGACTTTTAAGAAAACTGTTACAGGGTAATTTCTGTATATCGGTCTAGCTATAACTGGGTCACCAACTGGAGTAGAGACTGAGAAGGGTTCTGGGAGAGTTTCTGGACTGACCCCAAAGTTTACTGCTATATAAGGAGTTACAAAAGAAAGTGTAACCCTGGATCTAACAATGCATAAACATCTAAATGGAAGACTTGTAATATACCCGCGACCACATCAGGAGAATCCTCCTGGTCCTGTCGAACCTGAAGAGCATACAACCTGTTCTGGCACTGACCACCACCTGTACCAGATGAGGCACCCTAGTGAGTGGGGCAACTTGCTGGAGCTGCTGAAGTTGTAGACTGAGTTTTGTTACCTCCCTGACCTTTCCTAGCAGAAGGGCAATCCTTCCACCTATGACCAAGCTGGCCACACCCAAAAAACCCCTCTCTTCCAGCAAGACACTCGCTCGGATGGTTCTTACCACACTTTGGACAAGATAGAAAAGTCTGGTTACCTGAAGCACTCTCGTGAAACTTAGAGCCTGATGCCCTCCTTTTTTGATCCTATCGAAACTTAAGGGATGAAGTGCTAGCTGATGAAGGTGCTGGGGCTATAGACCTCTGCTAAAATTGTGAGCGACTTCCACTGTCCGACCTCTACTGAGAATATTCATAGTTGTCTGTTCTAACCTTTTTGTTATCCTTAGCCATTTCATTGAGCTTATCTCCCTCAAATTGCTGAGCGTGGGTCATTAGTCTAGGGATATCCATATCCCCTAATAGCATAGCATTCATGCACTCGGTCTTTAACAGATCGGATACTGCAAAAAAGAACTCGTTCATTTGTGCCATCGAATCGGCCACCATATGTAGAGCATACCTGGAGAGCTGAGTGAATAGCCCATATTCCTGGACTGACATCGACCCCTACCTCAAGTTCATAAATTTATGGGCCTTAGCCTCCCTCAACTCTCTCGGGAAGAACCTGTCCAGAAATGCTCTGGCAAAACAGTCCCATGTCACTGGAGCTGCATTCGCACCCTTATTTTCTTTCCACTACGTGAACCAGATAAGAGCCACATCCTTGAGTTAATAGGATGCTAGTTCAACACTATCAGTACCAGTCACTTGCATTACCTCAAGAATCTTCTTGATCTCATCAATGAAATTCTTTAGGTCCTCACCAACCTTCGACCCTAGAAACTCTGGTGGATTCATACGAACAAAGTCTCGAACCCTGGCTACAACTGATCCACTAGTGGGATTCACGGGAGCTAGGGCCTGCTGATTGGCATGGCTGGCTACGGTCTAAGCCAACAGCTGGATTGTATTACGAGACTCTGCAAACGTAACCTCATGGTTTGGGACTGGAGGAAATGCATTAACATTCTGTTCGCTAGCATTTCATGCGTTAGATCTACGAGGAGGCATGATCTAAAATGCATAACGATGGATTAGAAAGGAGAAGTTGAATCACACTTCACGCATGATAGGAATAGCTGAAGAAGGGAAATTTTCTTAGAATACCTAGTAGCCTCCCTCTCATAGGTGTGGCGCGCTTCACACTCATGAAAGAGACTCTACTATGTGCGGCTTTTAGACACCCTAGGACTCTTGAACCTAATGCTCTGATACCAAGTTTGTCACGCCCCAAGACTACCACCTAGGTACAACATGGTACTTAGTGTCATGAGTGACCCTAAGCTAACCCTGAATCTGGCATATAACAAGCATACTGAAATATAACTAAATAAGCATAAACATAACTGTAAAGTAATCAATACCAAAAGAAACTTCAGGTGAGAATTTAACTAAACATCTATGGGGAACAACCCAAAACAACAGCATACTGACTCTATTTCTGAAAGTCTCTAATACTGATGAGTTGCTGGGACAAGCCCCCAGCTAGCCCTATAAGTCTGAAACAGAAACGTAATGACTGAAAACAAATAAAGCATGTCTATAATCCTCGATCTATGAGGACTCACCACTGAAGCTTATGAGTAAAGACTCGAAGTCGAACTAAGCACGATCTGGATGTTGAGCACCTGAACCTACATCATGTAATGATGTAGCAAAAAAATATGCATCAATACTTTGAATGTACTGAGCATGTAGGATATAGGTACTGAACTGAACAAGATAAGCTAAACATGGAAATAGGCTATACTGAATTATAACTGAAGTCAGGGCTAAATTCAAGGACCAAGTACTAATCATGAAGATAACATGTTGAACTATACACTGAAGTAAATGATGATAACATGGTCAATGCAGTAAGAGTATGATTGTGGGAGCTACTACTAACCAACATAAACCACATGAGCTAAACGTGGAGTCCGATGTATATGCCCCATCGAGAGTACTCAATATACCTTGACATGGGTATAAAGGCATGATTGTGGTGTGATCACTAAAAATTGATGCCCAACAACGGGGACATCTGAACCTATGGTGGCATGTAGTTCTAGGACTTTGAGGGAACGCTGAACCCTAGTCCAACTCAGTGCTAAGTCTACTCCCAACTGAATATGTATAGCTAAAATGCAATTGAAATATTGAGTAGCTCAAAATACTTACATGCTATCTGGAAATGCAACATAATATACTGAAAAATATGGCATTCAAATTCTGAAGCATGATTTTCTAACTGATCTGCCTAGCAAGGATAATTCATGAAATACTGATAATAATTATAGGCTAGGGTTCTGAGTTATACACATGGGACTATGAAAATTTTCCAAGAAACATGCTATTTAGATCGTGGAAACTATAGCAGCTAAAATCACAAAGAATTTCCAAGGTTACAGAAATCCTAGGTCTAAACAATTTATAAGAAATTGAAGAACTGACTGAATTCTAGAGACCAAATGGGTGAAAGGAACCCACTAGTGAAATCTCACATACCTGGTGACGAAAACTACAGGGATATTCTTTGGATTTCGAGGTTGAATATCGAAGAACACCTCTGCTTGTTCTTGGGAGAAACTATCCCCTCTTTCTCTTCTTTTCTTTCTAAGTTGGATGATTTATGGAGAATGAGTAGAGACCTGCACGAATGGTGTAATGACTGCCCCGCTGTCTCCAACATGGATCCGGTGAAATTGAATTCTCCACGAAGACTGACTAGATTATTAGTCTTAGACTGAGTAAAATGATGTAGTTTAGGCACCAAACAATGTAGTTTAAGTGTCCAATGCATAGGGGAAAAGACCAATACGACCCTGACTTAAAAGCTGATAAAGTGACTTCAAGACACGCTTCACGGGCCGTCTAGAGCACCACGGCCTGTCAAGTGGGTCGTGAAGATGTTTTTCCTGATAGTGCTTCACTAAAATGGGTATAACATTTTACTCCAAACTTCACATGGGGAAAACTTGGTAGCGTTGGAAAGCGGACTCAAAGATCATTAATTTGATAGGTAATGGGCCACCTAATTCATTTTATATTAAAAGATATGATCGTTTGAAGTTGGTCCAAAAACTCAAAACATGATAAGATGACTTCACGGATGACTTCACGGTCCGTGTGAAGCTCCACGGGTCATTTAGATGTCTGTGGCCCTTTTCTAGTGACCTTGGGTGACACCCTACCAACTAGGTGACTTGTACGACCCACTTGACGATTCGTCAAGTCCACCACGACCCGTCTAGGTCACCGTCAAGTGGCCCCTACTTGAGGCAGGTTCTAGAAGGTGTTCACGAGCCCCTTAACAGGTCGTGGTCCCCTTCACAATCCATATAGGGTGCCGTGAAGGGTCCATGGTCCATTTTGAGTTCTTGGAACTTTCCCATTTTCCCTTTTTAGCCTTTTTCAAATCCGAGATGTTACAAAGAGGACCTGGGAGCATTCAATATTCCATGCACGGTTGGGAGGTATGAATTTGCTAGAGCCTTGTGGGACCTCGGGGCAAGCATAAATCTAATACCATTGGAAATTTTCAAGAAACTTGGGCTGAATGATCAAAAATCAACAACCATGAGATTATTGATGGCGGACCGGTCAATTAAAAGGACGGTGGGGATAGTGTATGACATCTTACTGAAGGTGGACAAGTTTATCTTTCCATTTGACTTTGTGGTGCTTGATTGTGAAATTTATGTAGAGATCCCTATAATTCTTGGTAGGCCATTCTTAGGCACTGGTAAGGCAATTGTTGACATTGAGAGTGGCGACTTAAAGTTCCGAGCGAATGATCAAGAAGTCAACTTCAACATTTGCAAATCTATGAAGTATCCCGATGATGTGCACGTGACATCTCATGTAGATATGATCGATGAGGCGATGGCAAGTGTGAGTGCAATGATGTGTAGTGGGGAATCATTAACAGCTGTGTTGCTCAATTATGATGGAGAGGAGGTTAATAATTTCAATAAGGTGGTGGGTGCTCCTGTGGGTTTGGGTACATTCTTATCCAACCCCAAGAAGTTAGATATTGACTTGAAAAATTGGTGAAATCTTCCGGCTAAACTATCCATTAAAGAGCCACCAAAATTGGAGTTAAAAGTGCTACCTTCAAATCTTCAATATGCATTATTGGGGGATGATGATACACTACCGGTAATTGTTGCAAATGACTTGATGGAAGAGCAAGTAATGGTAGTAGTTGGTACCTTGAATAAACATATTAAAGCCTTGGGCTGGTGAATCGCTGACATTGTAGGGATTCCTCTGGGTATTTGCACCCACAAGATTCAATTAGCTGATGAATCCAAGCTGAGTATCGAGCATGAATGGAGACTAAATCCCCCTATACAAGAAGTGGTAAAAAGGCGATTATCAAATGGTTGGATGCCGGTGTGATCTACCCTATTGTGGATAGCAAATGGGTGAGTCTGGTACAATGTGTTCCAAAGAAATATGGTATGACCGTAGTGCGAATGCAAAGAATGAATTTGTTGCAACCTGCCTTGTTACCTGATAGAGGGTGTGTATGGATTACCGAAAACTCAACTCAAGGACCAAAAAGGACCATTTCCCAATGTCATTTACTAACCAAATGTTGGATCGCATTATGGGTCGAGGATGGTATTTCTTGTTAGACAGCTATTCGGGGTACAACCAGATTTTCATTGCACCAAAAGATCAAGAAAAAAACTACTATTACTTGCCTATATGGGACGTTTATCTTCAATCGAATGTCATTCGGGTTGTGTAATGCTTTGGTAACCTTTCAAATGTGTATGTTATCGATATTCGTTGATATGGTAGAGGATTCTATGGAGTCTTCATGAATGATTTTTCTATTGTGGGTGACTCATTTGAAGAATTTCTAAATCATTTGAGTAGAGTCTTGCAACATTGCATCGAGACCAATCTTGTTCTTAATTGGGAAAAATGTCATTTCATGGTGAAAGAGGAAATTGTACTTGGAAACAAGATTTCGGGAAAGGGCATTGAAGTGGACCAAGCAAAAATGATATATTTGCTAAATTGCCTCCTCCAATTTTGGTAAAGGGTGTGCGGAGTTTCTTGGGGCATGCTGGATTTTATAAACGGTTCATAAAAGAATTCTCCAAGGTAGTTGTCCCTTTGTGTATGTTTCTTTAAAAAAGAAAGTATTTTTGAGTTCGATGCTAATTGTATGAAGGCATTCTTGGGCTTGAAAGAAAAACTAGTCTCAGCCCCAATCATTATTGCTCTAGATTGGAGTGTTCCCTTTGAGATGATGTGTGATGCTAGTGGTGTGGCTCTTGGAGCTCTCCTTGGGCAATGCAAGAACAAGATCTTTCACCCAATCTATTATGCTAGCAAAACTCTAAATTGTGCTCAAAATAACTACATTGTCATTGAACAAGAGTTTCTAGTCGTTGTATATGGTTTTAAAAAATTTAGAGCTTATTTGTTGGGAACTAAAGTAATTGTGCTGCCCTTCGATATTTATTGGCAAAAAAAAAAGCCAAACCAAGATTGGTCCATTGGGTACTCCTCTTTCAAGAGTTTGATTTCAAAGTGAAAGATAGAAAAGGGTGTGAAAATCAAGTGGTTGATCATTTGTCTCAGCTTGAACAAACCTTTATAGCAACTGAAGAAAGAGAGATTGATGAAGCCTTTCCTGATGAAATGGTAATGATGTTCTCTCATGATTGAACGCCATAGTATACGGAATATGCTAACTATGTGGTTTGTGGATTGTACCTGATGGGCTGAGTTGGTATCAAAAGAAAAAATTCCTCTTTGAAGAGAAGAAATATTTTTGGGATGAACCATATTTGTTTAGGAAATATGTCGACCACATAATCAGGTAGTGTGTACCAGGGGTTGAGGTAAAGGAAATCTTAGAGGCTTGCCACACATCACTAGTAGGAGGGCACCATGGAGGGATTCGAACAACTTCACAAGTATTGCAATGTGGATATTATTGTCCCACTCTGTACTGGATGCGAATGATTTTTCTAAAGTATGTTTCAAATTTAAAATGCAAGGAGGTATCTCTCGATGACATCAACTCCCTCTTTCACCAATTCTTGAAATTGAGCTTTTTAATGTATGGGGGATAGATTTCATGCGGCCTTTTGTGAGTTCTTTTGGTAACAAATATATTTTCGTGGTTGTGGATTATGTATCAAAGTGGGTAGAAGCAATGGCTTTACCTAACAACAAAGGGCGAAGTGTAGTGCAATTCCTTAAGAGGTACATCTTTAAAAGATTTGGTACCCCTCGAGCAAGAATTAGTGATGGGGGATCCCATTTCTGTAACCAAAAGTTTGAATCTCTTTTGTCCAAATATGAGGTGAAACATAAAGTTGCTACGCCATATCATCCCCAATCAAGTGGACAAGTTAAAGTGTCTAACCGAGAGATCAAGAACATTTTGGCAAAGACGGTAAATGTCAATAGAATCGACTGGTCTAGGAGTCTCGATGATGCTCTTTGGGACTATTGGACGGCTTTTAAATTGCCCATGGGATGTTCCCCTATCAGCTAGTATTTAACAAGACTTGTCATTTACCAATAGAATTGGAACACAAGGCCTTGTGGGCGTTAAAAGCTATAAATCTAAATTGGGATAGTCCTTCACAAAACCGTGTGGACCAAATCCTTGAATTAGAGGAATTCTGGTTAAAGGCATACGAGAGTTCAGCCCTTTATAAGGAGAAGGTGAAGCATTGACATGATGCTAAAATCCTACACCATGAAGTTTGGGTAGGTGAAGAAGTTTAGCTATTCAATTCCCTGTTGAAACTCTTCTCGGGAATGTTAAAATCAAAGTGGCCTGGTACGTTCAAGGTGACTTGAGTATTTAGAAATGGAGCCATTGAAATCGCTAATGCAGACGATTCCAAATTAAAGGTTTATGGACAATATTTGAAATGTTATTTTGGAGACAGTCATGATGTGAGGGTGTCACGACCAAAAGTATCCTCTAGAAGTGATATGGCGTACAAGACCCCGGAAGGCCTCATACAAGCCATTTAGCATGCATAATACAAGATTATAGAAATTAAAGAGTTTAAAAGACAACTTCATAAACAAAGAGTTTATCAAAAGTAGTGGAAGTCTAAACATAGTCTCAAATCCATCTAAACTCATAGAATGAAAGGTTGGGATGTAACCTATACAAAGTTTCAAGAAAGTAAATGACATGAAAGATAAACGTGGTCTTGTTCTCGAAATGTGAGGACTCACCAAATCTTCAAGTTCTTCTAACACAAACTCTAGGAACGAGTAGATGGGGAGGAACAGTCACACCATACTTCAATAAATCAATGTAGGTAAAAGTATGCGTTAGTACAAACATGTACCAAGTATGATAACTATGCATAAAACCATAAGATCATGCAAAAAGGGGATATTTACATGACATGCAAAAACCAAGCTAAAACATGAGATAAAAGAGGTTAGAAACATAAGTCATAAGACCATGGTCAATGCAAGATAAAGACGCTTAAAACACTTGGGAGATACCTTGAAAGCCACTTTAGTTCGTTCTTGTGGGAAATTACCTTTAACCGGCATTTAAGACCATGTGAGCTATTAACATGGAATCTAGTGTCTACCCCACACTGAAAAGAGGTGTCCTTACTAGCCAAGGTAAGAACCATAGTCTTCTAGCTTAAGTGGATCCACAAGCTAATGTCTATCTAGACAACCTATGGTGGCACATAGTTTATGGGACATGGGTAATCACCACTTGTCCACTCGGTGATAAGCATAATTCTCACAGATTAGTCATAATTCATATTATTAGCTTATCATTAGTATACATGGGTAATCGCCTCTTGTCTATCATTAGGGAACATGGGTAATCACCTTTTGCCCCTTCATTCATTAGAATAGCTCCTTAACTTTGATTCAAGTTTAGTTGAGAAAACCTTTTAACCCTTTATGAATCCTTTATGTGAGGAAACCTTTCACAACTCAACAACAATCAACATTATTTGCTTCACTCTCAAAGAAAGTCTTAAATCATCATAATTTCATAATTGAACATGCATATTTCCATAAAATTCATCTTTCCATAAATCAAAGCTTCATCATGAGTCACAATCTAGAAATCATAGATTTCACATGGGTTCATGGGGATTCATCTTTAAAAAAAGCAATTTAACTCAATTCATGCATAAAAAGCCATAAATAAATCAATTTGATCATAATTTGAAAGAATCCGCATGATAGAAGAAAACCCTAAATTCAATTGAGAATTCTTACTTTGAAAATTGGAGAATTTGGGAACCCTATGGAGGAAAGGACTCCATAGGTGAAAGCTATCATACCTCAATGCCCAAAATCTTGAAATCAATGGAGGATTAGGGGACTTGTCATTCAAACCCTAGCTTTCTTCTTCTTCACTTCTAGAGAGAGAAATATTGGGGGGAATTGGAGAGATTTTGGGAATAGTTGAAAAGTGATTAGGAAGGGTAAAAATTAGGCTTAGAAGGCTTATATAGTACTTGGGATTAAAGGGTAACCGACTTAAATTAGGTATTAAGCATTTAGGGCAAAAGACCAAAAAGCCCTTTAAATTAACTGCCAAACCCTTACAGACGGCCCGACCTACGGTCCGTAGGTCCTTCCATGGATCGTACTAGTCGACCGTCGTTTGGTTCAGAAATCTCCACCTTCAGACCCCCAACGATGGGACCCTACCTACGGATTGTGGGTCCTTCTACGGACCGTACACCACGGCCGTATGTCCCAACATTTGACCTTAAAATTTCTCTAAGTCTGGGGCCCATCTATGAGATACTCCTACGGTCCATACCTTAGATGATGACCCATCCTGCTAAACCGTACAAAAGTACTGAAACTTGACATTTTTTGGAAACTTGTACCTTGCCAACCACGATTCCACCTACGGATCGTAGGTCAAGCCATGGACCGTCGGTGGCTCCGTAGGTGCTGGCACTAGATTTAAAAACCTGCAACATTTTCTTTCCTTTCAAATCTGAGGTGTTACATTATCTCCCCCTAGGGAACATTTGTCCTCGAATGGAGCTCAAGACATCATAAGGAGGGTAGAACAAGATCTAACAACCCAACAAGAATGAAATCACATAAATGCACATATCCGAGGAGGAAACATAACCTCCAAGCTATAGCATGTTTAAAACATCATTTCATAAAGTTTATATGCAGCTCATCCTCAATGTACATAGTCATAAATAAATTAATCAAGTTAGCTCATTTTCTCAAAATTTAAGCTTTTCACCAACATGCATAAGTAAGGAATCATGGAAATAACTAAGACACACATGACACCCAAAGAATGAACCATGAGGAACTAAATACCTCAAGCTAAAGTGGGATCGGATGGAAAGATATGAGTATATTGAGATATCATATCGGCCTCAGCCTCCCTAGTTGCACCCTCAACTAACTGATTCCTCCATAGAACCTTCACGTAAGCAACTTCTTTATTCCTTAATTTACGAACTTGATGGTCTAGAATCTCAACCGAGACTTCCTCATAAGAATGGTTATCCTTTATACCAAGACTCTCTAATGGTACTATTGATGTCAGATCCCCAATACATTTCTTTAACAAGGAGACATGAAAAATCGGATGCACTGATGCCAAGTCATTTGGTAAATCAAGTTCATAAGCAACCTTACCAATACGCCTAAAAATCAGATATGGGCCCACATAGCGGGGACTAAGCTTCCCTTTCTTTTCAAACCTCATTACACCCTTCATGGGTGAAATTTTCAAGTAGACCCAATCATTAACATCAAATTCTAAATCTCTCCTTCTAATATCGGCATAGGACTTTTGTCGACTTTGAGCCATTTTCAACCTTTCTCTAATTAGTCGAACTTTCTCCATAGCCTCATGTATTAACTCGAGACCTATCAAACCAACTTCACCAACTTCAAACCAACCTATAGGAGACCTAAACCTCCTACCATAAAGAGCCTCAAATGGAGTCATACCAATACTCGAATAATAGCTATTATTATAGGCAAACTCAATCAAAGGTAAATGATCATCCCAATCACCCTTGAAATAAATCACACGAGATCTCAACATATCTTCCAAAGTTTGGATAGTACATTTCGCTTACCCATCGGTTTGAGGATGAAAGGTCGTACTAAGCTTAACACGAGTACCAAGCCCCTTTTGGAAAGATATCAAAAATTGAGAACTGAATTGGGTACCATGATCGGAGATAATGGATAAAGGCACTCCATACAACCTAACTATTTCTCTCAAGTACAACTTAGCATAGTCCTCCACCGAGTAAGAAACCTTAACGGGAATGAAATGGGCTGATTTCGTCATACGATCCACAATGACCCAAATTGAATCATGTTGTCGCCGGGTACGTGGTAAACCAACAATGAAGTCCATATTCAAATCCTCCCACTTCCAAGTGGGGATACCAATGTCTTGGGACAAACCTCCCGGCTTTTGATGTTCAATTTTTACTTGTTTACAATTAGGACACTTGGCCACAAGTTCCACAATGTCCTTCTTCATCCCATTCCACCAAAAGACCTCCCGCAAATCACGGTACATCTTGGTGGCTCCCGGGTGAATGGAATATCGAGAACTATGGGCTTCTAACAAGATTTGTTCCTTCAATCTATCCACATCTGGAACACACAAGCGGCCTTGATATCGGAGTACGCCATCTCCCCCTTGGGGAAAAGCCTCAATGAACTTTTTAAGCACTGCTTCTTTCAACTCCATTAGAATTGGATCAAGATCTTGTTTTGCTTTCACATCCGACACAAAGGACGATTCTGCACCATTATGAATAACAACACCACCCACACTAGAATCAATCAACCGAACATCCAATCGGGCCAATCAATGAACATCTCGAACCAATTCCTTCTTACCATCCTCAATGTGATCAACACTACCCATTGACACTCGACTGAGAGCATCTGCCACCACATTCACCTTGCCGGGGTGATAGAGGACACTCATGTAATAGTCCTTTAACAACTCAAGCCACCTCCTTTGGCAAAGATTTAGATCTTTCTGTTTGAATACATATTGTAAACTCTAGTGGTCGGTAAAGACATCAACATGCACACCATACAAATAATGCTTCCATATCTTTAGAGCAAACACAACCACCTCGAGATCTACATTATGACTAGGATAGTTCTTTTCATGAATCTTAAGTTGCCTTGAAGCGTAAGCAATGACTTTCCCCTTTCGCATAAGGACACACCCTATTCCAATCGTTGAAGTGTCACAATAAACCACAACCCCATCGAACCCTTCCGGTAAGGTCAACACTGGAGCCGAGGTAACTCTATCTTTCAATTCTTGAAAACTCTTCTCACACGCTTCGAACCATGTGAACTTAACCTTCTTTTGAGTTAAAGCCGTCAATGGAGAAGAAATTGAAGAAAACCCTTCAACAAACCTCCTATCATAACTAGTCAAACCCAAGAAGCTTCGAATATCCGAAAGTGATAGAGGTTTAGGCCAATTCTTAACCGTATCCGTCTTCTTAGGATCTACCTCAATACCTTTGCCGGAAACAATGTGACCAAGAAAAGCCACGGACCTTAGCCAAAACTCACACTTACCAAACTTTGCAAAGAGTTGTTGGTCCTTAAGGACTTGCAACACAATCCTGAAATGATCGGTATGATCATCCTCACTCCTTGAGTAAATCAAAATATCATCAATGAACACAATCATGAACATATCAAGGTATTGTTTGAACATCCTAATCATCAAATCCATAAATGCGACCGGAGCATTCATTAAGCCAAAGGATATCACTAAGAACTCATAGTGTTTGTATCTAGTCCGAAAAGCCGTATTTGGAATGTTATCCTCCCTCACCCTCATTGGTGATAACCCGAACAAAGATCAATCTTAGAGAAGTAACTCGCCCCTTGAAGTTGATCGAACAAGTCATCTATCCTTGTAAGAGGATACTTATTCTTAATGGTAACCTTGTTCAGTTGGTGGTAGTCGATGCACATACGGAGTGAACCGTCCTTCTTTCGAACAAACAAAACTGGAGCACCCCATGGAGAGATGCTTGGTCGGATGAAACCCTTGTCCAACAAATCTATCAATTGTTCCTTTAATTCTTTAAGTTCTGTCGAAGCCATTTGGTAAGGAGGAATAGAGATAGGTTGCATATCGGGGAGAAGGTCAATGCCGAAGTCTATTTTCCTTTCGGGAGGAACACCGGGTAGATCATCGGGAAACACTTTCGGAAACTCACTAATAACGGGGACCGACTCAAGAGTAGGGGTTTCGGAATCCACATCCCTCACCCTAACAAAATGGTATATGTAACCCTTAGAGATCATCTTTCTAGCTTTAAGACAAGAAACAAACTGACCCTTCGGCATAGAGTTTCCCCCTTTCCACTCTAGGATAGGCTCATTCAGAAATTGAAACTTAACCACTCGGGTTTTACAATCAATAGAAGCATAACAAGAATGCAACCAATCCATCCCTAGGATAACATCAAAATCTAACATATCAAGCTTCACAAGATCAACATGAGTGACTTTAGGATAAGGAAACGGGGCAATTTCTATAGACCCTCTTAGCCACAATAGATTCACCAATAGGAGTAGAGACACAAAAGGGATCTAGCAATACATTCGAAAGAACATGAAACCTCATAGCCAGATATGGCGTCATAAAAGACAAGGTAGCACCGGGATCAAGCAAAGCATAAACATCAAGGTGAAAGACTTCCCACATACCGGTAACCACATCGGGAGAACCCTCTTGCTCACGACGAGTTTGGAGTTCATAGAATCGGTTTTGCTTTTGACTCCCCCTAGAACCCGAGGAATTTTGAGGTTGAGTTCGTCAACAATTATCCCCTTCATTCTTAGACACTAAGGGACAATCCCTTATCTTGTGATCCATCTTACCACAACCAAAACATTGATTGGAACCGGCTAGACATTTGCTCTCGTGTTTTTTCCCACATTTAGCACAAGTAGATAATGAAGACCCACCACCATTTCCTCCTTGAGGCTTGGGGTTTGACACCCTATGTTTGTTGTACTTAGGAGGAGCATTGGAAGAACCTTGACCGAAAAACCTTGGTCAGAACCTAGAATGACCATGTCCATCGGACCTTGGACGTGAGAAGTCACCATCACCGGTTCTAGCCCTCTTTGCCTCCCTAGACCTTTTCTTAAGTTTCTCCTCTTCTATTTGTTGAGCATGCACCATGAGATGAGAAATGTCCATATCATTGATGAGCATGGTGGTACGGATTTCGTTAACCACCATTTCAGACACCTCCGAAACAAACTTACTCATCCTTGCCCTAGGATCGGCAACCATAGTAGGAGCATACCTAGACAATTGTGTAAACTTCAAAGCATATTCCTTCACACTCATGTTTCCTTGACGAAGGTTGATGAATTCAAGTACCTTTGCCTCCTTCATTTCAAGGAGAAAGAACCTATCAAGGAAAGAAACCTTGAACTTTTCCCAATCAAGAGGACTCGCATCATCCGCCCTCTCACTCTTCTATTGCTCAAACCACACTTGAGCCACAGCCTTAAGTTGATAAGAGGCCAACTCCGCCTTTTCCTCCGGCGTCACACCCATGATCATTAGCACCTTGTACACCTCGTCAATGAACTCTTGAGGATATTCCTTAACCTTAGAGCCATGAAACTCTGAAGGATTCATTCTAGTGAAGTCCCTCACTCTAGATGTTGTCATACCCACATTTAGGTTCACGGGAGCCACAACCTCCCTATTATCTTGAGCCGTCATGGTTTGAGCCAACATTTGAAAAGAAGCCCTAAACTCCACATTAGTCACTTGTTTGGCCAAAGGGTCGGCCGGAACATGAGGAGCTTGAGGAGGAGCTTCTTGTTCCACATTCTCTCTGGCATTCCTTCTAGCATATGCCCTTCGAGTGGTCATATCTTGAAATGCATAGGATAAGGATTAGGAGAGAGATATATAGAGCTAAACTCTATCGCATGACTTAAGAGTAATGGAAGAAGTAAAGTTTCCTAAACATCTTATAGCCTCTCATTCATAAATGCGGCGCGCTTCACACTCATGAACAAGACTCTACTCGACGTGGCTTATGAGACTTCCTAGGACCTTTCTAAACCTTGGGCTCTGAATACCAAGTTTGTCACTACCTAAAGCACCCCCTAGATGTGACATGGCGTACAAGACCCCGAAAGGCCTCATACAAGCCACTCAGCATGCATAATATAAGATTATAGAAATTAAAGAGTATAAAAGACAACATCATCACCAAAGAGTTTTATCAAAAGTAGCGAAACTCTAAACATAGACTCAAAGCAATCTAAACTAATAGAATAAAATGTTGGGACCTAACCTATACAAAGTTTCAAGAAAGTAAATGACATGAAAGATAAACATGGTCTTGTCCTCGAAATGTGAGGACTCACCAAGTCTACAAGTTCTTCTAACACAAACTCTAGGAACGAGTAGATGGGGAGGAACAGTCACACCATACTTCAATAAATCAATGTAGGTAAAAGTATGCGTTAGTACAAACATGTACCAAGTATGATAACTATGCATAAAACCATAAGATCATGCAAAAAGGGGATATTTACATGACATGCAAAAACCAAGCTAAAACATGAGATAAAAGAGGTTAGAAACATAAGTCATAAGACCATGGTCAATGCAAGATAAAGACGCTTAAAACACTTGGGAGATACCTTGAAAGCCACTTTAGTTCGTTCTTGTGGGAAATTACCTTTAACCGGCATTTAAGACCATGTGAGCTATTAACATGGAATCTAGTGTCTACCCCACACTGAAAAGAGGTGTCCTTACTAGCCAAGGTAAGAACCATAGTCTTCTAGCTTAAGTGGATCCACAAGCTAATGTCTATCTAGACAACCTATGGTGGCACATAGTTTATGGGACATGGGTAATCACCACTTGTCCACTCGGTGATAAGCATAATTCTCACAGATTAGTCATAATTCATATTATTAGCTTATCATTAGTATACATGGGTAATCGCCTCTTGTCTATCATTAGGGAACATGGGTAATCACCTTTTGCCCCTTCATTCATTAGAATAGCTCCTTAACTTTGATTCAAGTTTAGTTGAGAAAACCTTTTAACCCTTTATGAATCCTTTATGTGAGGAAACCTTTCACAACTCAACAACAATCAACATTATTTGCTTCACTCTCAAAGAAAGTCTTAAATCATCATAATTTCATAATTGAACATGCATATTTCCATAAAATTCATCTTTCCATAAATCAAAGCTTCATCATGAGTCACAATCTAGAAATCATAGATTTCACATGGGTTCATGGGGATTCATCTTTAAAAAAAGCAATTTAACTCAATTCATGCATAAAAAGCCATAAATAAATCAATTTGATCATAATTTGAAAGAATCCGCATGATAGAAGAAAACCCTAAATTCAATTGAAAATTCTTACTTTGAAAATTGGAGAATTTGGGAACCCTATGGCGGAAAGGACTCCATAGGTGAAATCTATCATACCTTGATGCCCAAAAGCTTGAAATCAATGGAGGATTAGGGGACTTGTCCTTTAAACCCTAGCTTTCTTGTTCTTCACTTCTAGAGAGAGAAATATTGGGGGAATTGGAGAGATTTTGGGAATAGTTGAAAAGTGATTAGGAAGGGTAGAAATTAGGCTTAGAAGGCTTATATATAGCTTAGGATTAATAATCGACTTAAATTAGTCATGAAACATTTAGGGCAAAAGACCAAAAAACCCTTTAAATTAACTGTCGAACCCATACCGACGGCCCGACCTACGGTTCGTAAGTCCTTCCACGGACCATACTGGCCGACCGTCATTTGGTTCAGAGACCTTCAACTTCAGACCCTTAACAATGGGACCCTACCTACGGATCGTGGGTCCTTCTACAGACCTTACACCATGGCCGTAGGTCCCACCCTAAAATTTCTCTAAGTCTGGGGCCCATCTACGAGACAGTCCTACGGTCCATTCCTTAGATGACTACTGTCATGACCCAGGGTAGCCCCAAGATGTAACACAGAGTACAAGACCCCGAGAAGCCTCATACAAGCCCTTAGCATACATAACATACAAGATAATAGCAAAGTAAGAGTTCAAAGGAGCATTTTTTATCAATTCTTTAATCAAAACAGTGGAAGTCTACAACTCATGTCTCAAAGCCTTCGAGTATCATAGAATACGAATAAAAGTGATAGGGACGCTATAACACCCCAGTTTTTTAAAAGAAAGAAAATGCAGTTTTAAAAAATTTTCTGGTGCCAGTGACGACGGAGGCCATCTACGGACCGTAGGTGGAGTGACGGGCCGTAGGTGGAGTGACGGGCCGTAGATGGGTACCGTCGATGGCCCTGCCAACTTTATGAATTTTGAGTTTCTGAACCTTGACCTACGGAATAGCAGGACGATTCATAGTTCGGTTGACGGGCCGTAGATGGGTTCCGTAGATGCCATCCAGACTTAGCCAAATTTTCAGTCCAAAATGAACTTTCTGAATCGATTGACGGAAGAGCAGGATGGTCCGTCAGTGGATGTACGGACCGTAGGTCCTGTCCGTCGATTGGCCCCGACAGTTTTATTTAAAGGTTTTTTGGACTTTTCCCTAAATGTTTATTCCTTATACTAGATGATTTTCCCCTTAACCTTGGCCCTATTTATATTTTCTAAGCCCTAATCCCTTCATTCCAACTCTCATCTCCCAAATATATTCCTCTCTCTAGAAGAACAAGAAGGAGAAGAAGAGAGCTAGGGTTCTCATCAAATTCATCAATCCTCCTTTTATTTCAAGGCATTGGCATTGAGGTATAATAGTATTTACCATTTGGAGTCTTTCCTCCAATGGGTCCTCTTTTCCTTAAGGTTTTCAAGGTTTAGCCTTGCCAAAGAGAGCTAGGGTTTTGACAAATTCTTATGGGGTCTTCATTATGCTTTCCATTGTTGATGTTATGGTTGATAGTGCACAATCTAGCGTGGTAAAGTAAGCTAGTGCACGATTTAGCGTGGTTTACATGCAACTTGATGAATCCCATGAGCTTATGCTAGGTTTCCCCCAATTTATGATTATGTTTATGATTGTGGGTTGATTTAGAAAAGATGAATTGCATGAACTCTTTGTGAATTGAGTTAGGGATTATGATTATCAAGCTATGAATTTCATGTAAGACTATGAATGATGAAAAGATGATATTTTATGAAAAGATGCATGTTGAATCAAAATTTATGATTTTCCTCTATTATGTGGGTTCCCTCAATTATGACTAAAGTGCCTTGATTTATGGCTTTCTAAGTATTAGCTTGCATTGAATTGCATGTTTTGAGGTGAAGCTTACGAACCCATGATTTATGAGTTAAGAGCATGATGAGCTATGTAAATATGAAGTTTGTGAACTCATGCATGTTTTATGAAGTTTATGATATGTTAGTGCAATTGTTTAGTTGTGAAAGGGTTTCTCATGTAATGCTCAACCTATGAATGTTAAAGTTTTTCTCACACGTAATGATTCATAACTTGTTGAAAGGTTTGCTCAACTAAGCTTGAATCCATGATTAACGAACTATTCTATGAAGGGACAAGAGGTGATTACCCATGTTCCCTAATGTAGACAAGAGGCGATTACCCATGTCTACTAATAATGAAATCACGACTAATAGAAGAACAAGAGGCGATTACCCATGTTCTTAAGGAGCTATTCTAATGAATGAAGGGACAAGAGGCGATTACCCATGTACCCTAATGTAGACAAAGCGACGATTACCCAAGTCTACCAATAATGAGTTTATGACTAATGTAGACAAGAGGTGATTACCCATGTCTACCTAAGATAAAATGAACTATGATAAATCCATGGGAAGTGGCGATTACCCATGTCCCATAACCTATGTGCCAACATAGGGTGATGGTCTATGATAGACACTAGCTAGTGGATCCACATAAGCTAAGAAGTTCATGGTCTTACCTTGGCAAGTAGGACACCCCTTTTTGGTGTGGGGCAGATACCGGATTCCATGTTGATAGCTCACATGGTCTCATATGTCGGTTAAGGCTATTTCCCCACAACTAATGAACAAGTGTTATGATGATGATCTAAGGTAAAGTAAAGGAAAGATGAATAGCTTTTCTTGGCCATGGTTTATGCCTCATGTTTTCTTATGTTCTATCATGTTTTAGCTTGGCCATTACATGTCATGATTATATGTCATTCTAGCATGGTTTATATGCCCTTTTTGCATTGCTATCATACTTGGTACTTGATTGTACTAACACATACTTTTGCCTACATTGATTCTATTGATGTAGGACTTGGCGGTTCTTCTCATCCTACTCGTGGCTAGTTAGTTCCTGTGATAGTGAAGACTTGGTGAGGCCTCCTATGTCTGAGGACCTAACCTTGTTACGTTTTCATGCTTTCCATTATACTTTTGGAAATTGTACTGGGTTGCGCCCCAAACCTTCATTTCTATTCTATTATGTTAGATGGCTTGAGACATGAGATGTAGACTTTCGCTGATGTTTCTTAAACTCTGTTGTGATTTTATCTTTTGGACTCTTTAGTTTCTACTATCTTGTATGAATGTATGCTAAGTGGCTTGTATGAGGCCTTTCGGGGTCTTGTATGCCATGTCACGTCTAGGGGGTACCTTGGGTCGTGACAGACGCAGCTCAATACAATATCCAACATAAGGAAAGACATCAATGTAAAATCCAACAAGGCCATATCCTCGGATGGATGAGAACTCACCAAGTCTTCTCTTAACTCTAGATCAATGCTCTAGCCACGAGTAGGAGAACTGTCACGCCCTACACTAAAGAAGTTGATGCAGGGAAGAGTATGCGTTAGCACAATAAAGTACTAAGTATGATAGTCATGCAATAAACTCATAAAACATGCTAGAAACTGAGATATAAATAAGACATGCAATTGGCCAAGCTAAACATGATAAGGCATTTAAGCAAATAGCATAAAGCATAAACCATGGCCAAAGCAAGCTAAATCATCTTTCTGTTACTCTTCCTTTCTTTACTTTACTTTTAGTAACCCATGCACCATTGTGCAAGCTGAAGTGTGGGAAAAGCCTTAAACCGATCTGTAGACCATGGAATAACTCAACATGGAATCCGATGTCTGCCCTACACCGAAAAAGGGCCATTCTACTTGCCACGGTAGAATCCTGAACCATAGCCTACGTGGATCTACTAGCTAAGCTGATGTAATATGGGCCTGTTAAAGACCACCTATGGGGGCACATAGGCATAGGACATATGGGGACTTGTCACCCGTCCACTCGGTTCTATGCATAATTCCCACTATACAAATCATAAATATTGATATCCATGGAAAGGCACAACTGGGGTTGCCAATCCAAGCTAAACATGACTTCACATACCATGGACTATTCCAAGCTTAATTCATTGGGTGTTTCTTCTTTCATGGACTTGTCCAAGCTTACACCCCCTAAAATAGCTTCTTTAAGCTCTTGATTCAATTTTAGTTAAGCAAACCTTTTAACAAGTTATGAATCCTTTACATGTGAGAAAAACCTTTCACAAGCTTAGGTTGAGCATTATATGAGAAAACCCTTTCAAGACTCAACATCATCATATCATAGATTTCATATAAAACATGCTTGATTCTATAAACCTCTTTCTTCATCATTCTATCATGCTTTGTCTTCATAGCTAATGGGTTCATGTTGCCTTTATTTTAAACCATGCAATTCTATGCAAGCTAGCTCTTAAAAGTCATAATCAAGACAATTTAGTCATACTTGAAGTAACCTACATAAAAGAGGAAAAATCATGCTTTTTACTTGAACATGCTAAATTCATGCACTTAACCCCAATTCATGCTCAATTTCATAGATGATCCCTCACCTTCATCAATTCATATCTCAAGCCAACAATCAAGGGATAGATTATCAAATTGGGAAGAATTTACTTGGGACCATAGGGGTTCATGCAATAATTACAATTAGACATGTAATTCACACTAGATCGTGCACTAAATTACTTTACCCACGCTAGATCGTGCACTACAAAGCATTAAATCAATAATTGAACTCATACTTGAAGAACCCACAACAATTGATCAAACCCTAGCTTACTTGAAGGGAATTGAACCTTGAATTCATGAAGAAAAGGGAGGGCCCAATGGAGGAAGCAACTCCATTGGTCAATACCATCATACCTTAGCAAAGCCCACTAGAAATTGGAGGAAATTGGGTGATCTTCAATGGAGGACTTAGCTTCTTCTTCTTCCTTGAGCTAGAGAGGATTTCTTTTAGAGAGAAATATTTGAGAGGTGAATTTAGGGAATGAGTTAGAATGAAGTGATTTAGGTATAGAAAATTATATATAGGACCTTCACTAAGGGTAAAACTGACTTAGTTAATTAGGGAATTAACTAGGGAAAAGACCAAAAAGCCCTTAATTAAAAACTGTCGGGGCCAATCTACGATCCGTAGATCCATTGACGGACCGTCCTGTTGAACCGTCAAAAGATTCAGAGTTTTGGTATCTGGGGACCCTGCAACGATGGCTTCAATCTACGGTTGGTAGGTCCATCTACAGAACGTACACCTCAATCGTGGATCATAGCCTGAGGTTCAAGAATTTAACCAAGTCTGGGGGACATCTACGGTTACTTCCTACGGACCGTCAACTGACTCACGATCCGTCCTGGTACTCCGTAGATCACACTTCAGGGACTGTGAATTACTTAAATTGATAGAGCCATTGACGGCTCCTCACCTACGGCCCGTCAAACGGACTATGGCCCGTAAGTGGCCTCCGTAGGTCACTGCCTACTAAATTATGCATCTTCATTCCTTGGAAAGCTGGGGTATTACAACGACCCGTCCTACTGAACCGTACAAAAGTACTGAAATTAGACATTTTTTGGAAACTTGTACCTTGCCAACCACGGTTTCACCTACGGACCGTCGGTAGCTCCGTAGGTGCTGGCACCAGATTTAAAAACCTACAACCTTTTCTTTCCTTTCAAATCTGAGATGTTACAGAGGGTGGTTAAAGTTGTGTGCCTAGATGATACCTAAGAGCATGTTCACGTCATGACGCAACGTTAACTCAGGCACTTCTTGGGAGGTAACCCATGAGTTTAGTGTTTTTCAATAATGTTCGTTATTTGTGTAGGTGGGAGAAAGGCCTTGTCACTCAGATGATTTAGGCGAACTGAGGAGCATGTCGGCAATTCGTCGAATACATTGGGCTGGTCCATCCTGGATCACCCTTGGTGCTGGAAAATGTTCCCCTTGATTTTGTCAATTTCAGCGAGAGACCTACTTCTTCAGTGAGTCATCAAATTTTCCCAGCGAGCCTGCCTAAGCCCGTTGTTCGGGAAGCAAAAATTCAAGGGAGGCATTGTCATTTTCAAAGATAAGCTTCCTGATTGGCGAGTCTCCATTATCACTCGATGAGATTCATCGTGCTCGCCAAAGTGGTACTTCATGAGTTACAAGATGTGATAGTACGATTGACAAACTCCCACTCTTTCTGCGATTCGCCGACTTGGTCGGTGAAGCTAGTCCCCTCTCGCCAAATTACACAAGCCTGACAGGGGGAAGCTTATCTCATCCAATAATTCCCACACTTCTGTTTTTCGCATTGAGGACACTGCTTTCCTATTTTTTTGGTGGGGTGAGGTTGTTTGCCTATCCCCTTTTGATTGTATTTATTTTGATTTGACATTTTGATTTAGGTTATATTTGACATTGTTTTTTGATACATTTTGGTTTTTGGTTTTGATATGTGTGAATGGTCATTTTTCTCTTGTCTATCAATTGCCCTGAGATTTTGAAATGATTGAAGAGCCTGTGCACTCGTTGTTGATATTCGAGTATCGATCATGACAAATATCGATGTCTTGGATAGTGCTTTTGATGAGAGACATGTTTGAGTGGATGTTGCAAGGAAATTCATATTGCATGACTTTTGCATGATTTTCTAGCATCTTGTTGTGACTAGTTGCGTGTTGATGTGAGTCTTGCAATGACCATTGCATGCAAGCTTCATTTTGTAATATTATGCACAATGATTATATTGTGTTTGAAGTGCCTTGTGTGGTGAGGTCTTACTTGAAAGCATGTGTGTGGATTCCTAGAATTCTCCTTGTTGGTCTAATTGCTTAGCTTTGGTGAATGCAAGAAATGATCTTGGGCATAAGTTTTGAGAGTGAGCCTAAATCGTCATATATATTTTGTGACTACCTTGTGAGGATGTGCAACCATCTTGGCACCAATTAAGCCTAAACCATTTGTTGTCAACCTTGTTAAAACCTCTTGAACCAAAAATGTCCCTACCTTCTCACCCATAAATTCTTTTTGAAGCATTGATTTGTTTGAATAGCCAGCTTAGGCCAAAAGCCTAAGTTGGGGTGTGGTAAGGAAGGAGAAAAGATCTCAAGTGAAAAAGAAGCAAGAGACTCTTTCTCAAAAAGTTGGAACCCCTCCATATATATTAAAAAGAAGAAGAAAGATGAAAAAGAATGTTTTGCAAAGGTAATGCCTTGATCATATTCCTAGAATGATGGAACAAAAAGGTATTCCCAAGGAATTGAATAAGAAGTGAATGTGGTGAACTGCTTGAGTTGAGTCTTTTGGTTAAAATAGGGAAACAGTATGAGAAGGGGTAAAGTTGAAAATAATAATGCTTTGAAAAGGTGAAGTCACTAAGCCAAATTGATCATACCTTTACCCTCAGCCCTATTACAAGCCTTAAAAAGACCCTTGAAATCTTTTTTAAATCGAGAAATGTGATGACTGGAAAATATGAGCAAGCCTATGGGATGAAGCATGCATGTATTTCTCTTTGATAGAGTTAGAGTTTGTGTTGATTCCTTAAATCCATTATTGATACGCGTTGTGAGAGCATGCAATCATCTGTTGTTGTGAGGGCACTTGAATACTTTTGTTGAAGCATAATTTTGCATCATGAGTGAGCATACGTGAGCTTGAACTTAGATCAATAATTGCTAGTCAACATTTGAGGCTTTTTTAGCATAATTGAGAATTTCATTAGCTTGTAGCACTTGCATGTTGGCTCACAAGAAGCACTGTTGTAGACACCCTTGTTGAACTAGTTGAATTCTTGATTTACTTGATGACAAGAAAAAGTTTAATTTGGGGGTGTTGATGAGTCGGAGATTTTGACTCATTTGAGACCTTTTTAGTTCAACAATGAGTGTCCTCAATGCTTTTTTATGTCCATATCTAATGATTTGTTTTATTTTGTAGCTATGAAGGCTCACAGACATGGCAAGGATGAAATCATGTAAAAAGAGGCTAAAACATGGAAAAGAGCAAAATTGTTACATTAATGCTCGCCAAAAAGCCCTCGATGACTCGCCGAATGTTCTAGACCTCACCAAAAATGACAAAGTCTTTGACTAAAATGCTCAACACATGTGGGGGAGAAGAAGAACTGAACACATTATCCCATCAATTTAATCAAAACCCAACTCCATTTGCACACCCCTAGCATCGGGGTTTTAGCCAATCATATTAAAAGTGAAAGAAAATATACCAAAAATATTCTCGGTCATTCGATTTTTGATTTGCAACTTCAATTTAAGAGACCCACTTTTAAATTCTCAAAAGTTATGGGTTACAAGCTTATTTCTCACTCTAAAAAAATAAAAGATTCTATTGGACTCTACTCAGAAAAGTTCAAGATCCAACTGTATGATCAAAAAGATTATTTTTCTCTCTCCTTTCAGCTATTTATATCTCTCCAAAAAGTAGCCAAAATTTCATCAACTAGTTCATTCGGCGACGTTACTCGGACTCGCCGACTTGTTCGGTGGGTCACAGACTTGATATTCTTCCTACCTTTTCATAGCTTCAGGCTTCAGATATACGAACTACAGTTGGTGAGCCCGATGGAGCTCACCATTCACATTCGACGAGTCTTCGATCGTCACCCAATCTCACATGTTTGGCTTTCAACTTGGCTTACATGTTCTGTCACTTTCAGCGAGTACTTCTTAGCTCGCTGATTGATTTCAACAAATTGTTGTTTAGTTCTTCTTCTCACCAACCTGCCTTGAGCATATTAGTCAAAGACTATCATTTTTGGCGAGGTCTGACACATTCGGTGAGTCACCGTGTGCCTTTTGGCGAGTATCAATGTCCTGATTTTACTCTTTTTCCATGTTTTTAGCCTCTTTTTGTGTGATTTCATCTTTGCCTTGTCTTTGAGCCTTCATATCTACAAAACATAAAAAATCATTAGATATGGACATAAAAGGGTATTGAGGACACTCATTGTTGAACTAAAAAGGCCTCAAATGAGTCAAAATCTCAAGCTCATCAAAAAAGCCGAGGTCAAGGAATGCTGCAAGAAGCTCCTCCCATGATGTGATTGAATCTCTTGGTAATTCCACCAACCACTTGATTTCTTCCCCCATTAGGGAAAAGAGCAAAAATATGAAACGAATGGATTCTAGTGAAACATTCATGAGGATGAATGGACCACAGGCCTCTACAAAATTTCAAATGTGAGCATGAGGGTCTTCAAGAGCTACACCTCCGAAGAACCCTTTCCTTTGTAGGAGTTGGAGCATTGCCCCGGTCACTTGAAATGTAGCATCACCCCTGATTTGGGGTAATCGGATTGCTCATATGCTTTCGAGCACCTTTTCATTAACATCATTCATGTTCGCTACATCCTCATACTACCCTTGATTACTAGCGGCACTACTTTCAATCAAATTCATATTGTCATTTATCAAAATCACATAAATGAACAAATAGTAAGAATGCCTAACAACACTAGATTAGTTCATAAAATCACTTCACTAAAAGAATTCTAAGTATCAATCCCCAACAGCAGCGCCATTTTTTATAACGATCAAATTACTTGAAAAACCGTTAAACAAGTAAGCAATTATTAGTAATCTAACTATCAAACATATGAGTTCGGGTCGAAACTCACAGGGAGTGGTATGTAAAAGAATTCAATTACGAAGTCAATTTGTGTCCCAATTCATTGTAAGTTGATGGTAATAAGGGTGAAAGAATTTTCAATTATCAAATTAAGATTGTTTGGTAATCTATTTTGATCAATTGAACTTAAACAAGCGATTAACAAGCAAGCGAGTGATAATCTAGGAGTGTGCGGAAGTGGGTATCAATTTCAAAAGGTGGGTTAATGTGATTGCTCAATAACCTTGAATACACATGGATAGGCTGGGTAAATCTCAAACACACAATACATTTCTCAATCATAACATGTTTATCACAAGAATTCTTCTCGAACATTCCCATGTGTAATCAACTAACCAACCCATTACCTTGACATAAATCTTCTCTCTCGAGCAAGAGTAGCATTTATAGATGAAACCCCAAATTTCTTTTTCAAGCAAATAAGAAATTTTATATTAAGCATCAACTCAATTACCCACTTCATATATTGTCCCTCAAGTCATATATGAAGATCTAAACTAGAATTAAGTTTTCAACCTCAATAAATAAATTAAGCACATGATAATCAAATTGAATCCATGGAAATCAAAAAAGAACAGAGCAATACATATTATCTCATCAATTTAATCAAAACTCAATTCCATTTGCCCACCCCTAGAATCGAGGTTTTAGCCAATCATATTAAAAGTGAAAGAAAATATACCAAAAATATTCTCAGTCATTGGATTGTTGATTTTCAACTTCAATTTAAGAGACCCACTTCTAAATTCCCAAAAGTTATTGGTTACAAGTTTGTTTCTCACTCTACAAAATAGAAGTTTCTATTGCACTATACTCAGAAAAGTTTCAGATCCAATTGTATGAGCAAAAAAGATATTTTTTCTCTCTCCTTTAGCCTATTTATATCTCTCCAAAAATTAGCCAAAATTTCATCAACTAATTCAGTCGGCGACGTTAGTCGGGCTTGCCGACACATTTAGCGAGTCGCCAACTTGATATTCTTCCTGCCTTTTCTTAGCTCTAGGCTTTAGGTATTTGAACCACAGTTGGCTAGCTCGATGGAGTTCGTCATTCACATTCGGCGAGTCGCCGATCATCACCCAATCTCGCCTTTTCGGCTTTCAACTTGACTTACATATTCTGTCACTTTTGGCGAGTACTTGTAAGCTTGCCAACTGAGTTCGATTAATCACCATTTAGCTCTTCTTCTCGCCGACCTGCCTTGAGCATTTTAGTCAAAGATTCTATCATTTTTTGCGAGGTCTGGCACATTTGGTGAGGGCCTTTTGGCGAGCATCAATGTCATAGTTTTGCTCTTTTTTTTATGTTTTTAGTATTTTTTTGTGTGATTTCATCCTTGTCTTGTCTTTAAGTCTTCATAGCTACAAAACACAACAAATCATTAGATATGAACATAAAAAGGCATTGAGGACACTCATTATTCAACTAAAAATACCTCAAATAAGTCAAATCTCAGACTTATCAAAAAAACCAAGGTCAAAGAACGCTGCAAGAAGCTCCTACCATGATGTGATTGAATCTCTTGGTAATTCCGCCGGCAACTTGATTGCTTCCCCCACTAGGTAAAAGGGAAATAATTCCAAATGAATATATTCTTGTGAAACATTCTTGAGGATAAATAGACCACACACCTCTACAAAGTTTTGAATGTGAGCATGAGGGTTTTCATGAGCTAGACCTCCGAAGAACCCTTTCATTTGTATGAGTTAGAGCATTGCCTCAGTCACTTGAAATGTAGCATGGCCCCTGATTGGGCATAACCAGATTGCTCCTCTGCTTCCTAGCACCTCTTCATTAACATCATTCATGTTTGTTATATCCTCATACCGCCCTTGATTACTAGCAGCACTACTTTCAATCAAATTCATATTGTCACCTATCAAAAGCACAAAAATGAAGAAATAGTAAGAATGCCCTACTACACTAGATTAGTTCACAAAATCACTTTACTAAAGAATTCTAAGTACAACGACCTGACAGTAGCGCCATTTTTTATAACGCTCAAATTACTTATAAAACTATTAAACAGGTAAGTGGTCAATAGTTGTCATGACCTAAAGTACACCCTAGATGTGATATGGCGTATAGGACCCCTAGAGGCTCCACACAAGCCACTTAGCATGCATCATAGAAGATAATAGAAATAGAAGAGTTTAAAAACAACATTTCATATAAAGGAGTTTGACAAAAATGGAAGTCTAAGCATAAGTCTCAATAAGTCATCTACTACATCAATAGAATGAATTTAAGATGTAACCCATACAAAGTCTGAAAACTCAAATGACATAAAGCTATAAATGTGACATCATCCTCAAAGTATGAGGACTCACCAAGCCTTTAATTCTCTAATACAATCACTAGCCACGAATGAAGTGGGAAGCATCGGATCCTACATTAGTGAAACAATGTAGGCAAAAGTAGGTGTTAGTACATGGAATGTACCAAGTATGATAGAAATGCATAAGAGTTATGAAATCATACTAAAAAGGATTTTAAATGACATGCAATGACCAAGCTAATTCATAAAATAATCATGCTAGAAAACAAAAGTCACAACCATGGTCAATGCAAGCTAATCATCTTATAAAACACTTGTGAGATACTTTAGAAAGTAACCTTAGTTCATTATTGTGGGAATTTAGCCTTAACCAACATAGACCATGTGAACTATAACATGGAATCCGGTGTCTATCTCAAACCAAAAAGAGATTGTCCTACTTGCCAAGGTAAGGACCATGAGTTTGAGCTAAAGTGGATCCACTAGCTAATGTCTATCTAAGACAATCATCCTATGGTGGCACATAGTTTATAGGACATGGGTAATCGCCGCTAGTCCACTCAGTGATAAGTAAAATCCCACGGAGCAGTGATTAATCATAATCATCTTATTATCCATGGAAAGGAACAATTTAATAACCAATCCAAGCTAGGGTTCATTAGAATAGCTCCTTAGTCTTGATTCAACTTAGGTGAGAAAACCTTTCAACCTTATGAATCCTTTATGTGAGAAACCCTTTCACAAATCAACAACAACATCGATGCTTCATTCAAAGCAACCTCAAATCAATTATATTAACTTCATGAGAAAACATGCATATCTTCATAAATTCATCTTTTATAGTTCAAATGCCTCATCATATGTTCATAGTCTTAAAAATCATGGATCATGCATGGGTTCATGTGAATTCAACTTAAAAATATGTAATTACTCCAATTCATGCATCAAAAGACATAAAACAATCAATTGGATCATAATTGAAAAGAACCCATGAGATTGAAGAAAACCCTAATTTCAATTGGAGATACTAACTTGTAAAATTGGAAAATTTAAGAACCCTACGAAGGAAAGGACTCCATAGGTAAATACTATCATACCATGAAAAAAAAACCCCACAATCAATGGTGAATTTGGAGACTTGATCTTGAAACCCTAGTTTTCTTCTTCTTCCTTGGGCTTGAAAGGTTTTGGGAGGATGAACTTGGTCAATCTTTGGAGATTTAGGAGAATGAGTTGAAGTGGGTAAATTTGGGGTTTAAAACATTTATATAGGGTTTAGGGTAGAAGACAAAACAACATAGTATTGGATTAAAATAATTAGAAAAAGACCCAAAAGCCCCTTTAAAATAACTGCCTGACTCGACCTACGATTTGGACCTACGGACCGTCCTGGTCAACCATAGAAAGATTCAGAAAGTATTATTTAGACCAACTTTTGACAGAACCCATGTACGGCTCGTAGGTCTTCCTACGGTCCCTACATGCCAATCGTAGAAGCCAACTTTATGTCTTAAAATTTAACCAAGTCTGGGAGTGATCTACGAGCGACTCGTACAAAGGTTGATGAACCGTCCTGGCGAACTGTACAAAGGGTACTGGGACTTGATTTTTGAATATTATCTTCCCACTTCCTACGGTTTCCATCTACGGCTTGTAGAAGCTTCTACGGTCCATAGGTGGGAACCATAGACCCAGCCTGCAGCCCAGAACTTTGTATTTTTCTCTCCTTTCTAAGTCTGAGATGTTACATTAGCAATCTAATTACCCAGCGTATGAGGTCGGGGTCGAATCCTACAGGGAGTGGTATATAACAGAATTGAATTACGAAGTAAATTTTTGTCCCAATTCATTGTAAGTAGATGAAAATAAGGGTGGAATAATTTCTAATTATCATATTAAGATTATTTGGTAACCAATTTTGATCAATTGAACTTAAACAAGTGATTAACGAGTAAGTGGAATGATAATCTAGGAGTGTGCGGAAGTGGGTATCGATTTTAAAAGGTGGTTCGATGAGATTTATCAATAACCATGAATACACAGGGATAGGCTGGGTCAATCTCAAAAACACATTACATTCTCAATCATAACATGCTTATTACAAGAATTCCTCTCGAATATTCCAATGTGTAATCAACTAACCAACCCATTACCTTGACATAAATCTTCTCTCTCGAGCAAGACTAGCATTTATAGATGAAACCCCAAATTTCTTTCTCAAGCAAATAAGAATTTTATATTAAGCATCAACTCAATTACCCACTTTATATATTGTCCCTCAAGTCATATATGAAGATCTAAACTAGAATTAAGTTTGCAACCTCAATAAATAAATTAAGCACATGATAATCAAATTGAATCCATGGGAATAAAAGTAAAATAGAGCAATACACATTATCCTATCAATTTAATCAAAACTCAACTCCATTTGCACACTCCTAGAATCAAAGTTTTAGCCAATCATATTAAAAGTGAAAGAAAATATACCAAAAATATTCTCGGCCATTGGATTGTTGATTTGCAACTTCAATTTAACAGACCCACTTCCAAATTCCCAAAAATTATGGGTTGCAAGCTTGTTTTCCACTCTACAAAATAGAAGTTTCTATTGCACTCTACGCAGAACAGTTTCATATCCAATTGTATGAGGAAAAAAATAAACTTTCTCTCTCTTTTCCACTATTTATATCTCCCTAAAAAATTAGCCAAAATTTCATCAACTGGTTCAGTCGGCGATGTTATTCGGGCTCACCGACTCATTCAGTGAGTCATCGACTTGATATTCTTTTCGCTTTTTCTTAGCTCCAGACTTCAGATATTTGAACTGCAATTGATGAGCTCGATAGAGTTCTTCGTTCACATTCGGCAAGTCACCAATCATCACCCAATCTCGCCTTTTTGGCTTTCAACTTGGCTTACATGTTCTGTCACTTTTGGTGAGTACTTGTTTGCTTGATGATTGAGCTCGGCGAATCGTCATTTAGCTCTTCTTCTTGCCGACCTGCCTTGAGCATTTTAGTCAAAAACTCTATCTTTTTTTGGCGAGGTCTGGCACATTCGGCGAGTAGCCAAGTGCCTTTTGGCAAGCATCAATGTCACGATTTTGCTCTTTTCCATGTTTTAACCTCTTTTTGCGTGATTTCATCATTGCCTTGTCCTTGAGCCTTCATAGCTACAAAACATAATAAATCATTAGATATGGTCATAAAAAGGCACTGAGGACACTCATTGTTGAACTAAAAGGCCTCAAATGAGTCAAAATCTCAGACTCATCAACGTGTAACTTATAAGTCTTCTCCCTTCTTCTATGATTTAGGTTCAATGGTGTTCTTGGGGTGTCTTGATTGCACGAACTATTTGGGGCCGTTGGAAGGCTCGGATTGTGCCCGTTTGTGGGGCAGAACTTTCTTGAGCTAAATAGGACTAATTGACAAAGTCAATTTTAGAATTTTCTGTGTGGGTCGCACAATATCATATTTTACTCATTTTTAGTCGCATATTCAATTATTACAATTTGGATGTTAAAACATCTATTTTGACGTTGTGATCATTTATTTGATAGTGTGGCAGCGATAAGAGGCGGTTCAAAAAAGTAACGCTTCGATTTAATGGATTTGGAGCGTCCGCGGTCGGCTTTGAGGTAGGCTATGGCCTACCGATCTTAGATTGAGCTTGTGCTAGTAAATTCATGTCTTGGCTTCTTTTCAGATAGTTTTTGGGAAATTGAGCATGTCTACCTTGTGTGTGCTATTGTATCGTGTGTTGTTATAGTTATTTGTCTGGTTGTATTAATTTTAGTGGCTTGTTCTTGGCCTTAGCCTAGACGTAGTCTAGTGATTCACATAGACTTGCGATTTGGAGTCGTGGTGCCTTAGAAATCCTATGACATTTCTTTGGATGGCTTAGCTCCATGTAGACTGATATAGCAAACTTGGGTCGGATAGTATGGCTCCTTAGTTAGGTGAAAACTTAGATCTTGTAGTCGTTCATCCATAACCTCCCTGATGTTTAAGCCCTAGTGTGTTTCTTTTGTGATTCTGGGCCTTGTTGGTTATATCAAATCGAATCTTGGTTTAAAGCTGGAGTGAGTCCCTAGTGACTCTGAAGGTGGTTTTTCTCTATGTTGTGTTCTTACATGGAGAAGAGGATGTGATTTGGAGACATTCAAAGTCTATTAGCCACAGTTCGAGGCCCTAGAACATGTCTATTAGCTGTGGTTCGAGTATGGAGTTGGTCGTTTCAATTCTGGAATACTTTTAGCCTTAGCTAGTGGTATCCTTAGCTCTTCTATGTACTAATCGGGCTTATGGGAGTCCATTTGAGTTATTTACTTTCCAATTCTGCATGAGTGTACCTTATGGGCTAATGGGGGTCCATTTAGGTTATAGATAATTGATTTACTTTACTTTTCTGTTTCGGCTAGATTCGTGATCCTTATAGTTAGACTTTCTGATATTGCTTCGCTTACCTACTCTAGTCACTATTTACTTCCTCATTTTTCATATTGTATTTACTTTTCAAGCTGAGTCAGTCTATGATACTTACTCAGTACCTGTTGTTTTGGTACGCATGTTGCTCTCTGCATTTGTTTTTTTGATGCAGATTCGAGTGCCAGCCGATAATGGTAATTCGAGCCTTGGAGGAGATCTTCGGAGATAAAGGGTGAGCTAATGCGTCCTAGTTCAACTTATATCCTTTTGTATATACTTTTATTACTAGTATTTTGTATTTGAGAGAAGTTTGTACTTTTTAGTCTACTTTTGTGACTCATCAGGTCGTGAGATTTGATCATGTACTCTGTATATTTCATGTTATGTCATTTTTTTATTTTCACTGCATTTTCTTTTATATTGCTCTTATGTTCTCGTTGGTTTTTGATTCTGCCCATATGTCTATTACTCATCGTTACGGGATATGGGTTGGCTTACCTACAAGTGGGTTATGGTAGATGTCATCATGACTCGAGTTTTCAAGTCAAGACATAAGCATTAGTCTAGCAATTAATTGGAGGCGTTTAATCAATGATTTTACTAAACCATTTTGAGTATAAACATGAGCAACCGAATGTTCAACTGTTATCCTGGTTGATATACAATAATCATTAAAAGCTTAATATGTAAATTCACCAGCATTATCAAGACAAATTCTTTTAATTGCATGCTTTGAAAATTGTGCTCTTAAGTTTATTATCTGAGCAAGTAATCTTACAAATACCACATAGCGAGATGATAATAGACACACATATGACCATCTTGTAGATGTATCTATTAAAATCATATAATTTTTATATTGTCCACATGATTGGTGAACAGGCTCACATATATCACCCTGTATACATTTAAAAAATACAGGATATTTACTTTTCACTTTGATTACAGATGGTCTAGCAATCATATTGCCTCGAGAACATGCAACACAAGAGAATTCCTTAAATTAAAAATCTTTTGGTTCTTCAAAAAGTGTTCATGTAAATTCTCAATTATTTTGTGCATCATATTAGAATCGAAATGGCCCAATCGATCATGTCAAATAATAAAATCATTTGAGTTATTAAACTTTTAATTCACTATAACATATATTTCAACCATGCTAATACTTGTGTAGTATGAGCTGGATAAAAGAGTGAATAACCTTTCAAGCATAAACTTCTTACCCGATATTATTGTAGTAATATAAAGATATTCATTATTTTCATCATTTGTAGTCTCAATATGATAGCTTTTTTGACAAATATCCTTGAAACTTAATAAGTTTCTTTGAGATTTACTACAATAAGATGCTTTATCAATTATTAAATTTGTTTCTCTAATAAGTACTAAATTAGCTTTTTTAGAGCCTTCATGTAATCTTGTACTTTTTCATATTCTATATGTTGGAATATATACTATTAACCATATGTTTAGATATAATATTTATTATAGAATAATTATTTATTCAATTTTAATAGATTATATATTCGTTTATGGTGTCTGTTTACTTATATAGTAGATGATTTAGTATATAGAGTTTTAGCTTATATACAGAGAATTCAATCATCGGTTCTTATCAGTATAAAGATTTTTGTTCACAATCTAGGCTGAAAATTGGACATGTCATCGGTACGATTGTAGCACAAGATTATATATAAGTTATCTTGATTATGGGAACGGTATAGTTCCAACTTCTTGTGCTAGTGCATTTCGTATGTATTGAATGAGACCAAGTAGAGATAGTTGTTTTAGACTGACTGACAAAAACATATTCTCTAAACTGTTAAATGTACTTATATTCTTAATCCTGATATAACTATTATGATCTGTATATGTTAATTATCGTTTTGATTTATTAAAAGGTGAGATTCTGAGATGGGTCAATACGCCGGGTAGATTGGAAGATAATAATATATATTAGTGAAAAAATAAGTTAGTTGATGGAATCCATGTCTCGATATAGAGATTGATAATATACCTTTTTGAGAAGCTTATAAGTTCTCATCGTATCAAACATTGCAAGTGGATTTATAAATCCGACATATGAAATAACTTAAGCAGTGCTCTAAAAGAAATTAATCATTGAATTAAATTCGTCAGTAATTTAATTTATTGATTAGTATATGTAATCTTAACATGGAGAATTTTGAAATATAAATAGAGGAGTGTAATTACGAATTTCTAGTGGAATTATTTGTAATTTATTATGGTAAGAATAATTTAAATTAATTATTTGGAGTTATTTTCATAATAGGAAGCCTCAAAAATTAATTTTGTGGTCCCTACCGTGCCCATATTCAACTAGAACTCAGAATCCTATTTCTATGGGAAAAGGAAGAACAAGAAAACTGGGTTTTCTTCTCCTTTTTGGACTAGGAGGAAATCTCTATAAATAGGAATTCCCCTAACCTAGAAAAGGAGGAAGGTTTTCTATACAATATTTGCCCACCCAAGTATTGTGAGAGTTCGGATGTGAACTTGGGATCACTGTAGAAGACTATGGATTCGCTTGAAGGTTTGTCTAACTTTTGGATTCGCTTGAAGGTATATGTTCACGCTTCAAGAGGTATTTATTGAATTAAATTTCAACAAGTTTATGTGTTCTAGCATAATTGTATGTGTTCTAGCATAATTGTATGTGTTCTAGCATAAACGTGTTGGTTATCTATTATTCATGTAAGCAGTATGATTCTGGTATGCTTTCGCTGTGCATATAATTTTCCAACAGTATAAACATTGGCTTTTTTCATCACCAAATTAAAAAAATTGTATTTCTTAAAATAATGTGTTAAAACATTATATATAAGGCATGTATCATCACGATAAATTTTGAATTCAACTGATGATTGAAGAATTTTCATATCCTTCATAAAAATAAAAGAAATATTATAAGAATGAAAAAAAACTAAAAATATAAGAAGCTTTGAGAAAATGCACTAAAAATATAGAAATTAGCAAGACATAATTCTTTAGAAAAAATATTTAAGAAGAAAAACATAGTTACAAACTTAAAACAAAACAATTATTCTTATAATTTTATCCTCAAATGAGATGATAATTTCTTCAATCAATACTATCATTAAAGTCTTCAATTTTTAAATGAGTAATATTTAGGAGGCTTTAAAAGTCATCATATTTATAAGCAAAATTTGTCTCAATATCATCATATTTATTTGAGGGAGCTGCTTCACTATCTTCGTTCACAAAGATTTAGTGTGCTTCCACATTATTATCTTTTGTTTTAAGAGAGACTTGATAAAGCTTCACAAAATTATTGCACGTACGACAATCACGTGCCCGATGACCTTTCATACCATATCAGTGGCAAATATTGATTTTACCTCTAAAAGGATTATTTTGAAAATGTTTATTATACTCATGTTTATTTTCACCATAATGACGATAATTATTTTACCATCCACCATGTCCTCGCCCATAGCCATGGCTACAATTATTATTTTATCTAAATTCAGACTGATTATGTGCTGCTGCAACATTCACTTCATGAAATAGAGCAAACCCAATGGGACGAGCTTCATGATTTTTAATCAACAAAGTATTATTTTGCTCAACCACAAGTGGGCATGTAATTATTTTAGAATATATCGTAAAGCCTCTTTCAAGAAATTGTTGTTGTAGCAACACATTTAAAGCGTGAAAAGTGGAAAAAATTCTTAAGTAGGACATCTTCAATGATAGTATCTTCACATAACTTGAATATGGAACTTACTTTGTGAATAACAAAGTTATATTCAATTACAGTTTTAAAATCTTGAAATCGAAGGTACATCCTTTCATATTGAGCTTTCGGTAACACAACAAGTTTTAGATAGTTATATCAATCCTTCAAATTAATCCATAGTTCAAGCAGATCTTTCACTGTTAAATATTTAATTTTTAATCCTTCATGGAGATGATAACGGAGAAAAATCATAGTTCTCATTTTATCTTAACTTGATGCTTTATTTCCTTATTTAATAGTATCACCAATACCTTTTGCGTCAAGATGAATTTCAGCATCAAGAATCCATAACAACTAATCGTTTCCGATAATGTCAAGTGCCACAAATTCAAGTTTTGATAAATTTGACATGATGAAAATTAAGAAAGAGAAAATTGAATTAGAAATAACAAAGACAACTAAAATTAATTTTTTTAGCAAATAAATTTAAATAGACTCACAAGATATATTCATATAAAAATAAATTAATTAATAATTAATGTAACTATATCACAATAATAATATATGAAATTAAAATTTGGTGAGAAACTAAAAGAGATTAGTTTATCATATGCATTTAGTTAATTTTCCTTTTATTGCTATTGCTATTGCTATTGCTATTGCTATTGCGATTGCGATTGCCATTGCCATTGCCATTGCCATTGCCATTGCCATTGCCATTGCCATTGCCATTGTGATTGCCATTGCCATTGCGATTGCCATTGTCATTGCCATTGCCATTGCCATTGCCATTGCGATTGCCATTGCCATTGCCATTGGCATTGCCATTGCCATTGCCATTGCTATTATTGATGCTATTGCTATTGCCATTGCTATTGCTATTGCTATTATTGCTATTATTGTTGCTATTGCTATTATTGCTATTATTGCTATTATTGCTATTGCTATTGCTCTTTTGCTAACGACTGTACGACCAATCTTTTCTTTCAGAATCGTGGTCAGAAGCTTGGGCGAACTCTTTTGCATGGGAAAGCCTGTCAAAGGCTAACTGGCTTAGGGATCGGAGTTGCAAACTACTCGACCCATTGCCATTGCCATTGCCATTGCTATTATTGCTATTATTGCTGCTATTGCTATTGCAATTGCTATTGCTATTGCTATTGCTATTGCTATTATTGCTGCTATTGCTATTGCTATTATTGCTATTGCTATTGCTATTGCTATTATTGCTATTATTGCTAATTGCTATTATTGCTATTATTGCCATTGCCATTGCCATTGCCATTGCCATTGCCATTGCCATTGCCATTGCCTGTCATTGCTATTGCCATTGCCATTGCCATTGCCATTGCCATTGCCATTGCTATTGCCATTGCTATTGCCATTGCTATTGCCATTGCTATTGCCATTTCTATTGCTATTGCCATTGCTATTGCCATTGCCATTGCTATTGCCATTGCCATTGCTATTGCCATTGCCATTGCTATTGCCATTGCCATTGCTATTGCTATTGCCATTGCTATTGCCATTGCCATTGCTATTGCTATTGCCATTGCTATTGCTATTGCTATTGCTATTATTGTTATTGCTATTAATTGCTATTATTGCTATTGCTATTGCTATTGCTATTATTGCTATTGCTATTATTGCTATTATTGCTATTATTGATTCTTATTGTTATTGATTGTTATTGATTCTTATTGTTATTATTATTATTATTATTATTATTATTATTATTATTATTATTAAAAAGAGATTTGTGGAAGGGGAAGAAATATCCCGGTCAAAACTGCTAGTTAATGGTCTACTTTAAATAGTATTTAGATCTTGACAGTTGGACCGTGGTATGACCACCATTGCAAAAATCAATTTGGAATTACCTGCTCAAATATCTTTGAACAAACTTTCACAAATCATGTATGTTTGTGCCTTTCATTATTGTAATACAGCACTTTATCAAAAGCTTGGATATAATCCCAATATGTAAAATTCATCTTTATTTTATTAAGGCTAATCTGCCTTTCTTTCATAGTGGAAATCCCCCACTCTTCAATTGTTATAACCTACTTAATTATTATTTTTGAAAAGTTATAAACATTTTCAGTCGAGTTATAACTCGAAAAGTGCTGGAATTTCGCACTACCAGTTTCTTTAAGAATAGTTTCGTAATAAGAACGGGTTTTGTATGACTCGCCCGGGTAATATAAATTACTCAATAAATACCTCTAGAATATCTTCCAAGGTTCATCTTTTCTCTGAATCTCATTATTTTCTACAAGAAATATCATTTCTTGTTTGGTTACATTTTCATAAGACTTGATATCATCATTGTCTTCTTGAGCTATAGAAGCAAAAGTATCTTTTTGCTTTTGTTTTCCCAGGTATGCTTGTAACTGTGCATACAATGGATTATCTTCTGGAATATCTTCCAGATGAATAGAACCAGATGGTTGAGAATTCCACCATAACTAATATTAGACGCATCAGTCTCTATAACTTTCTGCCATGAAGGATTAGCAAGGGTTAAACAAGGCAAATCATTAATTTTTTGTTTAACAAATTTAACTAAATCAGTATGACTATCAGTCCATGGTTCTTTATAACCTTTCTTTAATCTATCAAATAAAGGAGCCAAATCTCTAGACATATTTTTATAAAAAGGAGAAATATTATTTAAACTTCCTAAAAATCTCTGTAATTGAGTTCTATCTGAAATCATATCAGGAAATTTTGATGCAAAGTCTATTGATCTTTGTATAGGCGTTATCTTGCCTTGACAAATAAGATGACCTAAAAATCTTACTTCAGTTTGAAATAAACTCATTTTTGGTTTTGATATGACTAAACCATTTTGAATCACAACCTTTTTAAATATATCTAAATGCTTAATGTGCATTTCAAAAGTTTTAGAATACACTAGAATATCATCAATGTAAACAATAAGAATAGGATATCATTCATTATTTTCTGAAATTCAGAAGGAGCATTTTTTAAACCAAATGGCATAACATTCCATTCATATTGACCAAAAGGCACATTAAAGACAGTTCTATAAGAATGCTCTTTAAAAATCTGAATTTGCCAATAACCTGATTTCAAGTCAAATTTTGAAATGATATTAGCATCATATAATCTAGATAATAAATCCCTTTTATTAGGAATAGGATAACGAATCCATTTTAAATATTTATTAAGAGGTTTATAATTAATTACCAATCTCGGAACACCTCTTTCTTTTTCAGCTGCATTATTAACATAAAAAGCAGTACAAGACCAAGGAGATTTTGAAGGTTTTATCAAACCCTTTTGTAACAAATTATCAATTTCCTCTTTGCAAAATTCCACTAATTCTGCATTCATTTGACAAGGTCTAGATTTAGTAGTAATATTTTCCTCCACAAAATCTTCTTCATAAGGAAGAGTAACTATATGCTTTTTCCTATCCCAAAAAGCACTAGGATGATCAGCACAAATTTCAACAGAAAGCTGCTCAGAGATTAATTTAATCTTTTCTTGAACTTTCACAGATTTTAAAGTTTCAAATATGTTCATGCTATAACATTCTAATTGCAAAGTATCAATATGTTTTTGCTTCATATCAATTAAAGCACTTATTTCCATAGAAATAGGATCAGTAATAAAAGTATAATTAACTTTCTTATCATCAGTTCCTGCAGAAAATCCTTTAGAATCAATATGAGTAAAAGGATATATAGCATTTATAAACGGAGTTCCAAGTATAATTGGAGGATATAACTGATTTTTTACCAAACTGAAGAAATGTGGAATGCAAACCTTATTTTGGCAAATACTCACATTAGCCAATTTATACTTTATATCTAAAGCATGACCAGATGCAAATTTAACAGTATGAGTAGTCTTTTGAAAATACTTCGAAGGAACTAATCCTTCTTGAATGCAACTAACATCTGCACCACTATCAATCATTGCAATATCAGTTATAGAAAAATTATTATCAATTAAAATGGTACATTTAACATACCATTTGTGAGCTGTAATAACTTGCATCATATCAAGAAAAAAATTATTCTCAGAACTGATCTTATCAAAAACTTCTTGAGGTTCTTCTTCAATAACCCCATTTTTTCCTTTGTCATTGGATGCTTCAGTCAGAGAATTAAATTTCTCTACCTGAGATATCCTATGATCACAAATCATTTGATTTTGTTTTAATGATTTAATCTCTTTTTTAAGATTTTCAATCTCATATTTTAAATCATCAAATGAAGAATTCAAAATTTTTTGAAGAAGTTGATCTAGACGCATCTGCCAGACCAATAATCTTTTCCCGAAGTTTGTTATCAGTTACTTCCTTTAAAAGTTCTATCACATTATCAGAGGTGATAGTATTGACATTTAAATCTTGAAATTGAGCCTGTAATTTATAAAATTCATCATTTTTACAAACACAATTATCATCTTGACAAGTATTACAAGTTTTTTCACAAACCTGTTCATCATCTGAGAAGTCAAGTAAATCAACTTCTGCTTCTGACTCACTTACCGAACCATAGTCTGATTCTGAACCAGAAGTGTATAACAAACCATGAATTCTATCATATAACTCTTCATCCAACTCTGAAGCTTTAAGCTTTTCAAGCTTACAATTTGGAGCAATATGTCCATACTTGCCACATTTATAACATTTAATTTTTGCCAAATCTCTTTTAGATCTATTTTTGGCAAATCTTTTTTCTCTTCGGTAGCTTTTCCTAGCTTCCCGCTCTTCTTTAGATCTTCTTCTAAATCTCTTTTTCTTATACGGACTATCATCCGAAGGATATCTATGATACTTATCCTTTTTCTTCTTGTTTTTAACAGAAGTATCCGGTAAACCAAACTGAGCACAGAAATCTCCCATTTGATTTCTTTCTTTTAGCTTATCAATTTTAAATTGTCTAGAAAGTCTCAATTCATTACACAAATTTAATCCTTCTTGTGTGCATATTCCTATTAATTTTCCATAAGTTAAATCAGCATATGGAATTTCTAACATATTACCGCGCAAAGTTTTCCTTACTCGCTCTGCAAATAATGATGGAAGCCCATCTATAAATTTAGCTTTCTAGTGTATATACTTATTTTCGGGCAATTCCATAACCCTACTTAAATAAGTATCTTTATACCATCGAAATTCACTTAAAGTCCTGCATTTAAGACCATTAAGTAAAGTACGAATTGTTTCATGCTGATTAGTATAACGTCCATTAAAATGTTCTAAAATTGTAAGAACAAGTGTATAAACAACATCTGCTCTATTAGCAACAAGAGCCATACCTAAATTATCAACTCCTCCTTCTGTTGCTCTAGCATTTACAACCATTGCCTTTTCATCAACTGATAAATAATTATCTCACCAGCCTCTTAGCTGACCAGTGAATCCTGCAATAATCATTTTGCAAATATTTCTATCTGTGTTATTAACACTTCTGCAAATTGTTGCGTACATTAACATCCGATGAACTAAGATAGTTAACTGTCTATCTGTTAACCCATCCAAATTCCATTCATAAATTTCAGATCCACTATATGAAGTGTTTGTCTGATTCCAATCTCTTTCCTCAATAAGAACATCCTGAGGAGTTGGTCTTGAATAATAATAAGTCTGCATTCGAGGTTTATCAGCAAATTTATTATTTTTAAAATAACCTTTTAATTTATTAATTTCAGAGAAAATCTCTTCTTTATGATCAACAGAATTTTCAATCTATTCAGCAAAATCTTCTGAAAGGTTGATAGGTTTTAAACTTAAATTAGCAAATTTTTTATTTAATTTTGAAAACTTTTCATCAAGAAGTTCTTCTAAATCATTTAATGACTTAAATTTAAATCCCTGAATTTCAAGGGGCCTTTAAATATTAGCAACGGCAACTAGAGCATCTGGAATATCTTTAGAAGTAGAAGCTATGTCAGATGTCTTTTTGCTGTTAATAATTTCCTTTATCAAAGAAGACAAATTATCTATTTTTTTGTCAAGAGAACTAATCTGTTCTCCTAGCACTTTAACATATAAACTCAAATAATTATTTTGAGAAATAATTTTATTTATTTCAGCTATGGTTACTTCTGCAACCTCCTTTTCAATAAATCTTTGAAAAGCTTCAAAAGTAATACCAGTATTATTAGGCAAAACAAAAGACGATTGAGGAGGGTAAATAGCCTTTATAATTTTTCCACTCCCATCTTTATATGATCTTTCCAAAACATTTATCTATAAAGGAAGATAAGTTGTTATAAACCATGGTACAAAATACATAATTAGATTATGCAGTGCACAAGTTTCATAAAACTCTTGAGAAATATTGTTCATATCTTCTTTACTGTAAGAAGCAAAAAACCAAGTTTTAAACTGATTCCATTTCTTTGAGAAAAATTCTTCTTGAATATATTTTCTTGCCTGAGAACCAGGACTAAAATCAATTTGGTGTGACATCATTTAAAAATTGTTGTCATCTAATCCCATCTCGAAATTTGTAGGTATATCACCTATCTGAGAAGCAGTGAGAATATCACCCTGCGTATTAACAACCTGCACAATATTTGTCTGAGGATCTACTTTAATTACCTCAAAAGGTTTTACCTTATACTCTGGTTTTTCTGTAGACAGAGTATGCAAAGAAGCTGCTCTATTTCTAGCCATTCTATAAACTGGCTCAATTGGAGAAATATGACTTACCATTGGTCTCCTTAATTCTGAGAAAGATTGTCTAGAATATATCGTAGATCTATCATCAAATCTTCCAGTATTACTGTTATTAAATTGAATCATAATCCTTCCATCTGGATTTTGAGAAACATGAGAGCTTTCTGTATTACTGACATCATTTGTTAACTGATCTGGAGCTATAACAGAACTTAAAGTCCAAGTTTCTGGAAAATTTATTTCATCCCACAAAATTGTCCTTCTTGTGGTTATCTTTGACTTTGCAAAGTTTGTTTCCATCAAAACAGTTTGTTGAGAAGTATCATATAACTTACACTTTGGATTCAAAGTAGATAATAAACGATAATAAATTCTATACGACAAGCATAATAATTCTGAGCCTGGCGCATAATTATAACCATGAGTTTTAACATTTAATGTTAAAGCATCTAAAATATTAGCATCAGATAAAGATAATTGCAAATTAGGCTGAGTGTTAAAATAAACAGGGACATATGCAATAGTAGATTCAATTGATCCTATCAAAGATTGACGAAAATTATAATTTCTTGCATCACGCAAAGCTGCCATAAAAGTTTCTGGCAAACCTTTCAAGGTAAGCAGTTTAAATGCAATCTGCACCATACCAATATGCATAAAATTATACTGATGTTTATACATATTAATATCTCTATCATTAAGTAAACGAATCGTCTGTTCAGACGAATTAAGAGCTATATATTGCTCAGTTGTTTTAATCAACTGTTCAGAAGAAAATTTATCAAACCAACCATAATCATATACTCCTTCATCGAGACTTTCGGATTTGTCCACCTGTTTAACAGATCTAAATTTTGAGGTATATCAACCTCCTGTAATCTAGTACTTTTAGTACTACTGTCTCCTTGTTCCATAAACAGAAAATCAAACAATTTTCATATCTATATTAAATATTTTCACCTTTGAAAATCTATATTTACTATGAAAATTCCTAGGCTCTGATACCAATAACAGGATCGAGGTTGTCAGGCAGTAATCCGCCATAACAACTTAAGATCTCGCAATTGAAGTACCCGTACAAGGGACATACAATCGAAGTATAAAAGAATTTTTTGTTTAATTATGATGAATGTATGGACTGAGGTTGAGTCCTCTTTTACCCGAGCTAAGGGTCTGTCAAGATCTAAATACTATTCAAAGTAGACCATTAACTAGCAGGTTCTGACCGGGATATTTCTACCCCTTTCACAAATCTCTTTTTAACAGGGACTTATTATTATTATTATTATTATATTATTATTATTATTATTATTATTATTATTATTACCATTTTACAGGATCGAAGTACATCGGGCGGTAATCCGCCATAATAACTTAGATCTCGCAGTAGTAGTACCCGTACAAGGGACATACAATCGAAGTATAAGAGAAATGTTTGTCTAATTATAATTTAAACTCCCTAGAAATATCCCCTTGATTAGTAGGTTCTAACCGGGATATTTCTGCCCCTTTTCAACTCCAAATTAACGGGGACTTACACCACCCAGCTTTGCTAATCCAAACCACTAAGACCAGTATTTAAATCTGACTGTACCACCATCTTGAAACCAAGTCAGAATAATCGGAACAAAAACTTTTCAACCTACCTATATTGAGTCTAGTATATCTTCATAGTTAACAAAGCTCAGAGGTTATATATTTAACATAGGTATGATATGATTTAGCCGGACATCGTCCGGTCTTAGAACAGAATAATAAACAAAAATTAAAATAGTACCTTCGGCTGTTCGCCAGTTGACTCCAAAAGCTTGAAGATTTTATAAATTTTTATAAATGATTTACAAGAATGCTTTACAAGAGAGGAACTTAGAAACTTTAAACTTAACTCAAAAAAAACTTGCCTTCCTAAGTGAAGGTAAGGTTCTATATATAGAAAAGAAAATAAAAGAAAAGATTCTTTATTTACAATCATGACCCACATCTAGGTCCCTGCATTTTATTTAGTGCTCTTCTACAGTAAATCTACTGTTTGTGGAGCCGGCGGCTTTACTGTTTATTCCTTATTTTTTCCCCTTAATTCTCTAATGAATTGTTCTGTCTTTTTCAAAGACTCTTCTCCCAATATCTCTTCATCTTCCAGTGGCTGCGCATCTGTTACCACCACATCATCATTGCTCGTTTCACTTCTCATCGAAGTGTCTGATTTCTCAAATTGATTAATTGATTGCATCAAATTTTTCTTAACTTCTTCGAGATATCTTTCTATCATCTCGTCTTTGTTTCCTTCTTGAACAGAAATTATTCTTGCAATATGTCGAACAGAAATTCTTCTTGCAATATGTGTCTTGTCCTTGATTTCATCAAGAAGCTCTTGTCCGTGTAACTTTTTAGTTTTTGGATCTTGTTTAACTAATTTATCCCAAAAATTATTATAAAAGACTCGATATAAACAGGGAATTTGTTCCTCAGTAAACCCCAGTTCTGGAGTCCATTTATGAATCCAAGGTATAGAAAATTCTATGAAAAAATAGATTTGATCTATATTTTCTAAATAACAAATATCTGCTTGATATAACTCAAACAATCTTGGTGACACTTTCACCCATTCTTTGTATAACTTAATAAACTGTTCCGGCAATATTTTGACGGTAGGACCGTGGTATGACCACCATTGAATAAACCAATTCGGAATTTCCTGCTCAAATATCTTTGAACATATTTTCACAAACCATGTGTGTTTGTGCCTATCATTATTATAATACAGCACTTTATCAAATGCTTGAATATAATCCCAATATGTAAAATTCATTTTGGTTTTATTAAGACTTATCTGCCTTTCTTTCATTGTGGAGATTCCCCACTCTTCAATGGTTATCACCTGTTTAATTATGATCTTTGAAAAGTTATAAACATTTTCACTAGATCCATATCCTGAGAAGTGCTGAAAATCTGCACTACCTGTTTCTTTTAATATAGTCTCATAAGAAGATCGGGTTTTGTATGACTCACCCGGATAGTATAATCCATTCATCAAATACCTTTGGAATATCTTCCAAGGTTCTTCTTTTCTCTGAATCTCAGAGTTTTCAACAAGAAATATCATTTCTCGTTTAGATACCTTTTCATATGACTTAATATCATCATTGTCCTCTTGTGCAATTGAAGCAAAAGTATCTTTCTACTTTTGTTTCCCTAAGTATGCTTGTAATTGAGCATACAATGGATTGTCTTCTAGAATATCTTCCAGATGTACTGAAGAGGATGGCTGAGAAATCTTCTCATTTACCAATGTTTTATTTCCCATCTATATTACTGGGAAACTTTGTGAAGACGATCCATATGAGGATGCCTGCGAATATGACCTTTGCTGGGAGGATGATCTTCCCCCTCTTCCTCTAAAATTAGAGGACTCCATTCTGCAGACATAACAATTTTCATTCTGATAAGTCTTCATATACAAAATCATTTCTTTCATCAGAGGTATTATCATAATTAAAAATAGAAAAATCTTCTCTAACAATATCATTGATTATTTTATCAATAATAACCTCCTTTAAATCTCTAGGAAGTCTTATCACTTGCAGAATTGCTATCAAACAAGGATTGTCTATAAAAACATTTATGTAAGTAGGATTCATTGTAAAAATTCTCTTGATAAGAAATCTGGTAAAGAGTTTTCACTTTCTTTTTTATAAAAAATTTCAAAATCAAAAGGAGCCAGCTGTGCCTGCCACCTAGAAAATATTAATTTAGAAGCATCATGTTTAAATTTTTTATTAAACATAAATTTAACAGCTTGAGCAATAGTTTTTATTAAAAACTTCTGATTGTATAAATCATCCTGAAATTTTAAAATACATTTAACAATTGTTAGCATTTCATGAGCTATCGTAGCATATTTTTTCTGGGCTTCAGTCCATTTCCCAGAATGAAATCTAATTAAATACTCAGTCTTGTCATGGGGATTAATTTGTTTCAAAATTTCACCATAACCAATATTAGATGCATCAGTCTCAATAATTTTTTGCCATGAAGGATTGGCAAGAGTTAAACAAGATAAATCATTAATTTTTTGTTTAACAAATTTTACCAACGTAGTATGACTATCTGTCCAAGGTTCTTTATAACCTTTTTTCAACCTGTCAAATAACGGAGCTAAATCTCAGGACAAATTTTTATAAAAAGGAGAAATATAATTTGAACTCCCTAGAAATTTTTGTAATTAAGTTCTATCAGAAATAACATCAGGAAATTTAGATGCAAAATCAATCGATCTCTGAATAGGCATTATTTTGCCTTGACTAATGAGATGACCCAAAAATCTCACCTCAGTTTGAAATAAACTCATATTTGGTTTTGATATTACTAAACCATTTTGAATCACAACCTTTTTAAATATGTCTAAAAGCTTAATATGCATTTCAAAGGTTTTTGAATAAACAAGAATATCATCAATATAAGCAATAATAAAATTCATATAAGGATTAAAAATATCATTCATTATCTTCTGAAATTCAGAATGCGCATTTTTCAATCCCAAAAGCATCATATTCCATTCATATTGTTCAAAAGGAACATTAAAAGCAGTTCTATAAGAATGCTCTTTAAAAATCTGAATTTGCCAATAACCTGATTTCAAATCAAATTTTGCAAAGATATTAGCATCATATAATCTTGACAATAAATCCCTTTTATTAGGAATGGGATAACGAATCCATTTTAAATATTTATTAAGAGGCTTATAATTTATTACCAATCTAGGAACACCTCTTTCTTTTTCAGCTGCATTATTAACATAAAAAGTTGTGCATGACCACGGAGATTTAGACGGTTTTGTCAAACCTTTTTGCAACAAATTATCAATTTCCTTTTTGCAAAATTCAACTAATTCTGCATTCATTTGACAAGGTCTTGATTTAGTGGGAATATTTTCTTCCACAAAATCTTCTTCATAAGGAAGAGTAACAATATGTTTTTTCCTATCCCAAAAAGCATTTGGATGATAAGCACAAATATCAACAGAAAGTTGTTCAGAAATTAATATAATTTTTTCCTAAATTTTAACATATTTTAAGGTTTCAAAAATATTCATACTATAACATTCAAATTGCAAAGTATCAACATGTTTTTGCTTCATATCAATTAAAGCACTGATTTCCTTAGAAATCGGATCAGTAATAAAAGTATAACTTATCTTTTTATCATCCTTTCCTGCAGAAAATCCTTTAGCATCAATATGAGTAAAAGGATATATAGCATTTATAAAAGGAGTTTCAAGTATAATTGGAGGATATAACTGATTTTTTACCAAAAAGAAGAAATGCGGAAGGCAGACCTTATTCTGGCAAATACTCACATTTGACAATTTATACTTTATATCTAAAGCATGTCCAGATGCAGATTTAACAGTATGAGTACTTTTTTGAAAATATTTAGAAGGAACTAATCCTTCCTGAATGCAACTAGCATCTGCACCACTATCTATCATAGCAATATCAGTTATTGAAAAATTATTATCAATTAAAATAGTACATTTAACATACCATTTATGAGCAGTAATAACTTGCATCATACCAAGAAAAGAATTATTTTCAGAACTGATTTTTTCTAAATCTTCTTGTGGTTCTTCATCTACCACAACATTCTTTCCTTTGTCATTGGATGCCTCAGTTAAAGAATTAAATTTCTCTACCTGCGATATCCTATGATCACAAATCATTTGATTTTGCTTCAAAGATTTAATCTCCTTTTTAAGATTTTCAATCTCATATTTTAAATCATCAAATGAAGAATCTCTTACTGGAACATTTATTTTATTATTTAAACGATTATTAACCTCATTTATTGAATAAGGAGCCTGATATTCAAAGCTTCTGGGTTTTTCAAAAGGTTTTGAAGAATTTGATCCAGATGCATCTGCTAGACCAATAATTTTTTCCCGAAGTTTGTTATCAGTTACTTCCTTTAAAAGTTCTATTACATTATCAGATGTAATAGTTTTGACATTTAAATCTTGAAATTGTGCCTGTAATTTATAAAATTCATCATTTTTACAAACACAATTATCATCTTGACAAGTATTACAAGTATTATCACAAACCTGCTCATCCTCAGAAAAGTCTAACAAATCAATTTCTGCTTCTGACTCATTTTCTGAACCATAATCTGATTCTCAACTTGAAGTGTATAATAATCCATGAATTTTGTCATATAATTCTCCATCCAATTCAAGAGCTTTAAGCTTTTCAAGCTTGCAATTTGGAGCAATGTGTCCATACTTTCCACATTTATAACATTTAATTTTTGCCAAGTCTCTTTTTGACCTATTTTGGCAAATCTCCTTTCCCTTCGGTAGCTTTTTCTAGCTTCCCTTTCTTCTTTAGATCTTCTTCTAGATCTCTTTTTCTTGTATGACTTATCATCCGAAAAATACTTATCCCTTTTCTTTTTATTTTTACCAGAAGTATCTGGTAAACCAAACTGGGCACAGAAATCTCCCAATTGATTCCTTTCTTTCAGCTTATCTATCTTAAGCTGCCTGGAAAGTCTTAGTTCATTACACAAGTTTAATCCTTCTTGTGTACATATTCCTATTAATTTTCCATAAGTCAAATCACCATAAGGAATTTCTATCATGTTTCCTCGCAAAGCTTTCCTTACTCGTTCTGCAAATAATGAAGGAAGCCCATCTATGAATTTGGCTTTCCAATGTGATAACTTATTTTCAGGTAGTTCCATCACCCGACTTAAATAAGTATCTTTATACCATCGGAATTCACTTAAAGTCTTGCATCGAAGACTATTAAGCAAAGTTCTCATTGTTTCATGCTGATTAGTATAACGACCATTAAAATGTTCTAAAATTGTAAGAACAAGAGTATAAATAGCATCTTCTCTATTAGCAATAAGAACCATACCTAAATTATCCACTCCATCAGTGGGTGCTCTTGCGTTTATTACCATTGCTTTCTCTTCTATGGACAAATAATTATCCCACCAGTCTCTTAATTGACCAGTGAATCCTGCAACAATCATCTTACAGATATTTCTATCTGTGTTATTAACACTTCTGCAAATAGTCGCATACATCAACATACGATGAACCAAAATGGTTAACTGCCTATCTGTTAATCCATCCAAATTCCATTCATAAATCTCAGAATCACTATATGAAGTATTGGTCTGATTCCAATCTCTTTCCTCAATAAGAACATCATGAGGAGTTGGTCTCGGATAATAATAAGTCTGCATCCGAGGCTTATCAGCATACTTAGTATTTTTAAAATAACCTTTTAATTTATTAATTTCTGAAAAAATCTCTTCTTTATAATCACCAGAATTTTCAATTTTTTCAACAAAATCTTCAGAAAGATTAATTGGTTTTAAACTCAAATTAGAAAAATTTTGATTTATTTTCGAAAACTTTTCATCGAGAAGTTCTTCTAAATCATTTAAAGATTTAAATTTAAATCCCTGAATTTCAGGGGGTCTTTGAATATTAGCAACGGCAATTGGAACATCTGAAATACCTTTTGAAGTTGAGGCTACATCAGACGTCTTTTTGCTATCACTAATTTCCTTTATCAAAGAAGACAAATCATCTAATTTTTTATCAAGAGAACTTATATGCTCTCCTAATACTTTAACATATAAACTCAAATAGTTATTTTGAGAAATAAGTTTATTGATTTCAGCTATGCTTATAACTGCAACATCCTTTTCAATAAAGGTTTGAAAAGCTTCAAAAGTAATACCCGTTTTATTAGGTAAAATAAAAGGTGATTGAGGAGGGTAAATAGCTTTAACAATCTTTCCACTCCCATCTTTATAAGATCTTTCCAGAACATTTATATATAAAGGAAGATAAGTAGTTATAAACCATGGTACAAAATATATAATTTGATTATGTAAAGTACAAGTTTCATAAAACTCTTGAGAAATATTATTTAAATCATCTTTACTGTAATAAGTAAACAACCAAGTTTTAAAATGGTTCCATTTTTTAGAAAAAAATTCTTCTTGAATATATTTTCTTGCCTGAGAACCAGGACTAAAATCAATTTGGTGTGCTAACATTACATACTGTCAGCATCGAATCCCATCTCGGAATTTGTAGGTACATCACCTATCTGAGAGGCAGTGAGAATCTCACCTTGTGTATTTACCACCTGCACAATATTAGTATGAGGATCTACCTTTATAACTTCTTTTGGTTTTACCTTTCTTTCTGTCTGTTTGGTTGACAGAGTATGCAGAGATGCTGCACGATTTCTAGCCAAACCATACACTGGCTCAATTGGAGAAATATGACTTACCATTGGTCTCCTCATTCTCAAATCTGAAAATGATTGTCTAGAATAGATCGTAGATCTATCATCAAATTTTCCCGTATTACTGTTATCAAATTGAATTGTAATCCTTCCATCAGGATTTTGAGAAACATGAGAACAATCAGTATTACTGACCTCATTTGTCAGCTGATCTGGAGCTATCACTGAATCTAAAGTCCATGTTGGTGGAAAATCTATTTCATCCCACAAAATAGTCCTTCTTGTGGTTATCTTTGACTTCGCAAAGTTGGTTTCCATCAAAACCGTTTGTTGAGAAGTATCATACAACTTACACTTTGGATTCAAAGTAGATAACAAACGATAATAAATTCTACACGACAAGCATAATAATTCTGAGCCTGGCGCATAATTATAACCATGAGTTTTAACATTTAATGTTAAAGCATCTAAAATATTCACATCAGATAATGATAATTGCAAATTAGGCTGATTGTTAAAATAAACAGGGTCATATGCAACAATAGATTCTATCGAACCTATCAAAGATTGCCGAAAATTATAATTTCTAGCATCTCTTAAAGCTGCCATAAAAGTTTCAGGTAACCCTTTAAGAGTAAGAGGTTTAAATGCAATCTGCACCATGCCAATATGCATAAAATTAAACTGATTTCTATACATATTAATATCTCGTTCATTTAATAAACGAATCGTCTGTTCTGACGAATTAAGAGTAATAGATTGTTCAGTTGTTTTAATCAACTGTTTAGAAGACATTTTATCAAACCAACCATAATCATAGATAGTCTTCATCGAGACTTTTGGAATAGTCCATTTATTTAACAGATCTAAGTTCTGAGGTATATCTATCTCCTGCAATCTAGTACTTTTAGTACTACTGTCTCCCTGTTCCATAACAGAAAATCAAATATATGTATATATATATGAGAAAAGTTTTTAAAAATGGATATACATACTAAAATTAATATAACTCAATAAATAATAATAACAAAAGTAGATATATTAAATAAAAATTATCAAGTTAACTAACTAAGAATTAAATATGTAAGTAAGAATTAGCATAAAAAAATACATAATTCATATGTTCATCATACCAGAGATAAAAACTTATTTGTTTGGAGAAAATTGGAGTTTCATATTGATAACGTGTAAAAAATAATAATAATATATTAAAATCAGAGAGAGAGAGAGAGTAGTACAATAAAACCTCTCTAAATTAATATTGTCGGGATTATGAAATATTATTATTTTATAAATGTATTATTTAATCGATAAATTAATATTTATTAATTTAATGAGCGTTTTTGAGATTCAATGAAGGTTAATTTTGATTACATCGTCTGGGGTTAAAGCCTCAAGAAATTTAAATGAACCCTCTTATGAAGACAACATTCATAAATTTGAATTCATGGTTAATAATCTCGGTTACCGCAATAAAATGGATGTCAACAGCATGTTAGATTACCCAGGTAAAAATGATATATATATAGAGGTTCAGAACTTAGAAGAAATTGTAGATACCATCGGAGAAAACAATGTTGATGATGAAATTGAAGACAATATAATACCTTTAAAATCAGTTACGCATAAGGAAACATTTATCACGCCTAGAACTCTTCACAATTTTTTGGTACAGTTCGAGAAGCCAACACCGAAACTTTTGGATGCAATAATAAAAAGTTACAGATGAGCTTCAACTAGATTTCAATTTTAACAAAAAGCAAAAAAAAAACCCCTAGAATCATATTTCATTAAATTGTCTTAGATATTTTGTAATTTTAAAGAATTAATAATTTATAAGATATATATTTATATATGGGTCTTTTGGAAATACATTATCTTATTATCTTATCAAAATCAATGATTTTTTTCACTGGCTAAAGTCAGGACCGAAGAAAAATATTATCTTAGAAAGCTTATTAATTTACCGAGTATTAATTAAGATATGTTCTACTATAGTATTCCTTTTAATATGTGATGTACTCACATTGTTGTGTGCAATGCCCTTTTATAAGGAAAATTTTTACTTAGAGAAGATAAACTCCCGCAGTAAAGGTGGATCCTATGGATATCAACCTATATACAACAAGTACAATTATTTCAATAGTATAATAGAAAATGAGCAATTTGAAATAGAGAAATTTGAAATAATAGATATTGGAGTAAAAATTCTAATTTCAAATCTAACTAATTGAAAATGTAGATGTAGAGCGTGAGCATGAACTAAGTTTTTCACTATGATAGTCTTACATAACTGGAGGAGAAGACAATAAACTAGAAGAAACAACTTTTGATGGACTTGTTTATAAAAAAAACCCTAGGTTTGGCTCTTTGAGAGACTTATATGCCTTGAAGTTCTTAGAAAAAAATAATGAGAAATCCCCTATGATCACAAGCTTATATGGGGCTTAAAACCGAATGAGGAGGCTTCCTAAGGGGAAAAAGACCAAAATACCCTTAATTGGACGAAATTGGACATATTTTTCATCCAAAAATAACAGGGTGCACCTCGGGGCTTATCGCGCACTCTAGGGAGTGCCCTATGGACCCCATCATGCCTCTACAGGGTGTGCCTCGCAGGCCCCATCACTAACCAAGACGGTGTTTCTTTAGCCTCTAAAATTTTGTGACATGATAGGTGCGATGCGGACCTCAATGCAGTGCTTAGGAAAATGGACCTAACTTCTTGCTTACTTATTGGATTGACAAACGATTTGTTGCGTCAGAAACTAGAATTACATACCTTTAATTGGATAGGTATGGGACACATAACTCTTTGTATTCTAGGAGAGATGCTTGATTGAAGTTGATCCCTATTTGAACTTACATGAAAACTTAATCGAGAGAAATTCTGAACTCGACTTTGTGCTAGAGGTTCTTTATGACCTTAAATCACCTTCAATACATATACACACTTAGCAATCGACCTAAATACCTATGTACAATTAGAAATTATAGAATTCGGACCTATACGCATACGAAGAACGGTTCATATCTTAGTTTAGAATTTGCGAGTTATTATATCATAACCCTGAAATTTCTCTCAAATTGTGATCACAACCTATTTACTTGCTTTCGGTCCTTAAACTTAACTACATTTAAAAAAATTAATAATCTTCTCTTGAATATTCAAGCACTTGTTTAAATTATGGTATCATAATAAACTAAATTCTTGTTAAATCATAAGTCCTTGTGGGCTCGACATCCACCTCTTTGAGTCATTTTGTTATTTGCATGACCATATACACTTATATGTATGTTGAGAGCGAACAACAAGAATCAACAAAAAGAAGACTGATGGAATGAAAATTGGATCTTGAGTAAATCAACACCCTATGTTACCAATCAACAGATAGTGAAGTGGTTGGGTTAGGGTTACCATAGCTGATTAGTGGTTTATCCAAAAAGCAACTGGTGGAAAAAAAATATTTTTTTATTGGACCCATACCAAACTTTTTTCTTTAAATGATAAACCCCATATTTGTGTTTGTATAAAGCGAGAGAGAGATTTGATATATAAATACACTCGATTCAATTGTATACAAATTCAAATTTTATGCAGATATACAAACAAAAAGTATATATACATATACAAACGCAATTTTCATAGACATAGAAGCCTGATTTATACAAATCGCTGTGATTTTATACAAATCAGATGCTGCCTGCAAATACAAATCTGAGCGCAAATAGCAAAATTGTAGCTATAGAGCGCTAATATGATTTTAATGTTTGCTATTCCTAAAATCTACTCCAACTTTTATCCTATTTACAAACCAAACATGATATACAATTAAGGAAAAATTACTAAATTACACAGTTTTAAGTAAACTATTTTTCATATTTCCCTATATCTTTTAAAAATCTTTAAAATCCCTTATTTTAATAATGTATCCGTATTAATGTATTAATGTATCCACGCTTTCACTAATGTATCCGGATTGAAAAATCCCTTATTTTAATAATGTATTAATGTATCCACGCTTTCACTAATGTATCCGGATTGTTGTATTAATGTATCCGCGCTTTTCACTAATGTATCCGAATTGAGAAATCCCTTATTTTAATAATGTATCTGTATTAATGTATCCGCGCTTTCATTAATGTATCCGGATTGGGTTAATTTTTAAGGGATTATTGTAATTAGAAAAAAAAAATAGAGATAAATAGTAATTTCATCTTTACACTATGTGATTTATGTAACTTATACTAAAATTAATACTCATCTATTAGCTTTGCCCTTATCTAGTAACCAAACAGCCTCTAATTCTTCAAATCCGGACGAAACTCATACTCTGTTCAGGTTTTTTCTCAGGCTTGTTCACCTCAAGTCCTCAACCATGCATTCAAACAAGACTATATATATATGCGTGCTAATGATGTCTAAACATAGTACAATCTAATTCCCTGAAATGGAATAACAAGAATATCCACAAATAATAATAACAACAGACATAGGCTGGTCAAGAATTCTTGCATTACACAACATATCTGTCCACCTTTTAGCTAAAGCTACTTTTACACAAGTTATATTCCACATCCTAGTTCCAAATGTCATTGACCCTTTTCAAAATGGCTCACCATATAATTGTGAGAAGGTCTGGTACTAACAATGGATGTGTGATTTCTATCAAGCTGAAGCATCGGGATATCTCGAAACATACTCTACTGAAACATTTTGGAATAGAATTTTACCAGTCTCATGGAACTTGAGTGTATTCTCTTAGTTGATGTTCCAATTTCTACATTTGCAATGAACCTTGGCAAGAGCAGCCATGTAATCATCACTCCTGACATTGAATATTAATAAGAAGCTTTTCTTCATGCTAAAATACATTTCTAAAGAGTAAACAAATGAATAGCTAAAGAAACCCTTAATCAAAACCTTGATCCATAAGGTGATAGACAAGCAGCAATTAAATGAACTTTCGCTACATCTGGCTCATTCTGGAAAGCAAAAAAAGAGCAAAATAGTCAAGTAAGATGATGGGAGATCCAGTATTCAAAGCCTAAGTAGAAAAATTAATGGTAGTCTTTCCAACTCAGACCATTCTTGTACAAATTAAACCATCGCAGATGTTCCAAATATTCCACAAGGCATTTTTATCCTACTAATATCTAAGTTGCGCGGACTCTTCACTTTCGATGCAGCACCCGTATTGGATTCTCCAAAAATACACTACTTTTGGAAGATCCAACACGCACTTGTTGACATTTTTGAAGAGTCCGAGCAACATAGACTAATACTTGCTCTGATTAAAATGCCCTTTTTTTTATTTAGAACCCCGATGTATATGGGAAACAACTGATCTTTATCCAACTTTAGTTCCATTGGAAAAGAAAACGTCACACTGTAATAAAGTAAATCAATATGCCAATATTCTTTTTGCTTTGACTTCATACTTGCTATCATACGAAAATTAAGTAGTGGGTAAATCTTGATTCTGTTTAAAGATCACATGACTATCTATACGTATGTGTGACCACATCGAAAGATGTTATTTCAGGTTTTTAGATGGTACTTCAGTTACTTGCATAAAAGCCTATCAAAAGCAGCCCTTGCACTATACATCTATCAAAGTCGCAACTCTACCTCACTATTGAGAATAAAAGAGGCATACACAAGTTATAAGAAAATTTATAGTGTACAGGTTCATTCTCAGAGTAATGCGTACATTGTGAAGGTAAACTGGGGTAAAGATAAGCTTAATTACAAATGTTCCAAGAGCAATTTGCACGAAGAATCATCCATAATGAACATAAGGTCTAGGGATTAGTAAAAACCTGTGATTCATAGTACAAGCCAGCATACAGAGAAGCATAGAAGTATTCATTTGGCTGTCCACTTAAAAATGCAGCAACAAGCTACAGAATTAGATTGTATGTAGTAAGTAAAAATATTCAGACCAACTGAAGCTACGACCTCGCTCAAAACAATATAGTATAGATCATTGGAACAAACTTGTAGCGTTTTAAAAATGTAATGCTTCAAAGGAAAAACTGCAATAATTTAGTAACAATCACTAGACTCTCAGTTTTAAAAAGTATCATAAGATAGGCTGGATTGAAATAAATTTCGCCAAGAAGCACTTTTGTAGTTCATGAAGAATCACGGGCTCACAGTTATCCTGTAGTTCCAAGTACAAGCAGAACTTTGTATAGGATATTGATCGTTAATGTAACTAAGGAAAAATGTGGTGGCATGGCAAAAGTAGCTCGTCCATGGTTCTGAGATTTGAATGTTTATTAATTATTTGAGATAATCTCAGAAGTTTCCTTGATGAAAACAGCTTAGACTTTACCAGATTGCAGACTAGTCAAATCATATGCAGCATAAAACTTGTCTATTATAGCAACTACAACTGAGTTGTTGATTATAGTTCTTTTAGGTCATTTACAGCATGAAAGCCCAAGAATAGAGAACTCCGAAAAAGTTATAAGGCGTTTTAGCTGGGTTTTTGGCATTTTTGCTTCTAATAACTGAAGTACATGAGAATGAAGGAGGAGTTGAGTTAAAGTATAAGAACAAGAGAGTGAAATAGAAAACGTATCACCTGCTTCAGTTAGTAATAATCTATTATCTGGGTAAGAATGGAAAAAGCACTAGAACAAACTCATCTGAAAATTACCATTAAAACAACTTAATTAACTACTGACATGAATTGAATTTCTTTGTTCTGACAAACAAACCACATTCCACACCTTTTCTGGATCACCACCATCTTTAAACATGTTATAGGCTTCTCGCATGACTGGCCGTGGATCTCTACCTACCTGCGCTCAGATGCTTAAATTTTTGTAAGGAAGCATACTGTAGAATCACTAATAGAAATTGGCAATAATAAGATGCTTGATCAAATCATTCTGCATTTCAAATAATCTTAACCAATTGAAATATCCACAAGGTGGAAGCATTAAGAAATACTAACTTCAAATCTCATTCGATAGCCATACTGGGTGACGGAAAATATTTTATTCAGAATATCTGAATTTTTCTCCATAATTTTCCAATAAAGTAGAAGCACCTCTACTTACAAACCTATTCCTAGTTAAGTTTGAATAGTAAATATCAACTCCTAAACAATTTGAATTAGTTTTTTTATGATTGAGGAGATGGAACACATGAAATAGTACCTCAAGATATTTTTTTCTTGCTTCATGAACTCCATACAATTGAGCTTCACAAAGAAAACACCATATTGACTCCTCTGTGTCATTTGGGTTATGGGCAACATCTAAACGGAATTGATGTGCACCCTCCTCATACCTAACCAGAAAAAACCAGCTTAAGGCAATATTATGAAGAATGAGTTCAAACTATAATAATAACGAAAAAAGTGAAAAAGTAATTAATTACCTATCAAGATAATATAGTGATAAACCCCTTTGCCAAAGATCTGATTACCCAAGTAAAACATGTGAGATGAGTAGGGGTGTCAAATGGGTAAATTGGATTGAAATTGACATATTAAAATGGGTTAAAACAGAAATTAGATTGGGTAATGATTTGCCCAAGTTCACTTTGGGCTCAAATGGGCTAAAAATTAGGTTGGGTCATAACCAGCCCAATTTGACTCGCTTAATCACAATAAGTTTAACATATTGTTATTTAACTTTTATAATCATAATTTGAATTTCAACTCAAGAAAATGAAAAAAAAAATGCTACAAATTGATATATAAATCATAAAAGATATAAAATAAATAGTAATTCATACTTTCAATATAGGAACATGCATTACATCAATACAAATAAAGAGTGTTAAAACGCATTAAAATTAGAGATTAAATTCGGCTCAATTGAAAATTCTCTTAAAATGATTAAGACTTGAATGGGTTAAGATTGAACTCAATTCAAATTATCTTGAACTCAACCCTTAAAATTCGAGGCGAATTATCTATATTTGGGCTCATTTTTGACACTTGTAAAGGTGAGTTCATGATTGCTGGTTAATATTGCTTGAAAATGGTATTTCAGAAGCTCACATGCTTTCTGGCGAGGATCAATCTGAATTGCCTTGTCAAACTCCACCAAAGACCCTAACACATCGCCCTTCATTATACGAACAACGTAACCTTCAAATCAAATCATTTAGTCCAGAAAAAATGTGTAAGAGAAATCCTACTCTTGACTAATGACTGACCTGTCTAAAAAGATGCATTCCCCTTCGAATTGCCATCACAGCTGAGTTACCACTTGTTAGGGCATCCCAGACCCTACAAACGAATACTCTTCTACTCAAGGTTGGTACTGGATTGTGATAAGTTTGGATTGTTGACCCAAACAAAACTTTTAGACCCAAATAACACTTGTCAAAGGGTTTCATTACGCTGGGTTGCACATGATGGATGTGTGTTATTGCCATTACGAGCTAAGAGGAGGAAATGAGATGATGATGATAAGGCAACGAACCACACCTATACAAAATTGAGGAAAAGACTGTCAAACAAATATTGAAATTAATAAAGACTACAATTTTGACCAGCTAAGGTGTAAAATGTACTCTCCCCGTTCACTTTTACTTTTTATTTTTGACATATTAAGAAAAGACAATAAATTTTTTCTATATTTTACCATTAACATTAAATACTTATTTTCTAAATTATTTTACAAGACATCATTTAAAAGGGAATAGTTAGTAAAATGCTTATATCATTAATTATTTTTCTTAATGGGTGTGACAAGTCATACTGTGACAAGTAAAAGTGAACAGAGAAAGTAATATTTAAAAAAGACTGAACCCATCGGTCGTCCTCCTAAAGTTGACACCAACTTTCACTAACACACCTTAACTGGATTTTGTTTATTTTAGACACTTTATGTCAAATTCTACTATGTCATTTTAACACTTTTTTTACAATCAGCCAAAATATATAATATGTGTGTGTTACATTTGCGAGTGTAAAGTAATGAATTAAATGACGATATTTGTCATTTGTATCCAAAATAATTACTATTAAATAATGAATTTTAAGTAAAAATAAAAAGTGGTCAATGAATCAATGACATGGGGCATTGTTTGCTCAAATAATTTCAAAAAAAGAGATTCAATCAATTAAAAAATGCAAAAGCACCTCACCCCACCCCAACCCCCACCACCCCTGCTGATTGTCTTCTCCAAAAAAGTTAAAATTTTGGAAGGAGAGAGTCATTTCTCCGACGGTTGCTCTTCTTTTTTTTGGTTTATTTTTTTATTTTTAAAACTCTTTACTTAAAAATACTTTGTGAGTTAATATAGTTTTTCAATCACCATTTTCTTTATTTCAGATCTGATAAAATATCAGCACAACCTTGTTCATAAAAAAATGGAGATCCACCACCGTTGCTACTTTCTTCTCTCTCCATCCCTCTATTCTACCTTTAAATCATATTTATCTGAAATTCAAATTATCAAATCTTTTCAATATTTAAATCTTGAAATGGGTCTATTCCTAAATTTCTAAAACATTTTTCATCATTTTGTTATGACTATCTTCATTCACCATGGTAGAAGTTTAAGCTTTTGAGAAAATGGAGAAGAAGAAGAAGAAGAAAATAATTAAAAATTTACTAAGTAAGCCTTTCACGTGCGGTCAGCAAATGTATCACACTCACTATGTCATGTAAGCAAAAAATGTCAAAATGATACATTGAGGCCTGACATGGGGTGTTTAAAATGAATAAATCTTAGTTTATGTGTCTAAGTAAAAATTGGTGCTAATTTTAGGGGGCTACCAATGGGTTCAGCATTTAAGAAAATTAATTTTATTGTAAAATAAAAATATATCCAGCCCCCATTAGTGGATTCCTAACTAACTCCAATTCAAATAAGTCATTCTCCATTCTTTTCTTTCACTTTTCGAAAAATCCCAACCGTTTTTCCATTTTCTTTCTCTTCTCTCTCAAAAAATTTTCAAATTATTTCTCCATCTTCATCTTCTTGCTTTGTTTGGAGTTCATTTTGCTCTTCATCTTCTGCTCATGTCATCATTGTCATTGTGAACAGAGGTAAAAAAAAAGAGAAGGATTTGATTGTCCTTCTAAAATCTGATGAGGTTGTACAAATTTGCAAGAAGTCATTGTGTTTACTTTGATTTGTGCATAGTATTTTGTGCACAAGATCCAGGCACAAATTTTTTTTTCAAGTGGATTGAGCTCTACGTCAACTGCAAAGCAGTTTGTGCCCATTCATGGGGCCTAGAAAGCCTCAACCTTAACAATTAAATATCTATTGAAGAATTTGAGCCCAACAACGAAAACCACCAATCTTTACGACTTTTTATGAGCTTTTATGGCAGACTTTGTTCAATGTTTTTATTTGTATTATTATTGGGTTCATTATTCATTATTTTGATCCTTGGTGATATTATTTTATACAAGCTTGGGCATTTGAAGCTATTCTCCACCCTCGGACTCAATTTAAGAACTTATCACTAGAAAAAACTTGTCCAAGGATCCTTAGATGGCTAGATGCAAAGGATAATAAAGTCGTTAAAAATGATGATTTGTTTAAACTCCCTACTAACTTGATAAGCTTCAGTTTAAATTTGTATACCCTTAAAATTTATTTAGACAGACTACTTCTGCCTCAACAAATTTGAACTTGTTACAATAACTTTCATAATTGTTGAATATTATTCAGTAAATTGATCAGTTGTTATTCTAGTCTAAATCGTTATTGTTTTATATTCAACAATTATTGTGTTTGGTCTCAATAGTTGTTATGTCTAGTCTCAATAATTACTGTGTATATTTTTAATAGTTATTGTATCTATCTCAGTAGTTGATGTATCTATCATCACATCACTCTATCTATTATTAAATATGTTTGATTCAAGCAATTGAATATCAAATTATTCTATTAAGATTGACGTGTTTGAACAATTACTCGATTGCTCGTCTGTTATGATTAAACTACTGTCTCATGATATAAGGTAACCACTAAATCTAACTTTTAATCTTAAAACATTATCACATCACACTATTTATTATTAAATATGTTTGATCCAAACAATTAAATATTAAATTATTCCATTAAAATTGACTTGTATAGACAATTGCTTGATTAATCGTTTGTTATGATTAAACTACTATCTCATGGTATAAGATTACCACTAAATCTTACTTTTAATCTTAAAATATCATCACATCACTATTTATTATTAAATATAATTAAATCAAGCAATTGTTGTGGCATATTCGTCACCCCCCAAAATAGGAAGGCGTAACTGGCACTCGATACCATATTCGATCGAGTTAGCCACTAAAACATACTAACTAACTAAATTGCCGGACAAAAAGATCGGGCATCACAACATCTGAAATGTGAAGCCTGAACCATTAAGGTCATGGCCTGAATAACAATATGCCATATAAACAATGGTAGACAAGCCAAAAATAAAGATGTACTAACGAGGCCACAACTGAAGACATACCTCCTTACACACACACACATATATATATATACATGCCAAGCCTATGGACTGGAGATTGAAACCAACAAAAGAAACCCAAAATATTGTGTTCACAATAGCCTCTACGAGTGACAAAGCATTGTCAGGACAAGGCTTTGACTATACCCAAACTTTACAACAAAACTAAACATCCTCTGATAGCCCCAGGATAAGATGGACTTACCAACTCACAGGTGAACCCGAATCCTAGCGGGTTGGTCGATCAGAATCCCTGGCTGGACCTACTCACACGAAATAAAAAAGTAGCATCTCCAGACAATGGGACGTCAGTACGAATAAAAATGTACTGATATATAAGGCGAAAACTAGAATCATAAGTAGCTGCTGAAAAAGGGTAATAGAGATACTACCTGAAACTGAAACTCAAAGATTCTCCATGGCTGACATTTGACCTCCTACTATTTAAATATGCATGGTATGCTCATATAATAGTATGTCGTGAATACATATATATAGATGCAAATTCATGACATACTCAACCAAATGCTAGCAATGGTGGTGCTTCCCGGTAGCTAACCGGCATCATATTCACCAACTTGTGGCTATCTGTGTCTCATACGTATAAATATAGGCAATATGCCACATATCTTCCGATTATAGCTCGAAAATAGAATGCATAGCATGTCATGTCATGGATTCATAATGCATATATGTTACCGTTGTCATGTTGCCAATCTTGGTTCGTTTGTACTCTTGTTCTCATAACCCCGTAAACACTTTCGTATAACATGTAAATGTCTCATGGAACCTCATATGTTTTTCCAGATAAGCTTGAAAACTTAACTCAACTTTTAGAAAGATAACATTACCTTGAAGATGTTCATAAAAAGCTTAAGGTGCTTCACTTAGTTCCTATACTTGGTTCCTAGATAATTTATAAAAGATAGTAATTCAAAAATCAAGTGTTCTAATAGTTTAAACATCTAAGTTATATTTGAGAGTTCTAAAAATCGTGTGTTACTTTAAATATTTTTCAAAATAGACTTTAGCGGAAAAAGAGGACTGGTTACAAATACAAAATGTCTCCCATAATATTTTTTAAGTCACACCACCCAAAGAACAATAAGAATTCATACATATGGACATATAGTCAATGAAACCGATAAAATGACATGTAGATGTCGAATACTTTATTTATCCGAATAAGTGGAATATCAAAATAATATCATCATGGAAATAATTCAGTTGAGATCCCAATGTCTTTCACAGAAGGTCTTTCTAGCGATAGAATAGTAAAATATCGCATTTGGCATTTTAGGAATTTCTCAGGAGTCGTGCTAAAAGGAAGGCCGGAGCTTAGCCTTAACATACCTTTCCAATGAATGCTCAAATGCCCATAGTTTCTTTACGAAAGTTGTTCCTTATGTCCTAAGCTTTGCAAACACTATATATACATAGCTGGTATGCACCTATAAACAATTTATAATAGAGCTTAAATCGGCAGATTTGCCATATGGCCCTAACTTGATGAAACGTCCGTAGAACTTCATGAAAACAATCATAGAAGAGTCCCGAGATGATTACCTTAGCAAACCAAGTGTAAACCTTGAAGAAACACCAATAACTACCAATTTATATCTTCAAAAACTAGCTCCAAACACAACTAATAGAAGGGGAAAACGATTGTCACGTGTAGAGATCACGTTTCTAGGCAGAGGGCAACCTTTAATGGTAGAAATCGCTAAAAACTAACCTTCATCATGCAAAAACTCCTTTAGAACCCTCTCTTAAGCTTTATTTCTCGTTAGGAAGTGAAAATAAATATTTTTATGGGTTAAAACGTCGAGTCGCCGACATACCATATTTTTTTACCCGACCTGGTTCGCGACTCAGATTCTTCCCAGACAGTCCACAGTAAAACACTCATAACGTTTTACTTCGATGTCGGTTTGATACGAGGTTTTGTGTGTTGCGACTAGACTCGTAGACCTTCAATTTGTTAGGTCGTGGGCCTTGTAAATCTTTATATATTGGGAGAAAACATCCAAGACATTTGACCCGAAGTTCAGAAAAATTTATTAGAGAAACTTCGATAACTCTTGCCGACCTTTGTTTCGCTAATTTCTTGACTTCAAAACTTAACGTATGACCATTGTGCTATTATAATACCTCATAACACATTATTCTTACCATTTTATACACTCATAGGCTTATCTCCGAGGTTTGGGTTAATTTAAACCTTTCAAACGGGTGAGGTGCTACCCGAGCCATTTCTTTAATCCCGAACTTTTGTTTGAGGGATTCCTTTGACCTAAAACTTTAGTTTAGTTCCTTGACATTGCAACCCATTTGCAATATTATTCTCCAATTTACTATACCAAGTCATATACACCTCATATAACCACGCCACGCTACGCCACATACATTATGCAAGAATAGAAAAATATATGGGATTTCACATTCTCCCCCTTAAGAGAATTCGCCCGTGAATGGATTCCTTCGTTGAATTTTTTTTCCACTTGTACTTTATTCGCTAGTCTATATTTGTTACACTAGCAAACCTAAAGTCAAATTCTGAAAATTCCAACTACTAAGCTTTGTATAGCTATCTCGCAACAAGACATATAAATTGCACTATCAAGTTACTTAAAATCCAATTAAATTGTTGTGAAGAAATAATTGTCAATTATCAAAATGTGACTCAGCTTATGTCGTAAACAACTGGGGTACTCCTTTCTCATTTCCTCCTCCGCTTCCCAAGTCATTTCCTCAACGTTGTTATTTCACAGAAGCTACTTCTTTAGTTTGAAGCTTTCTTACTTGCCGATCTGAAATAGCTATTGGTACCTCTGCATAAGATAAATCTTCAGCAATGCGAATATTTTCAATGGACATAATACGTGAAGAATCTCCAATGCACTTCCGCAACATAGATACATGAAATACAAGATGGCCTGCTTCCAATTCTGAAGGCAAATCAAGCTCGTAATCTTGCGAATAATCTTATACGGTCCAACAAACCTAGTACTAAGCTTCCCTTTCTTTTTCGAATCACATGACACCCTTCATAGTCGATACTTTTAGGAAAATCCAATCTTCTACATCAAACTCTAAGTCCCGTCGTCGAACATCTACAAGAGACTTCTGCCGACTCTGTGTTGTATGCAGTCGATCTCTAAGAAGCTTAACCTTTTCCATCGCTTTTTGGACTAGATTAGGACCTAGCAACTCAGCTTCCCCGACCTCAAACCAGCCGTCGGTGACCTACACTTCCGCCCGTATAGTGCTTCGTAAGGGACCATCTGAATACTAGCTTGAAAGTTGTTATTATAAGCAAAATCAATAAGAGGTAAATGTTCATCCTAGCTTTCTTTAAAATCTAGCACACAGGCACGTAATATATCCTCAACATTTTGAATAGTTTGTTCTTTGTGTCCATCAGTTTGTGGATGAAAAGTGATTCTAATATTTACCTGAGTGCCTAGACCCTTCTGAATGATCTCCAAAAATGTGTTGTAAACTGAGCCCCTCGATCCGAGATAATAAATAATAGAACTCCATGAAGGTGAACAATCTCCTGAATGTAAAGCCTGGCATAATCTTCGACTGAATATGTCGTCCTAACTAGCAAGAAATGAGCATATTTCGTCAGCCTATCGATACTTACCCAAATAGAATCATACCTCTATGGAGTGTGAAGCAAACCAGTGATGAAGTCCATATTTATCATGCCCCATTTCCATAACAGAAGCTCAATATACTGAGTTAGGCCTCCAGGCCTCTGATGTTCTGCTTTAACTTGTTGTCAGTTGGGACATTCAACTACCATCTCCGCAATATCTTTTTTCATGCCATTCCACCAATAGATCTGTCGAAGGTCTTGATACATCTTCATTGCTCCAGGGTGAACTGCATATCTAGAATAATGGGCCTCTGAAAGAATCTTTGTATTGAGCTCTCCAACTACTGGTACACATAAGCAACCCTGGTATCTAAGGACTCCATCTCCAGTTATCTCAAATAAAGGTTGTTGTTGCTGTGGAATTCTTTCCCTCAGTTTCCTAAGCTTAGGACCTTCATGTTGCCGCTTTTTCACTTCAGTAACAAAGGAAGATTCTGCCATATTCTGAACGACAACACCTCCGCCCCCTGCATCTACCAAGCGCACCTGCAAATTAGCTAGCTGGCATAGGTCTTTTGTAATTTCAGCCTTATCAGCTTCAACATGACTTAGACTACCCATGGACTTTTGGCTGAGCGCATCAACAACAACATTAGCTTTGCCGGGATGATATAAAATGTCAACATCGTAGTCCTTTAGTAATTCTAGTCATCTCCTTTGTAGTAGGTTCAACTCCTTCTGCTTAAGTAAATACTGAAGGCTCTGGTGGTCAGTGAAAATATCAATATGAACCCCGTATAGATAATACCGCCAAATTTAAGGGCAAAGACGATTGCGGCCAACTCAAGATCGTGAGTAGGATAGTTCTAGTTATGTTTCTGCAACTGTCTAGAGGCGTATGCAATAACCTTACCATGCAGCATAAGAAAACAACCTACGCTAATCCTTGACGCATCACAATAAACAACATAACCCTCGTTGCCATTTGGAAGAGTCAGGATAGGTGTTGTGGTAAGCCTTTCCTTCAGTTCCATAAAGCTCTATTCGCATGCCTCGATCCACTGAAACTTAGTTTCCTTATGTGTCAATTTCGTCAATGATGCAGAGATAGAAGAAAATCCCTCCACAAACCTTCGGTAATACCCTACCAAGCCTAAAAATGTGAACTTCTGTTGGATTCAAAGGCCTCGGCCAAGTCATCACTGTTTCAATCTTTTGTCCATCAACCTTGATACCATCACTGGTAATAACATGACCAAGAAAAGCTACTAAAGTTAGCCAAAAATCATATGTAGAGAATTTAGCATATAACCTGCAATCTTGGAGAGTCTGCAATACAGCTCGCAAGTGGTCCGCATGCTCGGCTTCCGACCGTGAATATATCAGGATGTCGTCAATAAACATAATCACAAATTCAACCAAGAATGGTTTGAAAACCCTATTCATAAGATCCATAAAGGCTACTGGGGCATTTGTAAGCCCAAAAGACATCACAAGGAATTCAAAATGGGCATACCTCGTCCTAAATGTTGTTTTTGGGATATCAACTTCCCTGACTCGCAGTTGATGGTAACCGAACCGCAAGTTGATCTTGGAAAAGCATTTGACACCTTGTAACTGGATGAACAAGTCATAAATCTATGGAAGAGGATATTTATTCTTAATAGTGACTTTATTTAGTTGTATATAGTCAATACACATTCGTAAGGAGCCATCTTTCTTTCGAACAAAGAGCATTGGAGCACCCCATACTTGGCCTGATAAAGCCTTTATCGAGCAAGTCCTTCATTTGTTCCTTCAATTCCCTTACCTCTGCAGTTGCCATTTTACAGGGACGACTCGATATAGGTTGTGTATCAGGAAGCAAGTCTATAGCAAAATCAATTTCCCTTTCTGGGGAATTCCTAGAAGATCATCAGGGAATACCATCGGAAATTCATTCACAATAGGAATTGACTAAACAATCATTGGCTCCTTATCAGTATCCTTTACATGAACCATGTGGTATATACAACCTTTAGCAATCAACTTTCGAGCCCTAAGGTATGAAATACACTTACCCTTGGGCGTGGCTACATTACCTTTCCACTCAAGGACTGGCTCACATGGAAAATAAAATCTAACTATCTTTGCACCACATTCAATATTAGCATAGCAAGCTGCCAACCAATCCATACCCATAATGACATCGAAATCTAGCATAATCAATTCAACTAAATCAATGGAGGTTGGAAAATCATTAATTAACATCGTACAACCTCATAGGCATGGCTAGCTAAAATAGAGTCACCAACTGGTGTAGACACCTCAACTGGTTGTGACAACAACTCAGATTTCATGTCAAGCTTACTAGCAACAAATGGTGTAATATATGAAAATGTAGAGCCAGGATCTATCAATGCATAAACAACTTGAGAAGATACCATCAATATACCTGTGACAACATCTGGGGATGCCTTTGAATCCTGTCAGCACGTGAGTTTATAAAAGCAGTTCTGGCCACCGCTAGAACCGGATGTGTCTCCTTCACTTCTCCCCTACCACGACCCTGAGTAGTCTGTGGTTCTGGTCGCGAGGCACAGACTCAGGGTGAAGAGGCTATTGTGGATCCTGAAGGCTGAGCTATCTTACCTCTGCTCAACCTCGGGCATTGACTAAAAAAATGTCCTGTCTACCCACAATAATAACATGCATCTGAACCCTGTCTACATTTCCCAGTATGCAACTTACTGTACTGTGTACATAGAGGAGTAGGATGTCTTATCTGTATAGAACGCTCTTACCGATGGCCCTAAGGCTGGCTTGAGCTCTGACCTGGTCCTGACTAACTATAACGATCAAACTATTGTCCTTGCATCTGTCTTCAGACACTACCTGCTGGCCGAGGTGGATATCGACGGAGTGGGGGCCTAAAATCACCCTATGGCTCCGTATAAGAACCATAGTATGGGCCCTCTTACTCTGCTCCCTATCCCTACAGGTATCACAAAGCCATCGAGAAAGTTCCTATGTAGTCTAAGCAAAAGCATGTATGCGGGAAATATCTACATTATTTGATAAGGATGGTACCCTACAATCTCTGATCAGATGATCTGCCAAACCATCCACATAGTGATAAACTCTAGCTCTCATGGTACGTATAATATATGGTGCATATCTCACCAAATAATTAAACCTGCGGCTATAATCCCTCACACTCATGTTCCCTTGCTTTAGATTGATAAACTGGTCAAGACGGGCCTCTCAAACCTCCCATGGCAAACAGTGGCCTAGGAAGGCCTCAGAGAAGTCCTCCCATTATGTTGGTGGAGCATCAGGTCCTTTAGATCTCTCTCAGGCACCATACCATAGGATGGCTAAATCACGAAGCCGAAAAGAAGCCAACTCTACAGCCTCAGTGACGGAAGCATGCATCACCCTCAATACTCTGTATATATGGTCTATAAAGTCTTGAGGATCCTCAGTAGAACTAGAACCCGTAAATACTGGAGGGGCCAAGTGAAGAAACTCTCATACCTTCGAGCTTTTTGACCGGTCTCTCCGAGCATCTGCTCCTGACTCTAGTTGTCACTCATGAATAGAAACCATCCTAGTCAGCAACTGAACTGCCTCCCTCATCCCGTGTTCCCAGTCTCTATTAGAGGAACAACAGGTACTGGAGGTCCTGTGTCTCTAGCTTCCTCAGGTACTAATGGAACTGGTAAGGCTGGGGTTACTGCATCTCCTCGGGCTTCAACAGGTGCCGGGGAAGTTGGTATAGGGGTACTGGAGATTCACTCTGTGCCTCCGAGGGAAATCTATCCCTTTGACCTGGTGGGGAACGTCTAGTACCTTCCACTGGATCTATAACTATCTCTCATTGTGCCATCTCCGGAGCGTGTGTAGCCTGTTAGATAAGAAACATAAAGCACGACTTAGATTTCATATGTTCTTATAATTTTGCACTATAGCACGATCTATCGATTGAATGAAATGTAACCATTCCTAAATGCCCTATAGCCTCTTGATTATAAGTGTGGTGCACAACACACCCATAAACATGACTCTACTAGACATGACTTGTGGACCCCTCGGGATATGACCCACTTTGATACCAAATTTGTCACGCCCCAAAATAGGGAAGCATAACTGGCACTTGATACCATATTCGATCGAGTTAGCCACTGAAACATACTAGTAAACTGTGGGACAAAAAGATCGGGCATCACAACATCTAAAATATGAAGCCTAGACCATTAACGTCATGACATGAATAACAATAAGCCATATAAACAATGGTAGACAAGCCAAAAATAAGGATGTGCTAGCTAGCCAATGAGGCCGCAACTGAAGACATACCTACTTACACACACACATATACATGCCAAGCCTACGGGCTGGAGATTGAAACCTACAAAAAAAACAAAAAATACTATGTCCACAATAGCCTCTACGAGTGACATAAGCATTTTCGAGTGAAGGCCCCGACTATACCCAAACTTTAAACAAAAGTAAACATCCTCTGATAGCCCCATGATAAGATGGAGCTTACAAACTCATAGATTAACCCAAATCCTAGCGAGTGGGTCGATCAAAATCTCTGCCTAGACCTACTCACTCGAAACAAAAAAAGTAGTATCCCTATGCAATGGGACGTCAGTACTAATAAAAATGTACTGGTATATAAGGCGAAAAGTAGAATCATAAGTAGCTGTTGAAAAAGGGTAATAGAAATGCCACCTAAAACTGAAACTCAAAGAATCTCCATGGCTGACATTTGACCTTCTACTATTTAAATATGCATTGTATGCTCGCATAATCATATGTCGTGAATACATATATATATATTGATGCAAATGCATGATATACCTAATCAAATGCTAACAATGGTGGTGTTTTTCGGTAGCTAACTGCATCATATTCACCATCTTGTGGCCATCTATGTCTCATACGTATAAATATAAGCAATATGCCTCATACCTTCCGATTATAGCTCGAGAGTAGAATGTATAGCATGTCATGTCATGGATTCATAATGCATATATGTTACCATTGTCATGTTGTCAATCTTGGACCGTTTGTACTCTTATTCTCATATGCCCGTAATCACTTTCGTATAACATGTAAATGTCTCATGGAACCTCGTATGTTTTTCCGAATAAGCTTGAAAACTTAACTCGACTTTTAGAAAGAAAACATAACTTTGAAGATGTTCATAAAAAGCTTAAAGGTGTTTCACTTAGTTCCTATACTTGGTTCCTAGATAATTTATAAAATAAAGTATTTCAAAAATCAAGTGTTCTAATAGTTTAAACATTTAAGTTATATTTGAGAGTTTTGAAAATCGTGTGTTACTTTAAAGATTTTTCAAAATAGACTTTAGCGGGGAAAGAGGACTGGTTACACATAGTAAATTTCTCTCATAATATTTTTAAGTCACACCACCCAAAGAAAAATAAGAATTCTTACATATGGATATATAGTCAAGTAAACCGATAAAATGACATGTAGATGTCGAATACTCTATTTATCCGAATGAGTGTGTCACGTCCCGATCTCTCGATTCATGATGGTGCCTACCACCTCACTAGTAGGCCAGCTACTTGTCACGACCCAGGGTAGCCCCTAGATGTAACACGGCGTACACGACCCTGAGAGGCCTCATATAAGCCCTTAGCATACATAACATACAAGATAATAGAGAAATAAGAAGTTAAAAGAGAAATTTTATAACAAAAACAGCGGAAGTCTACAACTTATGTCTCGAGCCATCTAACATAACAGAATAGAAATTAAGGTTTGGGACGCAGCCCAGTACAATATCCAAAAGCATAACGGAAAGCATGAAAATGTAACAAGGTTGGGTCCTCAGACATAGGAGGCCTCACCAAGTCTTCACTATCACTGGAACTGACTAGCCACGAGTGGGATGAGAAGAAGAACCGCCAAATCCTACATCAATAGAATCAATGTAGGCAAAAGTATGCATTAGTACAATCAAGTACCAAGTATGATGGCAATGCATAAAGGACATATAGACCATGCTAGAATGACATATAATCATGACATGAAATGGCCAAGCTAAAACATGATAGAACATAAAAAACATGAAGCATAAAACATGGCCAAGACAAGCTATTCGTCTTTTCTTTACTTTAGAATCATCATGAGAACACTAAATTCATTAGTTGTGGGAAAAACGCCTTAACCGACATGTAAGACCATTCGAGCTATCAACATGGAATCCGGTGTCTACCCTACACCGTAAAGGGGTGTCCTACTTGCCCAGGTAAGACCATGAACTTCTTAGCTTATGTGGATCCACTAGCTAATGTCTACTTAAAGACAACTTCCTATGGTGGCAACATAGTTTATGGGATAGAGATTGCTTTAGGAGACTCGGCCTCAACTAACGGGAGAGCTCCACCTAGAAAACCCGGCCTCTACTAACGGGAGAGCTTTCACTAGAAGACCCGGCCTCTACTAACGGGAGGGCTTCCATCTCAATATCCACTCGGTGCTAAGCATAATTCCCACGGATTAGTCATTAACATATTATATCATCAAACATGAAAAGGTACAACTAGGGTTACCAATTCAAGCAAAAATCATGCTTATAGATTTTCATCTTTCATGGACCTTGTCGAAGATTACATCATTAGAATAGCTCCTTAATCATAGATTCAAGCTTAGTTGAGCAAACCTTTCAACAAGTCATGAATCATTATGGGTGAGAAAACCTTTCACCTTCATGGGTTGAGTATTACATGAGAAACCCTTTCACAACTCAACAATCGCACTAACATATCATAAATTTCATAAAGCATGCATGAGTTCACAAATTTCATATTTACTTAGCTCATTACACTCTTAACTCATAAATCATGGGTTCATAAGCTTCACCTCATTCAATGCAAGCAAATACTTAGAAAGCCATAAATCAAGGCATTTAGTCATAATTGGGGAACCCACATAATAGAGGAAAATCATAGATTTTGATTCATCATGCATCTTTTCATAAAATATCCTCTTTTCATCATTCATAGTCTTACATGAAATTCATAGCTTGATCATGATAATCCTAAACTCAATTCACAAAGAGTTCATGTAATTCATATTTTCTCAATCAACCCACAATCATAAACATAATCATAAACTGGGGGAAACTTAGCATAAGCTCATGGGATTCATCAAGTTGCATGTAAATCACGCTAAATCGTGCACTAGTTTACTTTACCACGCTAGATCGTGCACTATCAACCATAACATCAACAATGGAAAGCATAATGAAGAACCCATAAGAATTTGTCAAAACCCTAGCTCTCTTGGGTAAGACTAAACCTTGAAAACCTTAAGGAAAAGAGGACCCATTGGAGGAAAGACTCCAAATGGTGAAAACTATCATACCTTAAAGCCAAAGCCTTGAAATAAAAGGGGAAATGATGACCTTGAGGAGAACCCTAGCTCTCTTCTTCTCCTTCTTGTTCTTCTATAGAGAGGAATATTTGGAAGATGAGATTTGGAAAATGAGGGGATTAAGGCTTAGAAAATATAAATAGGGCCAAGGCTAAGGGGCAAAATCGTCTATTATGAGGAATAAACACTTGGGGAAAAAGTCCAAAAAGCCCTTAAATAAATTGTCGGGGCCAATCGACAGTCAGGACCTACGGTCCGTACATCCATTGACGGACCGTCTTGCTATTCCGTCAATTGATTCAGAAAGTTTGTTTTGGACTGAAAATTTGGCTAAGTCTGGAAGGCATCTACGGAACCCACCTACGGCCCGTCAACCGAACTTCGAACCTTTCTGTTATTCCGTAGGTCGAGGTTCAGAAACTCAAAGTTCATAAAGCTGGCAAGGCCATCGACGGTTACCATCTACGACCCGTTACTCCACCTACGGTCCGTAGATGGCCTCCGTCGTCACTGGCACCAGAGAAATTTTAAAACTGCATTTTTTCTTCTTTTAAAAAACTAGGGTTGTTACACTACCGCCCGCTCCAGCTGTCACCCCTGATCTTCAGGGCATTCTTGCCCATATCCTAGCTGCTATCGGGGGTATGCAGCAACAGCAGCAGCCAGCCCCAACACCAGTCCCAGAGTCGGTTCCAACACAACAGGGCCTGCCTGCTGTAGCGGCTCCAGAGGTTCATCAGCCGCCAGCACCGGCCGCGGTCTAGCCTCAGGTTCTCACCACCGAGGTTTTCAGGGGCTGTAGGGGAGGACGCCCATGAGTTTATCACTACTTGCTGGGAGCGATTGCAGACTTTGGGCCTAGTGGAGTCGAGGGGAGCCGACTTCACAGCATATCAGTTAGACGAATCGGTCAGACAGTGGTGGCGTTCCTTTATCGAGACTAGGCTAGCTGGGTCACTACTGGTATCGTGGACGGAGTTTTTAGAGGCATTTCTAGCAAGATTGATTCCACGGAGCGTCAAGGATAGACTTCGTGATGAGTTCTCGAGGTTGGAGCAGGGCTCCATGACAGTATCAGAGTACAAGGACAGATTTTTGGAGTTGTCCCGTCATGCCACCATGATTCTGCCTACAGAGGAGGAGCGGGTCCGATGTTTTGTTAGAGGTTTGAGGCTGCAGTTGAGGATTGGGTTGCAGTCTATGTTATCAGCAGACCTATCACGACCCAATTTCTCAAGTCATGATGGCGCCTACCAACCCACCAGTAGGCCAGCCAAAACCTTATCCCAGAACTAAATAGTAACGGGACTAAGGATGGAAACTAATCCATATCCAAGCGGAAGCATACAATAAGAGCAATCACGAAAGCTGGAACGAACCAGACTAAATATATACAACACCTCCCAAAACCTGGAAGTCACAAGTACAGAACTACTAAAAAGAGTACAAGTCCCGAAAGTGGACCACTGAAACAACTGTCTCGAAATCAAAAGACAAGCCAAAATATATAAACAGAAGGAAACTGGTGATCCCAAAATGCCAAGTGCTCACCCTAGTCTCCCGAACTGACAGCTCCCGACCCGATCTCAACGCTGAAAACTGGTGCTCAGACCTGCATCACGAAACAGATGCAGAGTGTAGTATGAGTACCAAAACAACAGGTACTCAGTAGGCTTCATAGGCCGACTGAGAAAGAAGGGTAAAAACAGGCAGACAAGATAGAATCAGCACAAACAGAGGTCAACATAATAGGAAACAGAAAAGCTGAAAGGAAGCACAAAGAAATAACTCAAATAAACCCAACTGAGCCCCCCATAAGACCCGCTTGGCACACTCGTGCGCAAATTTAAATAAAACCTGAACGGACCCCCATAAGTCCAGCAGGTACACAGAAGAACTATTCTACAGAAACGAAGGAATAACCAACTCCAGAACAACACCAGGGCCCCGCCTAATCATTACCATCAGAGCCCCGCTCAGTCATAAATATCAGAGCCCAGCTCAGTCATAAATATCAGAGCCCAGCTCAGTCATCAATCACGAGCTGGAAATGCCGGACTCTAACCGGGCAACCTCAGCCTCGAACTGGCACAAACAGCCCACACTCGACAGTCTAACGCTGGAAATATTGGTTCCACCGGATACGTCAGTCGCGTAGCTGGGACTAGTAGCCTATGCTCCACGGACTCGCACTGGAAACAACGGGCTACAATCGTGTAACGTCAGCTGCGGACCGGAGTGGGTAGCCTACCTCCGTCAACCTAGCACTAGAAATCCTAAGTGATAACCGAGTAATGTCAGTCGCGTACTGGAGCCAGCCATCACGAACCGGATAAGCCACTACAACAATGCACCAAGAGACTAAACATCACTTGCCACCGCCCCCACATATATACCAACCGAAGGCTCCCAGCCTAAGACAATTCAGTCGATAATCGGCGCAACGATGACATCTTTCGGTAGCACCCCAAGAATCGCAGCGATCAGGGGCAAAGAATCGGAAGGTCTGAAAGCCATGAAAAAGCCTATACTAAGGCTCATAATCTGACCCAAGTCTGCTATATCAGTCTACAAGGATCTAGTCCATCCAAAACAATGGCGGACACATACTCAAGTCAACTAGATACATGGGACTATGTCAATAATATCACAGCTTATTCTAAGGCAGAATCACAATAATTAGTCAATCATCAAACAAATTCACCCGGACCCACTCATGTAACATCAGATAACCACCAACAGATTCCCCACAGCATGCATATTAGCAAATCAACTCAACATCCCAACATATAGCATGATACTAGCTCATAACAACCCAATAGTCAACTCTAAACTGAGGAAATCGGGGAACAAGGGAAATAATACTAACTAACCACCCCAGATTCACAAATATCAACCAGCATTTACACAATCAGCCTCAGTCTAGAAAGAAGAGAAGCCGTAACCTACCAAAAAGCCGATCACGCGCGCTCCAAGTCACTCAATTGGAGATTTCCCCTTCCGAACAGCCTCAGATTGCTGCCATGCTACGAAAAATAGAATAACAGTGTCAATACGGTTGTTTAGACACCAAAATCAACAAATTCAGAGACAGGCCAATATTTGGGTCAAAATCGGGCAAAGTGGGACCCGCCTCGGATTTTTCAGAATTGACTCCGTCAAAAGGTCCCAAATCTTTCCCCCAACACTAATCCTAAATTAGATCGTTCAATAGGGGTCGGATCCGCTCCTAACAACCAACAACAACAATTTACAAAACTTAACAAAAAAATAGGCCAAATGGAGACTTACCCTCGATTTCATGCAAAACGAGGAGCACCCAATGACCCCCAACCTAAAACCCATGAAGCCAACGAAAATTCGAACACGTCGGACTTCGAATCACCCAAAACGGAGCTCTAGAACTCGAGATATCGAAGTTTAAAATGAAGAAGAAATCATAACTTGATGGCAGCAGCTTCGAGCTGAATTTCACCTCAAACGAGGGTTTACCAACACAATCCGATCACTCCACCACGTAGCCACAATCTCCACGATCATACAGGACTTCGAATCACTCAAATCGGAGCTCAGATGAGGGAGAAATTGTCATTTGAAAATGAGGGCTGAAAACTAAAATTTTCTGGGTTATAAAACCCGGAAGCGGTCGCTAAAGACCATTTCTGGTCGCTAAAACTCCAAATTCTGGTCGCTAAAGGTCTGCACCAGCAACCAGATATTTTTCTATTTTTCAAAATCTCCGAATAGGCCCTCAGAATTCGTTCGGGACTTGATAAAAATAAATCAGATATGCTACCCCACTAAATTTGACATTCCGAACTCAATGGCGAAGTTGGAATTTCCATACGAGGTCGTTTCGACAAAAAGTGGGTCCCACACCCATTATGCAATATTTGTCAATTTCTACCGAAGGCCTCAAAATTAGATCGGAAGCTCCCAGAGATTTTGGAAAGGTCGTTCTAGACCAAACTCAACATTTCAAAACTAACCGCGCTGTCGAAATTTTCATCCGAGTGCGTTTACCAAGAATGTTGACCGAAGTCAACCTTAAGCCAAATTTCGAAGACTAAAGAGCTATCTGCCCCAAAATCACACCGGAAACCCCGGGACTAGGGCGAACCATGCTTCTAGCCTAATTTGGACGCTCTGAAGCTGATGGAACCATCAGAATTCTCATCTGAGTTCATTTACCTGAAGTTATGACCGAAATCAACTTTTCAAGGTTTAAAAGCTCCAAAACAGGAAAACAGGCATAAAACCCAAACGAACGACCAGGCGACCGAACAGTCAGTGCCAGCAAGTCATAAATGACTTGGAGTCGCTACAGAAATGCTCTAAACGATAGAAAGAAGGCATTAACACAGAAATGACCTGGAGGGTCATTACAAGACCATTCTTTTCTAGATGTGGTGGACCATGCCAGCACTATTGAGCAGCTCCGTCGCGAGGCCCACAGGGGCAGCGGCAAGAGGGCTAGGCCAGATGATAGGTTTAGCGGGACCCATCATAGGCCGAGGGATACCTGAGATCGAGGACATCAGAGGTTCCAGCCAGGTCAGCCTAATCGGTCGTTCCAGGCTTCCATACAGATCTCAGAGGGTGACCAGCACCGTCAGAGTGGGCATAGTGCCGGCTCGAGTCAGGGCCAAGGTGGGTTCCAGGCAGGTTCATCAAGTCGGGATGGCCGGCCTTCAGCGGTAGGCAGATCATCGCAGGGTTGCTTCACTTCTGGGGAGCTTGGTCATTGGGCTAGGGAGTGCCCTGTCACCAGATCAGCTTTACCAGCTCCTCAGGTGGCGAGACCGGTTTCAGCAGTAGCACCTTCAGCTAGGGGAGGAGGTTAGCAGTAGGGTGCTCAGGGAGGTCCTCGGGGAGGCAGGACAGGCGGTAGAGTGGATGCGCTAGGTAGAGGTGCCTAGGGCCATTTCTATTCAGCTCCAGCTAGAGCAGAGGCCGAGGCATCTGATGATGTGATCACAGGTACAGTTCTTTTATGCCATCAGTCTGCTTCAGCCTTATTTGATCCTAGTTCTACTTATTCATATGTGTCGGCTTATTGTGTGCCTCGTTTGGGAGTGAGTCTTGAGCCCTTATATGTGCCTTTGAGTGTTTCAACCCCAGTAGGGGATTCTTTAGTAGTGGATCGAGTTTGTAGATCCTGTGTGGTGGCTATTAGAGGGCAGAACACTCTGGTTGATCTTATTGTACTTTGTATGGTGGATTTAGTTAAATATGGCAATGTAGGAACCACAAAATTAATTAATGAAGCTTCCTATTATGGAAATCATTCTAAAAATTAATTTGAATTATTCTTACCATAATAAATTACAAATCATTCCACTAGAAAATCGTAATTGCACTCCTCCATTTATATTTTGAAATTCCCCATTAAACACTTATGTATTCTCCATGTTAAAATTACAGATACTAATCAATAAATTAAATTACTGACGAATTTAATTCAGTGATTAGTTTTCTTTAGATCAATACTTAACTTATTTCATGTGCCAAATTCATAAATCTATCGGCTGGGTTTACACATGAAAACTTATAAGTTTCTCATAAAAGGTGTATCATCAATCTCTATATTGAGACATGGATTCCATCAACTAACTAATTATTTCAATAATATATATTATTATCATCCAATCTACTAAGCATATTGATCTATCTCAAAATCTCACCTTGTAATAAATCAAAACGATAATTAATATATACAGATCATAATCGTTATATCAAGATTAAGAATATAAGTACATTTAATAGTTTAGAGAATATGTTTTTATTAGTCAGTCTAAAACATCTATCTCTGCTCGGTCCCGTTCAATACATACAAAATGCACTAGCACGAGAAGTTAGAACTATACCATTCTCATAATCAATATAAGTTACATTTAATCTCGTGCTACAATCTTTCTGATGGTTTGTCTAAATTTCCATCTACGATTATGAACTATAACTTTTAACTTATAAGAACCGATGATTTAATCTTCTGTGTATAAGTTTAAACTCTATACACCAAATCATCTACTATATAAGTTGAGGACACATATATGACAAATTGATTTATCTAATGTAACACTTTATTGAATTGAATAAATAAATAAACAATTATTCAATAAATAATACTATATCAAAACGCATGGTTAATAGTATATCCTAACAATCTCCCACTTAGACTCAAAACTGCCAGGTTGTTTTCTGATGCAATCTTCGCATCCATCACATCTTCTCTTTGTACTATGTCTTGAATCAAATGGTACTTATGCTCAATGTGTTTTGGATTTTTATGGCTTTATGGTTCCTTCGAATTTTCAATCGCACCACTATTATCATAAAACATTGTGAGCGGCCCTTCTATCGCAGGAACAACCGCCAAGTCTTTAAGAAAGTTGTTGAGCCACACTGCCTCCTTAGCTGCCTCAGAGGCTGCTACATGTTCGGCTTCCATGGTAGAATTAGAAACATAGGTTTTCTTGACGCTTCTCCATACAATGGCTCCACCTTTCTAGAGTCCATATCAGACTGGAAATCTGAGTCTATGTACCCTATGGGAATGAACTCGTTTGAATGATAAACTAGCATGTAATTTCTAGTCCTTTTCAGGTACTTAATTATATGCATAACTGATGTCCAGTGTTCTCGTCCAGGATTAGACTGATATCTACTAATCATGCCTACGAAAAAACATATAGCAGGTCTAGTGCACAACATAACATACATGAGGCTTCCCACAGCTGACGCATAGGGAACTGCCTTTATGCTTTCTGTTTCCTCATCTATCTTAGGACATTGATCCTTAGATAGAGAAATTCCATTTCTGAAAGGAAGAATTCCTTTCTTGGAATCATGCATGCTAAACCTGGTAAGAATTGTATCAATATAAAAAGCTTGAGATAAACCTAACATCTTTTTTCTTGCGATCACGTAGAACCTTGATCCCAAGGATGTGAGCAACTTCTCCCAAATACTTCATATCAAAATTAGTGGACAATCATTCCTTAACTGAATTCATCAAGCCCACAATATTTCCTATGAGCAAGATATCATCTATATATAATACCAAAAATACCACTTTATCCCCATTTCACTTTTTGTACACACAAGACTCATCAAGACATTGCTCAAACCAAAAGCCTTGACTGCATTGTCAAAACAAATGTTCCATGCCCTAGAAGCTTGCTTTAATCGATACATAGATCTTTTAAGATTGCACAACATGTGTTCTTTGTCTTTTTCTATGAAATCGTCTGGTTGTCGCATAAATATGCTCTCACCAAGACTTCCTTTAAGGAAAACTATCTTGACGTCCATTTGCCAAATTTCATAATCATAATGAGCAGCAATGGATAAGAGAATTCTAATAGACTTAAGAATGACTACTGGTGAAAAAGTTTCCTCATAATTGATCCCTTCTTTCTGAGTAAATCCATTTGCAACAAGTCTAGCTTTGTAAGTTTGCACTTTTCTGTCTACCCCTCTCTTTTTCTTATAGATCTACTTGAATCCAATGGGTTTGGCTCCATCTACGGGTGGTTCTACAAGATCCCAGACTTTATTAGAGTACATGGACTCCATTTCTGATTTCATAGCAATGATTCATTTTTCTGCATCCTTATCTTGTAGTGTTTCATCATAATTCACAGGCTCGGTATTCAACTCATCAGGGATTCTATCAAAAGACTCTTCCAAGAGTGCATACCGAAGTGATTTTCTTATCACTCTCCCACTACGACAAGGCACTACAGTTGCAGGGGCTGATTTAGAAAGAGTTTCATTATTATGATCCTGTGGTGGAACCACATCATATGTAGGATCTTGAGTATCCATTTTATCTTTAGCACCTTGATATGCGAAGATATTAATAAGTTTTTCTTCTAATGCAATCTGCTCAGTATTACCCATACTACCTTGATACAATGAATTTTCAGGAACTTGTACTTTTGGATTTATATGTCTATTAACATCTCTCCCACTACTATAGTGCAATGGTATGTTAACTCTAACATATGGGGTTTAAATTTGGTTTCCATTATTTTCAGTAGACTGATCTGTTATCTCTTTGCTTAATTCCCGTAAAACATGTTTACTTCTAGTAATATGGTTTGTTAAAAAATTATTTTCCAGAAATTTGTCATTGGTAGTCACAATGACCTTCTTTTCTTTAGGATTATAAAACATACCACCTTTTGTTCCTTTAGGGAATCCAATAAAAACACATACTTCTGTTTCGGTTCCAATTTTTCTGTCTTCCATTTCAGCATATGTGTTAGACATCCCTAAACCCGAACATATTTAAAACTAGGTTTGTGCCCATTCCACAATTCAATGGGTGTCACAGGAACATACTTAGAAGAAACTAAGTTCAGAATGTAATTTGCAGTTTCTAATGCATATCCCCAAAACGAATAAGGCAAATCGGAGTAACTCATCATTGATCTAACCATTTCTAAAAGAGTTCTGTTTCTTCTTTCTGCTACATCATTTTGTTGTGGTGTTCTAGGTGCAGACACTTGAGATGTAATTCCTTGTTCTGATAAGTAGCTAATGAACTCATTAGAAAGGTATTCGCCACCATGATCAGATTGCAGTGACTTGATATATTTTTCATGTCGTTTCTCCATTTCTGCCTTAAACTCTTTGAATTTCTCAAAGCTTTCGGACTTACAGCGCAACAAATAATATATCCATATTTTGAGTAGTCATCAATGAAAGTCACGAAATACTCATACCCACCTCTTGCATGAATGCTCATCGGGCCACACAAATCAGAATGAATTAACTCTAATTTATCATTAACTATATTTCCTTTTGAGGGGAAAGGTCTCTTAGTCATTTTTCCTTCTAAAAACAATTCACATGTTGGTAGTGCATCCACTTTTAACGAACCTAAAGGTCCATCTCAAACCAACCTTGAAATCCTGTCTAGATTTATATGACATAGACGCAAGTGCCATAAATAAGTCTCATTAAAATCAGAAGAATGCTTTCTTTTACTTGAGAGGTTAACATTATTCAGTTCTATGGTTTGTTGCAATTCTGGAGAGACATTAATAATAAAAAGACCATGAATCAATGTACCAGCGGAGACAAAATGTTTATTATAGCTAATAACACAGTTGTTATTAGAAAAACTAGCATCATAACCATATCTCAAAACTTTAGAAACTGAAATTAAATTTCTTCTAACAGCAGGTGCATATAGAATGTCTTTTAAAATTAAAACTCTACCACTATCAAAAGAAAAAATAATATTTCCTAATGTTAAAACTGGAGTTGCTGAACTATGCGCTTGAAAAACGCTAACTTCACCTCTAATCACCTTACGTGTTTCTTGAACCCCTGTAAAGTAGTGCAGATCTGATCAGTGGTTCTTGAGTCTACAAACCATGAAGTGGTAGAAACAGCCACTAAACATGTATCAACGACAAGTGAAAGTGAGTCACCTGGATTGTTTTTCTTCTTGGCTAAGAAAACTAGACAATGCGCCTTCCAGACATCTTGCAATGAAAACACTTGCCCTTAGGATTTTTCACGCCTCCAGGTGCAAGTGCCTTAGCTTTGTGAGTCTTTTTCTTCTTCTGGCCACCTTACGGCTTAGAAGTAGAACCTTTCTCAACATACAGTGCCATAGATGATGCCTATTTTTTGACAATTGTCTCTGCCGCCTGTAGCTCATTCAACAATTGTGCCAAAGATAGACTCATCTTATTCATATTATAATTCAGGCAAAATTGTTGAAAGTTATTTGGCAGAGACTGCAGTATCATCTCAATTTGGGAGCCATTGTTAGTTTCAGCGCCCAAGACCTCTAGTTCATTCAGAAGACCTATCATCTTCAAAACATGGTCTCTAACAGTAGCGCCTTCAACTATCTTAGTGTTCATGAGAGATTTCACGGTTGTCTTCTTAGCTGATCAACCCTGGTCACCAAACATTTGTTTGAGATTCTCCAAGATTTCAAAAGCAGATAACATAGCTTGATGATGATGTTGCAGCACATTTGACATTGAAGCCATAATGTAACGTCGCGCCATCTCATCAGCTTTTCGCCATTTCTGATAAGCTAACTTATCCTCATCTCTAGACTGTTCGTCTGGTTTCAATAGACATTCCTCATGGAGTACAAAATTATACTCTTCAACAGTTAACACGATATCAAGATTTCTCCTCCAGTCAACATAGTTAGGACCCTTAAGTTTGTTTTGACCCAAAATAGTACTAAGGGGATTAAAAGGAGACATGTTGAATCTTAGATTAAAGATATAGTTACAATAGATCAATCAAACAGTCATATAAACATTGAATAGTTACATTCAAACTCATCACATACATATACATTCGTGCATCTTGAATAGTCAATCGATGGGATTAGAGAACTATTCATACAATATACGTATTTAATGACCGGTTCTTCACTCCATTAACTTATACAGACCTAACTCAGATGGAGAGTCTAATGTTAATTTAATTCAAGTGAAAATCAAAACTCTAGTTACATTGATCCAATCATATATTACTTAGTTTAGGAGAATTTATACATATTATCAAACTAATGGTTAAATACGTAGTGACTTGTATTAAATTCATCTGATAGGGAGGATGGTCTAAGCCAGCAAATTATAAACTTAATACTTCATTACTATTTAATCTTGATTATCATCGAAAAGAATCCTCATCACCATTTTTATTTTCTTAAAAAAATTATACAAAAATTTTCCAGAAAAGAAAATTGCAACAAAAGGTTCCAGTTCTTTCAATATATAATCTTATATACAATTATACATATGAGAAATCACACATATAGAAAAGAGAATACTTCAATTAATTATAACCTAATCACTGCCACCCAATCACTGCCACCATTCACAAAAATAATTCACTCAACTTTAACTTTTCTTTTAAACTTGTTAAAAAGTTTTTAAGTTTAAGTTCATTTATAATAAATAAATAACATTTAGTACCACTATGAAAAAAGCTTTTTCATAAAATGCCTTACCTATTCACGTGAAACATGAAAACTAGGGTTTACAATTTTGTTTTGTTTATACAAAATTAAGGATCACTTTTTATAGTAAAAGATTCCATTAATTTTTTATAAAGAAAGCAGCCCACTTACATGGTTTAAGGGAAAAAAAATTCCCACTTAGCCGTCATCGTCGAGAACAAAAACAAAAAAATTACACCCATCACTAATTGTTTTATTACAATACATGAATTAATTATTCTTATTATTATTATTTAGCAATTCAATTTAAATAATTAAAGAACTGAGAAAAAAATTAAACAGTAAACAAAATTGCTTCTCGACATAATAAGTTGCCGCCAGTTCTCTTTGAAAAACAATATGATCTTGCATAATTTGCACATACGCATATTTTAGGTTATCAATAAAGATGCAAGACTCTTGATGTCAATTGTTAGAAAATAGCATACACAACGGAACAGTGGCGGAGCCACCTTGAGTTCAGGGGGTTCTTCGGTAGAAAATTATACTATTTATACATGGTTAAAATAATTTTTTATGTATATATAGTAGATGTCGAACCCCCTTCAGCTAGTTTGTGTGTCTACTTTTCAGATTTTGAACCCCCTTACTGAAAATCCTGGCTCCGCCACTGCAACGGAAGCATTCCAGAGTCATGCATTTTACACGAATATAGACAACAACCACAAATGTGTATCACATACAAAGTATACAGAAAATTAACTTAAGGATTACCTCTTGAAGCGTATGCAGATATGTTGAAGCAAATCAAACTCCAGCTCTACGGTCTTCTACAGTGATCCCAAATTAACAACTGAACTCCCTCAATACTTGGGTGGGCAAGTATCGTATAGAAAACTGAATGTTTTTCTAGGTTAGAAGAATCCCTACTTATAAAGATTTTTTTTCTGTCCAAAAAGGAGAAGAAAGTATAAATCCTTTTTCTTCTTGAAAAGAAACACACGTTTCTTTCTCCTTCAAAAAGAGAAAAATTCACACGCTACCTTTTTCATTAAAAAATAGGATTCTGAGTTTTAGTTAAATATGAGCACTGTAGGAACCACATAATTAATTAATGAGGCTTCCTATTATGGAAATAATTCCAAAAATTAATTTGAAGTATTCTTACCATAATAAATTACAAATCATTCCACTAGAAATTCATAATTGCACTCCATTTATATTTCGAGATTTCCCATTAAACACTTATGTATTCACCATATTAAGATTACATATACTAATCAATAAATTAAATTACTGACGAATTTAATTCAATGATTAATTTCCTTTAGAGCAATACTTAACTTATTTCATGTGCCAGATTCATAAATCTACTGGCCGGGTTTACACATGAAAACTTATAAGTTTCTCATAAAAGGTGTATCATCAATCTCTATATTGAGATATGGATTCCATCAACTAACTAATTATCTCACCAATATATATTATTATCATCCGATCTATAAGGCATATTGATCCATCTCATAATCTCACCTTTTAATAAATTAAAACGATAATTAATATAGACATATCATAATTGCTATATCAAGATTAAGAATATGAGTACATTTAACAGTTTAGAGAATATGTTTTTATTAGTCAATCTAAAACATCTATCTCTACTCGGTCCAGTTCAATACATACAAAATGCACTAGCATGAGAAGTTAGAACTATACCATTCTCATAATCAAGATAAATTACATTTAATCTCGTGCTACAATCTTTCTGATGGTTTGTCCAAATTTCCATCTACGATTGTGAACTATAACTTTTAATTTATAAGAACCGATAATTTAATCTTCTATGTATAAATTTAAACTCTATACACCAAATCATCTACTATATAAGTTGAGGACAGATATATGACAAATTGATTTATTTAATGTAACACTTTATTGAATTGAATAAATAAATAAAAAACATTCAATAAATAATACTATATCAAAACACATGGTTAATAGTATATCCTAACAGTACACACATTTAAATAATTTATAATTGAGCTTAAATCGACAGATTTGCCATATAGCCCTAACTTGAAGAAACGTCTGTAGAACTTTGTGAAAACAATCATAGAAGAGTCCCGAGATGATTACCTTTAGCAAATCAAGTGTAAACCTTGAAGAAACACCAATAATTACCAATTTATATCTTCAAAAACTAGCTCCAAATGCAGCTAATAGAATGGGAAAACGATTGCCACATGTAGAGATCAAGTTTCTAGGCACGGGGGCAACCTTTAATGGAAGAAATCGCTAAAAACTAACATTCATCATGCAAGAACTCCATTAGAACCCTCTCTTAAGCTTTCTTTTTGGTTAGGAAGTGAAAAGAAATGTTTTTATGGGTTAAAATGTTGAGTAGCCGACATACTATATTTATTGACCCAACCCGATTCGCGACCTGAATTCTGCCCAGACAGTCCACAGTACAACACTCATAACTTTTTACTCTGATGTCGGTTTGATGCGAGGTTTTGTGCGTTGCAAACTAGACTCATAGACCTTTGATTTTATAGGTTATGGGTCTTGTAACTCTTTATATATGGGAAGAAAATATCCAAGACATTTTCCCTTAAGTTCATAAAATTTTATTAGAGAAACTTCGATAACTTTTGCCGACCTTTGTTTCGCTACTTCAAAACTTAACGTATGACCATTGTACTATTATAATACCTCATAGCACACTATTCTTACCATGCTAGATACTCATAGGCTTATCCCCGAGGTATGAGTTAATTTAAACCTTTCAAACGGGCGAGATGTTATTCGAGCCAATTCTTTAATCCCGAACCTTTGTTTAAGGGATTCCCTTGACCTAAAATTTTAGTTTAGTTCCTTGATATTGCCACCCATTTGCAATATTATTCTCCAATGTACTATACCAATTCATATACACCTCATATAACCACGCCACGCTACACCACATATATTATGCAAGAATAGAAAAAGGTATGGGATCTCACAATATTGACTTACTTGTTTAAAAATTATCCAACAAGAATAACAATAGTTTTGGCAGATTTGTTTTTCTGTTTAAAATTTATCAACAATTAAAGCAATTGCTATAACAGAATTCATACTTGTTTTGAAATACTCAGAAAGTACAGCAGTTGTTGTAATAGATTTCATAATTATTTTGAAATGCTCAGCAGGATCTGTTTATCTATTTGTAAATTCTCAACAATTAAAATAGTTGCTACAACATAATTCATACTTGTTTTGAAATACTCAACAAGTACAATAGTTTTTTTTACCAGATTTCATAATTGTTTCAAAATGCTCAGTAACTATAGTAATTGCTACATCAAAAATTATAATTGTTTTGAAATGCTCAGCAAATACAACAGTTGCTACATCAGAATTCATACTTATTAAAAATTATTCAACAATTTAACTATGCATAAAGAAAACAAGATCACCATAAATATAAAATGAAACAAGTTCACAAACAACTATAACACTAATTTGAAACAAGTTCCTATGGAGCATTTATGCAACATCTCAGAAGTCCTTAAGTCCAAATTAGACCATGAGAAGCTAAAAATATAAGTATGTAGAAAATTTTAAATTTTACAGATGTCATCTACGAACCGTAAAAGAAATCAAGGACTGTAGATGGGAATTGTTGATCAAAGTTAAAAGATTTAAAAACTAGCCCGAGTTTTACGAGTCAAGTTTATGGATCATAAACCATTTGCGGGCCGTAGATAGGCTAGTAAATTAAAGTCCTGAAATTCAATTTTTTCTTTGATTCTTATGAACCATGTCTACGGATTGTAGATAAAACTACAGACCAGAGACAGGTCTCGTAAATGAACTTCAAAGACTCAGTACTTTAGCCTGAGTTGTACGAGGGGAATCCATGATTCATCGATCAATCTACCATAGATGGCCCCCGTAGAATATGTCGAAGTCGATTTTCTTTAGGGTCATTTTGGTCTTTTTTCACTCTTTCAATTTCTATACTATATCGTTTTGCCCTATTCTAAATGGGATTAAGGAAAAATTAGTCGACTAAATCTCCTCATTCACGCTTAACAACCAAAAAATCAGATTCCTTGGTTCAAGGCTCCTCTCAAGCAAGAACTAGGTATTTACCCCAACAATATAAAATAATTATTACCTCCCGCCAAAAGCCAACGAGCACGGCTTCCCATATGCTAGATAGCTTTGAAGACTAACTCCCACATATTTTCTTCTAGTTCCAGAAGGTACCTTTTATAGAGCAGACTATCTCCTATGTGGGGAAGGCAAGGCTACTCTATCAGAATTGGAACCATAGCCTAGGGTTCTTCATTTTCAAGTTTTAGTTCAAAGATTCAAGGTAGTATCGTCATTCCAGGTATGTGGGATTATGTCAATGAGTATCCTTTCACCCATTGAGTCCAAGAGTAAACCTAGTTTTTTATAACACTCAAATTACTCATAAAACCATTTAACGAATAAGTGATTGTTAGCAATATAATAACTCAATGTATGAGGTCGGGATCGAATTCCACAAAGAGTGGTATATGGAAGAATTTAATTACGAAGTTAAATTGTGATCTAATTTATTGTAGTAGAGATGGTAACAAGTGTGGATAATTCCAAATATCAAATTAAGATGATCTAGTAACCAATTTTTACAAGAGTAAACTAAATCGAGTGTTTTGCAAGTGAAGTGACAATCTAGGAGTGTACAAAAGTAGGGCTGGGCATAAAATACCAAAAATTAAATTACCAAATCGAATCAAAATTTTTGATAATTTGGTATTCGGTAATTCGGTATTTGGTATGGTATTTGGGAGTAAAATTTTAAAATTATGGTATTCGGGTTTGGATTTGGTATGCGACATTAATACCATTTGGTATTCGGTATTCTTGAATATCGAATTATTTATTAAAAATTAGGGCCCACCCCACATAGCTATTATAACTCATACATGTTAAGTATAATTAGCCCAATAAATAATACTCACATAATAGTATAAGACTAATAGTCACTAGTCTAGCAAAAAGTATAAGTCAATAGTCACTAGGCTTAGGGCAAAAGCTTATATACCCTTTGTCCTTTGATTCTTTGGAGTTAATAACATAGCCTACAAAGTAACATCTTATGGCAAAAAATCATTCATCAATCATCACGCTTTCAGGACTCACTCAAGAATTAAGTTCTCGTTTATTTTAAATTTCAGTCTTTTACAGTTTACGGTACCAATCTTCTTCGTAGCCAAGGTATGATAACAATTTTATCTTATATTCTACGTAGTTCTAAGCATGTCTAAACTCATTACTAGGGGCAGTATATATAGTTCTTTTCATAAATTTCCTCTTCATTATATTATTACTTCCGTCGTCAAATCTTCAATCCACCAAATTTTAAGATCACATATTGATTTTCTCTTACAAATATTGCTTAGATGGAAGATGAGTCAAGTCAAACAATCGGTGGGGCTATGTGTGATTGCACACCTATTATTGAGTCTCACAATTTAACACTGAAAGATAATCAAGTCACAGTGAAGAGAAAATTCATTGTCCCAAGATCTCTTGCATGGCAGCATTTTGAGAAGCTCCTACAAGATGAAACTACAATAGCAAACTGTAAGTATTGTGGTAAAGTTCTTAAAGGTCCAACTAAAAATGAAACTACTGGATGAATAGCCATTTAAAAATGTCCTAAAAATTCAAATAAGGTTGACACTTCAAAATCTAGTCAAACGTGTTTGAACTTTCCAGTACAAGGTGAAAATGGACATAGGATAGTTTGGAGTTTTGATCAAGAGGTATCCAGTAGGGGTTTGTCACGACCCAAAGTATACCCTAGGCGTGACATGGCGTATAGGACCCCGAGAGACCCCACATAAGACACTTAGCATACATCATACAAGATAATAGAATTTAAAGAGTTCAAAAGAAAGCATTTCATACAAACGAGTTTGACAAAAGCGGAAGTCTAACATAAATCTCAAAGCCACCTAATACATCATAAGGAAAGTTATTGGGACGTAACACATACATCACAAGCAAAGCTTGAAATGAAATGACATAAAACTATAAAAGGTCTCGGTCCTCGAAACATGAGGACTCTCCAATAGCTTGTGGAACCCAATAGATGTCTAGCCACGAGTGTGTAAGATAGGGACGTCGGACACTAAATTCATTAGATAATGTAGGAACAAGAATGCATTAGTACATGGAATGTACTAAGTATGAGAAAATATGCATAAACATGAACATGATAGTAAAAATGACTTAAATCGAATAGGCATGATCATAATGAGACATTATAAAGCTTTATAGAGAAGAAATGACATGAAGTTCATAAGACATAGTCAAATATATTAGTATAAAGGACATAAGAAAACTTTAAAGAAAACATAATCATTTTTGTGGGATATTAGTTTTAACCGACAATAAGACCATGAGAGCTATATCATGGAATTTGGTATATCCCTCATACCGAAAGAAGGGGAAACTACTTGTCAAGGTAGAATCCGTACACATCATCATTTGCTAAAGTGCATCCACTAGCTAGGTCATTTAAGACAATCCTGCTAGAGCACATAGTTTGGGATTAGAGGTTGCTACAAAAGACTACCCTATTTGAGCCTCCACCTCAAAGCCCTCTTGGTGCTAAGTCTAAATCCCAATGGAATAGATAAACGTCAATAGCAATTTAACATAGGGAAAGGCAATGATCAATACCAATCCACACTTTTGAAACGAAAACATAGAATAGCTCCTTAAACATAATTCAACATAGATGAGAAAACCTTTCACCCATGTGAATTCATTTGTGAGAAACACCTTTTACAATCATGATCATCCTAGTAAGTGAGAAATCCTTTCACCATAGCATCAATACTTTCCTTTCAAAGCATCATTTATTTATTTACAATAGCTTCATGAGAACATGCATATTTTTATAAATTCATAACTCATAATTCGTGGGTTCATCATAGGATCATAGTGAAAATCATAATTTAAGCATGGGTCAATGCAATTTCAACTAAATATCATAGTTTAACATCAATTCATGCATTAGAAAACTGAATTAATCAAAATCAATCATAATTGGAAGAAACTGACATTCATTTGATTAAAACCCTAATTTGATCAATTAGAAATTGAGTTGGGAAATTGAAATCTTTGGGGACCCCATGGAGGAAAGGACTTCATGGGTGAATATACACATACCTTGATGCTAGATGCCCAAAAAGAATGGAGGATTGAAGACTTGAATGGAACCCTAGCTCTTCTTCTTCCTTTGACTTGAGAGGATCTGGGAGGATGAATTTGGTCAACTTTTGGGAATTTAGGAGAATGAGTTGAGAATGGGTAATTTGGGGGTTTAAAACATTTATATAGGGCTTGGGGTAGAAGGAAAAATGACATAGTATTGAGTTAAAACAATTACATAAAGACCAAAAATCCCCTTTAAAAATAACTGTCGAGCCTCATCTACGGTTCAGACCTACGATCCGTAGGTCCTACTACGGACCGTCCTAGTCAACCGTAGGTAGATTATGAAACTTTGGTTTTGGACCATCAATCGACGGGACCCATGTACGGCTGACTAGGCAGGTCCGTAGTAGGACCTAGATTATGAAACTTTCGTTTTGGACCATCAATCGACAAGACCCATGTACGGTTGGTAGGTCTACCTACGGACTGTACATGGCCACCATAGGTCTAAACTTTTCCTCTGCAAAATTTCACTTCATTCCCCACTACCTACGGATGCCCTCTACGGCCCGTAGATGCTTCTACCAATCAGAGGTGGGAGCCATAGGTCATGCTTGCAACCCAAAAACTCCATTTTCCTCCTTTTTCCAAGTCCGAGGTGTTACAATATCTCCCCCTTGTGAACATTCATTCTCGAATGGGACTCAAGGAACATAAAGAGGGTAGGAACAAGATCTAACAGCCCAACAAGAATACGATTTCATCAACAACACATAACCAAGGAGAAACATCAACTCCTAGCTTAAACATATTCAAAACATCCTTTCATAAGGTATCCATGCAAGTCATACTCAAATGAACATAACCATAGAGAAATCAATCATAGCTAAATCAAAATCTCAAAAGCAAGTTTTCATAAGCATTCTGGGGAAACATGAAAATGGCTAAGACATGAGAATGAACCATGAGGAACTAAATACCTCTAGATAGAGTAGGATCGGAGGGAAAGAGATGGGGGTAATGGGATATCATATAGGCCTCGGCTTTCCAAGTAGCACCCTCAACTCTTTGATTCCTCCATAAGACCTTTACGGATGCAACTTCCTTATTTCTTAACTTCTTAACTTGTCGGTCCAAAATATCAATTGAAATATCTTCATAAGAAAGACTCTCCTTTATACCAAGTATCTCCAATGGTACAATAGATGTCGGATCACCAACACAATTTTCAACAAGGAGACATGAAAAATCGGATGCATCAATGCTAAGTCATTTGGCAAATTGAGTTCACAGGCAACCTTACCAATATGCCTCAAAATTTGATATGGGCCCACGTAACGGGGACTAAGCTTTCCTTTCTTTCCAAACCTCATTACACCCTTCATGGGTGAAATTTTCAAGTAAACCCAACCATTAACATCAAATTCTAGATCTCTTATTCTAACATCGGCATAGGACTTTTGTCGACTTTGAGCCATTTTCAACCTTTCTCGAATAACCCAAACTTTCTTTATAGCCTCATGTACCAACTTGGGACCTATTAAAGCAACCTCACCAATTTCAAACCAACCTATAGGAGATCTACACCTCCTACCATAAAGAACCTCAAATGGAGCCATAGCAATGCTACAATGGTAGCTATTATTATGAGCAAACTCAATCAAAGACAAATGATCATCCCAATTACCCTTGAAGTCAATCACACAAGCTCTCAACATATCTTCTAAAGTTTGGATAGTACGCTCCACTTGTCCATCGATTTAAGGATGAAAGGTCGTGCTAAGCTTAACACGAGTACCAAGGCCCTTTTGAAAAGATTTCTAAAACTGAGAAGTGAATTAGGTACCATGATCGAAGATAATGAATAGGGGCACTCCATGCAATCTAACAATCTCCCTTAGGTACAACTTAGCATAGTCCTCCACCGAACGAGAAACCTTGACGGGAATGAAATGAGCCAACTTCGTCATACGATCCACAATAACCCAAATTGAGTCATGTTGCCGCCGGGTGCGGGGTAAACCAACAATAAAGTCCATATTTAAATATTTCCACTTCCAAGTAGGAATGCTAATGTATTGGGACAACCCTCCTAGATTTTGGTGCTCAATTTTCATTTGTTGACAATTAGGACACTTAGCCACAAATTTCGTAATATCCGTTTTCATCCCATTCCACCAATAGACCTCTCGCAAGTCATGGTACATCTTGGTGGCTCCCTGGTGAGTAGAATATCGAGAACTATGGGCTTTCGATAAAATCTGCTCCCTCAAATTATCAACATTGGAAACACACAAACGACCTTGATAACGAAGCACACCATCTCCCCCTTGAGAGAAAGCCTCAACGGACTTTTTAAGCACCACTTCCTTCAACTCAACCAAAATAGGATCAAGACCTTGCTTGGCTTTCACATCCGACACAAATGATGATTCAGAACCATTATGAACCATAACACCACATTTATTAGAATCAACCAACCAAACACCCAATCGGGCCAATTTATGAACATCTCAAACCAACTCTTTTTTTATCATTCTCGACATGAGCAACACTACCCATAGACAACCGACTAAGAGCATTCACCACCACATTCACCTTACCGGGGTGGTAGAGGACACTCATGTCATAATCCTTTAGTAACTCAAGCCATCTCCTTTGGCGAAGATTTAGATCCTTTTGCTTGACCACATATTGCAAACTTTTGTGGTCGATAAAGACATCAACATGGACACCATATAAGTAATGCCTCCAAATCTTTAAGGCAAATACAACCGTCGCTAGTTCCAAATCATGGGTAGGATATTTCTTTTCATGTATTTTAAGTTGTCGTGAAGCATAAGGAATAACCTTCTCATTTTACATAAGAACACATCCTAGTCCAATCCTTGAAGCATCACAATAAACCACAAATCCATCAGATCCTTCCAATAAAGTCAATACCGAAGCGGAGGTAAGTCTATCTTTCAATTCTTGGAAACTCTTCTCACATGCTTCAAACCATACAAACTTAACTTTCTTTTGGGTCAATGCCGTCAACGGAGAGGCAATAGAAGAAAACCCTTCAACAATTCTTCTATAGTAACCAGCTAAACCCAAGAAACTTATATTGATGATAGTGGATTGTCAACTTATCTTGCTACTAGTGTTTGTGAAGATGGAAGTGTTGTAGGTGTACTTGAAAGTGATGATTGGCAAAATATGAGAATCGTGGTTATATTTCTTAAAAGGTTTTATGATCTAACTGTGAAGGTTTTCGGTTCACTCTATGTCACTTTTAATGTTCACTTTGAAGATATAGTTGAGCTTCACAATCATTTAAAGGAATGTATGGAAAATGATGATCCTACTTTGGCAAAAATGGCAGAAAGATGAAGAAAAAATTTGTCAAGTATTGGGGTATTCCTAAAATAATGAACAAGCTATTTTTATAGCCTCAATTTTAGATCCTCGTAATAATCTAGCGTTTGTGGGAGACACACTTGAGGATATGTATGGAGAGGGAAAAGGGAGTAAACTAAAAGATGAAGTGGAGGCTTACATGAAATCTTTGTTTACAGAGTAGGTAACAAAATTATCTAATGCATCTCAACATACATCTTCTCTATCCAATTCATTGAGTGAGACATCTGATACATATAGCCCGAACATTAGCACTAAATCGGCAAAAGTGAGAAATAAGATTGAAATGAAAAGAAAAAAATAAGATGCTACGGGTTTGGGTGGTAAGATAGAATTAGAAAAGTATTTTAGCGAAGAACAAGAGACTGATGATGATGATTTTAATATTTTGTTATAGTGAAAAGTTATTGCTCCTAGATGTAAAATTTTTGTTGAGATGGCTCGTGATGTGTTAGCAATATCGATTTCTAGTGTGGCATCAGAATGTGCATTTAGTACTGGAGGTCATATTATTGATTCATTTAGGAGTTCATTGACTTCCAAATTGGTGCTAGATCTTGTTTGTCTTTAAGATTGGTATCGAAGTGAGCCTCTTCCCGATAATGTTGAAGAAGATTTTGATGATCTTATGCGACTTGAACTTGGTATGCTTTTGTGTTATGCTTCTATTTAATTTTTTTTACTTGCTTAAATTGTATGATACCTTGTATTTTCTTTAGATATGACAGATAGCTTATGAGATCTCATCTTTCTTGATTTCTAATCGCAACTTGACTAAGGTACTTTCAAGCTTATTGATATCCTATAATATATCTTTTGTTAACAGTTTGACTTACTGTCAAGGTGATTTAGTATAACATATCAAATTACTTAACTTTAGTAGGAGTTTTATCCTCTCACTACTACAAAAAGGGGCTTTAGCGGCAATAAAAAATGTCAGTAGTGGCAATAACAATTGCCGCTATCTTTTTTTACAAGCTATTGATCTTTAAACGGTGATTCGGGGGTCGGCAAAGCCTTTGACGGCCATTCTCATAAAAGCTGGTATAAGGTATGATTTATTGGCACTAAAAATGATATGATTTATTGCCACTAAAAATGATTAGTTTTAATGTCAATTATTTGTAGCAATTTTTTAGCTACTAAATCTAATTCATAACAACTAACTATGATCTTTTAGCATCTATTTTTATAGCCAATAAATTCAATGAAATTGCCACTAAAAATCAATAGTTTTAATGGTAATTGTTTTGTGGCACTTCAAATGGCTATAACATCCCTTGTGAAACCATCTGAATTTCCTCCTTTAATGTAAATTTTTATGGCCTGTAAGTTCAATTCAATTTAAAATAAAAGTCACAAGCTTGAACGGAATTCGCTTAACAACCATTAATATTGATCTAGTTTGCACCACTAATGACAATTTTAGTAACTGAAAAATCCAAAGAAATTATTTGTAAAAGACGACAATCTCTTAGTGAAAACAAAGTTTGTCAAATGCTAAAAAAATATATTACTATTAATTCATAAAACACAATATATCCCATTAAATCTAAACAAATAAAGGAAACATTAATAAAAAGTATTAATTTCATGTCTTAAAATATAAATCGATCTGATGCTTCTACATCCGGATGTTCTCGCGAAGAGAATATATAAGATGTTGCTCCCCTTCCCTATTTATTTTCCCGCGTGACTATATTTTTAGAATAATGTCTTCAAATAACTTCCTCAACTCTTCATTATACTAAAAGATTCCACATGCGTTATTTTCGAACATCAAATTGTATGACCTGAAATAATAAAATAAATATATCAAAAGATGAAATGTAATGTGGCAAATGAAAATTGTAGTATTAGAATACAACTTAGCTATACCATTGTGGGAAATAAATAAACATTTGACAAGAATTCAAGATGCTATCCTTTCTTATAAACAAAATTTGTTTATCACATGTATATGCATGTTTTGTTGGTTATTTATCTTTACAGTGATTAGTGTGAAGAAAGTAGTTGTTATTGATTATGACTAGAAACTAAGATGTATAAACATGCTAAATTTATGATCTTCTTGCTCTTCTTTATTTGTGCATTATTTTTCTAGTCTTGATCCTCAGGTTTGGAACTTGGTATTTTACCATTTTGAGAATTCTTTTGTCTTGAGTTGGTAACTCATCACAGTGATTCACTTGTATAAAGTTTGTGACTTCTAGAGCATAGTTGGCTAGATCCTCTCTGTATTTGTGTAACCTAAGCTTGACATTCTCTTATGTACATTTGAATCTCCTCTATCAAATCTGAAATCTCCCAATGGAGATTTCAGTACTTTTGTAGATGTCAAAGGTTAATCGATGGGAGAAAATCCTCTACCAATTTTTTATTCGGAAGGTAAAGGGCGATTAAGCAATGCCGTCTTCATCTCCAGAAAGTGCAAAGCTAAAATTTCCCAAGCCACCTCTTACTTAAAGATGCATAAGTTCTTGGAGGGTCATTGGATTGCCTTAATAGGCTACACTAAATAAAACCAAATAATACATGGCAGTGCAAAGTGTAAACATGCCCTGGTAGTGGACTTGCTTTCCTGATTAGCTAATTGATGTTCAATTTATTTTGCATTTTAATCTAGAAGTAATTTGGTCATATTGTATCAGTTACTTGTCTTTCTATGTCATTCATAAGAATAAGACCTCTCAAGAGCAAAGAGTTTGTGAATATACAAAGCAAGAAAAGCTACACAGATTCAATCCTACGTAGTATACATAAAGCTTTTCTAAAGCAATAATCTATACTTGAGACCAGCTAAAAAGTAACTAAATTGACTAGTAGTGAGTACTAATAAACATGCCTTGAACATTTTGATGCTAAAATGTTTGTTATTTTGATAATAAAGTTTACACCATTCTCCAATCAACTTGATATTCTGAGAACCTAGACTTGGTGTATTTACCAAAGGTGACATGGAATGAAAAGTGAAAATAAAGAGGCAAACTCTGTTGAATGGTAGATGTTACAAAAAGTTGTGTTTTTATAGAAGAGAACTTTTCATAATAGCATTATTAAATATCCCAAACTAAAAAATCCATCTGACAAGTCAAGGAGGCATTGAGGCATTTGAGTTTCTCGATACTCCATTCATTCAGGAGTGGCGAAGATGTATCATGACCTGAGCCAACATTACTCGTGGTGTGTCATGAGAGGGATATTGCAGATTTTGTATCTAGATGTTTGACTTGCTAAAAGGATAAGTGTGAGCACCAGCGGCCTGGAGGTATATCTTAGAGGATGCCTATTCCTACTTGGAAGTGGGAATGGATCACTATAGACTTTGTTGTGAGTTTACCTACCACAATGGGTGATTATGATTCTATTTGGGTGGTTGTTGACAGGTTGATCAAGTCCACCCATTTCATCCCGGTTCGGATGAAGTATGCGGTGGAGAAGTTAGCCCAGCTTTATATCAGTCAGATTATGCGACTACCTGGAGTCCCTATTTCTATGGTCTCTCACCGAGGAGCATTGTTCACTTTCCACTTTTGAAAAGCTTTGCAGCATGGGTTGGGTAATCGGTTAGATATGAGTACAACCTTCCACCCTCAAACAGATGGTCCATCCGAGCTAACGATTCAGGTGTTGGAGGACATGCTCCAAGCTTGTGTGATTGATTTTGGTACTAGATGGGATCAGCACTTTCGCTTTGCAGAATTCACCTACAACAATGTTATCATTCTAGTATTTAGATGGCCCCAATTGAGGCGGTGTATGACAGATGGTGTAGATCTTCGATCGGTTGGTTTGATTCGGATGAGATAGACTCTTTAGATACAAGCTTTCTTAGAGATGCTATGGAATAGGTCTGTATGATTCAGGGTAGACTATTGACAGCCAGAGTTGATAAAAGAGTTACGCTGATTAGAGAATTCAAGCCCTGGTGTTTATGGAGGGTGATCATATTTGGCTCCGAGTGTCACCCATGAAGGGTGTGATGAGGTTCGAAAAGAAGGAAAATTTTAGCCCTAGATTCATTGGCCCTTTTTAGATTTTGAGCCAAGTGGGAGAGGTGGCCTATAAATTGGCCTTGCCACCTAGCTTGTCAGTTGCGCATCATGTGTTCCATGTCTCTATGCTTCGAAAGCACGTGTCGGATGAGCCCCATGTACTTTCACTTGATTCGGCGGTGTTAAGTCAAGACTTGTCTTTTGAGGAGGAGCCTATAGCCATCTTGGACAGGCAGGTCTGAAAACTTAAGATCAAGGAGATTGCTTTAGTGAAGGTGCAGTGGAAGCACCGTTCAGTTGGTGAGGTGACTTGGGAGACAAAGTTCGATATGAGTGCCAGATATCCTCAGTTTTTCGAGGCTTCAGATACTTTCTTTTACTTTATGTTCGAGGACGAACATAATTTTTAGTGGTGGATAATGTAATGGCCCGGAAGGTCAATTTTAGAAATTTTCATAAAATTATCATTTTACCCCTCCCAATATCGACCCCAAATCATTTTTGATTGAGTTTTGAAAGTTGGTTTCAAACTTTAAGTGAAAGTTGTGAATTATGTAAATTTTTAATTTCAAAAGGCTAAAGTTGTTAAAAAGTGGTTTACGGTGTCTTTTGAAGTTTTGAGTGTTGGAATGGAATTCCACTGATTCCATCAATCCCAAAATGTGTAAATTGGTCTAAGAGAGTTATCGATTTCATATTCGGAAACTTTTTGAGGATTTGAGGTCCTAACTTGGAAATTGTTGAGATTTTAGTCTTTGGATTGACTTTGGTCAACATTCAGGATTCGGATACTTGGATCGAAATTTTGAGAGTTTCGTTGGATTCGGAGAATGATTTTAGGCCTAGGTGAGGCCTTGGTTGAATTTTCAAAGGTCCCGAGCTTGATTTAGCCTTTTGAGGTGTTATGTTCATTTTCGGTGATTTATGGATTTCGGGTCAAAAAGACCTCGAACTTGTGTTTCGATGGTTTCGTTGAGTCTGAAACGTGGAGTTTAGTCATATTGCATATATGATTTGTGTGTACAGGGTTCTGAATGAATCATGAGGGTCCATTCGATGTTTTGAGAGTTGGCTGATTTTTTGGTGTCTAGGATCTGTAATACTTCGCGTTTGCGAAGGGTTAGTTGCTTTTGCGACCTTCGCGAAAGCAAAGGTTGGATTGTGAAAGTGAAGGACCAGCCGGCTTGACCATCGCGATCGCGACATGCATTTCGTTTCAGCGACCTTCGCGAAAGTGAAAGTCCCAATTTTATTTGGGGTTCATTTTTGCGAATCGAGAGTCATTTTTGCGACATCTGACACCCCTTTTTTTCCTGTCATTTTTGGGGGTTTACCAACTTTTGTCCATTTTGAGCTTTGTAAAATCCTTGGAGGTGATTTTGAAGAGATTTCTTGTGCTAAATCATTTGGGTAAGCCTTTGTGACCCTAAAACTCCATTTTCCTTTTATCATTAATGGATTTTAACATCAAAACTTGGGAATTTGATTGGCAAATGGCAAGGTTTTTCAAGAACTTGAGTTCTAAACTAAAATGGTGATTGTGAACTCATTTTAATTCCTTTTTCAAAATGGTTTTCACCAATAATTTCCAAATGCCTTGGGTACCATTTTCAAGTAAAGATTTTCAAATTCAAACCTCATTTTTGGAATTGGGTTTTTGAGTTGTTTGGCCCATTTTTTTAAATGTATGATATGGGTATTGTTATTTTCGAAATCTTGTAGTGATTACTTGATTGAATTAGATTGTGTGGCTTTGGACATTGGTAGAAAAGAGATGACTCAAGTCTTGGATTGACTTTTTGATTGAATTGAGGCAAGTGTTCTCCTAAACCTTGTAAAATTAGTAGAATCATGTATTTCCCTTCATTGTATGCATTGGAGAGTAATAGGAATGAGGTGATGGGTTCATTGTTCCACTTGATTAATCTTAATGAATAAAAATGGGATTAATGAAAAAGGCAACGTGTTGATTATAATGCTTTGTGAATTGCTTTGTTGTGGACCCTATTTTGTGATTGATGAATACTTTGATGGCATTATTGTGGACTTGTATTGCTTGAGTTGTTGTCTCTTCCTTATGGTGTGAAATTGCTTATTTGCATTGATTGTTGTGCACCGTGATGAGACATGTGATATAAAGCTGAAGGGAAACAGTTTCGGCTAGTGATGTGATATAAAGCTGAAGGGAAATGGTTCCGACTAGTGATGTGATATAAAGCTGAAGGGAAATGATTCCGGCTAGTGATATGATATAAAGCCGAAGAAAAATGGTTCCGACTAGTGATGTGATATAAAGCTGAAAGGAAATGTTTCCAGCTAGTGATATTATGCCAAAGGAAAATGGTTCCGTCAAGTAATACATTATAAAGCTGATGGGAAATGGTTCCAGCTAGTGACATTGTGCCAATGGAAAATGGTTCCGGCAAGTGTTGATTATTGTAATTTGATGAACTTGATACTTGAGATTGATCTATTTGATGCTTATGATTGATCTATTCAATACATGTGATTGATCTATTTGATACTTGTGATTGATCTACTTGATACATGTGATTGATTCATTTGATACTTGTGATGGATATTCTTGATACTCGTTGGTTGTTGAATTGTGACTATTGAACTGTGATTGTTAAACCTTGTGAACTGTGTATTGTGAAATTGTTAGATTGGATTGATTTCTATGCAGGTTGTAGTTTGAGGAGGTTCGGTTGTGATGAAAGGAGTACTCAATTTGTATCTAGTTTTACTTCGTTTAGTAAGTTGCTTGCTAAGTACCGTGTTGTTTGGTACTCACTCCTTGCTTCTACACTTATGTAGGTTCCGAGCCCGGACCCGTGTGATCTTCTTCTTTTCCTATTTCCGGAGGCTTGTCAAAGGACGTTGAGAGGTAGCTGCTTGTCATCCCGGTGGGCCCTCTTGTTTTTTATTTTATGCTTTTTCCTATTTGAGGAAAAAGATATTGAGACTCGTAATTATCTTTCAATTCCACACTTTATACATTAGTGGCGTGTACACGTGACAACCAGGTTTTGGGATTATATTAGAATGATGAATTCTTCCGCTCTTTACTTTCCGCATTTCTTTTGTATCGTTGGGTTTGAGGCTGACTTGTCTTGGTGGGAATAGACAAGTGTCATCACATCCATTTTTGGATCTTGATATATTGGGATCACGGCCTCGAGGTCCCGCAATCGAGGAGGTTCAGAAAAATAGCATGTGCGAACACAGCGAAGGCCACGCGAATGCAGAGGGTAAAAATTCAGAGCACCATGATCACGACAAGAGACTCACGAATAGGAAGGGTTAACCCGTCAAGACTTCACGAAGGCAGCCAGGCCTCGCGATCACGGAGACTAAGAAACCTGGCCTTCATGAACATGGCCAAGGGCCTTACGAAAGCGAAGGGTAAAATGGCCTTGCACAAGCTAATGCATATCGCTAGTTTTGGTCAAAGACGAAATCCCCGATGGGGTGTTGAGAATTTGTTCGGAACCCCGCATGTACAAACGAAATATGCAACCCCACCAAATTCAATATACCAAACTCAACAGAGCAGTCAAAACTTTTAATCGAGGTCGTCTCGATAAAAAGTGGATCCCACACCCAAGCCCATTTTAAGCCAAATTCCACAAGGGGCTTGGAATTAGCCCAGAAGCCTCAAGATCCGTATGAAAGGTTATCCTAGACAAAACTCAACGTTTTGGAGCTAAAGGAACCGTCAAAATTGCATTCTGAAACGGTCTTCATGAACTTTTGACCGAAATGAACCGTTCAAGTTTCAAAAGCTCCAAAACATATAAACTTGCATAAAATATAAATGAATGACCAGGTGACCGAATTGTCAATCTCAGCAAGTAATAAATGACTTGGGGTCGTTATAGGAACGCTCTAAATGACAAAAAGAAGAAATTTACACTGAAATGACCTGGAGGGTCAGTACAAGTGATTTTTGACTTCAAATTCATCAAAATTGCTTTGTTCAAGGAGTGCTTGCATTCATGAGAACTAGAGCCTAAAATCCCTTCAATTAGCATTAAAATATAACAATAATTCATGAATTTGAGTCTAATGCATCTATAAAATACCAATTCATCAAGAGGCAAAAAACTAATTGATAAATAAGATGTAGAGCCCAATCCTTCAAATCTGCAAATGCTACAACAATGGAGCCTAGCCCTTCCAAATTCTTAAATGTTGCAATAGTTGAGGATTTGCTCTTGACACCTCCACAATCTAGTCATGACAAAGCATCAAGCCTAAGTAAGTTTCTTCGATAGTCCATTTTTAGAAAGTCATTTGTACACTCTATGTTTGATCTATCTTTAAGTCATCTTGATTTTGAGTATTTTGGTCTTGAAGTTGAGTGTGACATACCCTAAAGGCCAAGAGGTATTTCAGTGTTTAAGTTTAGGATTCTACAAAGACAGACAATTACAATTAACTGGATCAAGATAAATTAATTTTGTTAATAATGATAGAGGTTTGACTAAACCAAATTACTTGTATATACCAAAAGGATTTTCACAACGAAGGGTAATGCATTTTTTACTGAAAGAATAATATTGAAGCAATTAAGAATGAAAAAAATTTGAAAAAGAAAAAATATCGATAAGACTCAATGACAAGTTTAGTAATTGATGGTGATAGTATATTTTCTTATGAAGATTTTTTTTGTTGCTAATTTTTTTTTGAGATTATGATGTTATGGACAAATTATTCTATTTTTGGTTGTAATTGAAGGTCAAAAAACAGTGAAGGAAATGCTTAGATATGTAATGAATATATTTATGTTATTTTATGTGTTCGAATTAACTTTTTGTCAATATATTTAATGTGTTCAGATTTATTTTTTTGTCGAATTTGTTCGTATAGTTATTTGTTCAGGTTATATTTTGAGATTTATTAATGTGTATATTCATCCAAAAATCATATGGAAACTCAAATAATAATCTAAAAAATAAGACGAAAGTTTATACAAATCATAAGTCTAAGACCTCATTTGTTTGCACTTAATGGCGGTCTGAATCTGAATGGTTCAGACATTGGGCCATTAAGTGCGTTTATTTTATTTTTTTAAATCACTTAATGGGTCTAAAAGCATCTGATTCGTTTAGATCTATCAGAGAGTCTTATTTCTATTCAGTCTCTTCTTATAATTTTTCTCTCTAACGTAGCCCATCTCTCGCATTCTCTCCATTATTAGTATACATCATTATCCTCCCCCATCCATTATCAATGTCTCCCCCTTTCCATTATCAGGTCTGTCTTCTCCATTTCAAACGGGTGTTGAATTTTTTCCCTCTTGAACAAGTAAGTTTTTACAAGTACTTTGTTTATTAATTTGTATATTCAAATTCTGTGCTAATTTTATGGAATAAGATTACACAAATATTTGTTTTCTTTCAATTCCTTTATTATTATTTTTGGCACTTGATGGTTTATGGCATGTTGGGATATGGTACACCCTAAGAACAAAAATAAAACCTTAAATATTTACACACATGAACAAAAATATTATTAATTTAGGATTGCCTTTTTTTATTCTTACATACTACTTGTTTTTTGTTTATATTCTCAAAAGACACTAAGCGTTTAACTTCACGTAGTAATATAATTATTTATAAAACTAAGAACTAGTTCTAGTTAATAAGAGTTTAGACATTTTTTTGGGTTGCCTTTTTTATTCTTACATGTTTTTGGATCTGTGCCAAGAACGTCGCTGTCACGACCCGATCCCTCATGTCGTGATGGCACCTACTACAATCCACTAGTAGGTAAGCCTAACCTATAGCCCGGAACCAGAAGCAATGGGCTATCAAACCAAAGAGGAATCAATAGAGAAATAAACGATAACGAAGAGAAGAAAGAAGGATCGACATAAATACAACCAAGGAACCGTCCCCAAGATCTGGCATCAGTCAGTATTTGAGCATCTAAACCAAACAAAAGTACAAAGTCGATACAAATACACTAAGAAAAAGAAAGATATAGACAGTCTTCGAAAGCAAGTAAAGACTATTCCTGGCCCAAAATAGATGGAAACCGGCAACTCCGAATGCCAGGAGCTCCCCAAATCATCAACGATAACCCGTACTATGATCCATAGGGGGCATAAGTGTAGTACGAGTACCACACGAATGGTACTCAGCAGGCAAAGGCCGACTGAGCTCCACAGATAAAGCAAGCATAAAAAGCATATAAACAGGGCAGGAACAACACAAGTAAAGAAATAGGAGCTTACACAAGGTAAAAGCAGGAACAAAGCAAAGAGCTAGAAACAAGAAGAAAGGAGAAAGAGACGAAGGACGCACCTGCAACCACAAGCCACAACCTAGTTAAGATAAGAGAACACCACATGAGCTAACCAACTAAGAGCGAAATACTATAGTCACCACTAAACACCTGAAGGCTAATCCAACTTAATCTAACAGGAAGTACCAATCACAAATCCAAACAAAGACACCTCAAGACCACTACAATTACCACAAAAAATAAGAGAAAGTATAATCAGATAATAACCAGCCGGACGCCCATATCCCCGGACGGTACACAATATACCCCCGGCCCCCATAAATCGGGGGACTAAACAGCAAACAAGTATACTCGTGACAGGTGATGCTAAGGAATGCAAGTTTAAAGTAAAAACCAGCAATATCATCGGTGGCTCTCAGAGAACAACAACACCCAAGTGTATAGACCCACCCCGGCCTGCCAGGTGGGACCCATGCGACTCCCTCATCCGGTTCAGTGGTGCACCGGCCGTAGAGGCCCATAGGGACGCGGGAAGTCCGTATACACTATCTGGTACGAACAAGGTCTTATGTAACATAAAGCATCCCCGTAGTGGTACCGAAGAGTGAGTGGCCAAGCCGATGTAGAAAAAGGGCGACGCCGCGTTAGATATCCATAAAAATTGAGCGCATCCCAGATGCCTCTAGACTGCTAGTATAGAAAGAGCACGTCTTCAACGCCTCGAAAGTCTCAAAATCAGTTTCTCAAAATAGTCCCGGTGGTACAACTCCCGTTAAACCCGATTTTAGAAAAATAGAAAGGTGTGAGAAAAGCCTCTCAAAATAGAAGTAAAAACCCAAAGGATGAACCGGTATCGTACCACAACAGGTGGAAAATGCTCAATCAATGCAAGCATGCCATCACCAGCATCCAAACAAGGTGTACGTAATCAGAACAGACATACCCAACCATACCACACTATCACAGCAAGGGAAACTGACTTGGGATCCAATTGCTCCTCGAATACGGTCTCGGGCCCAGCAATATACAATAGATAACAAAGCATCAAAAGCCTACCATTAATCAAGAACGCAGAAATCACGAGATAGCTCATCATCAACACAGGGGGAAGAAATATCTCTAGGGATCGACGCGTAACCCCAAACATATGCCGCCTCAGCTCCCAACGAGCGTAACTAAGCCAAACATACTGCTGTGATGAGCCTCAGAGGTTTCAAGCTCTAGCACAAGGCATACCATCCAAAACAAGCCCTACCGAAAGCTACGCCTAGCTATAAGGGCGGTACATTCTACGATAAAGCACCTAAGGCTGAGACCTAGCCCAAGGTCAACACTACCAATCTTAAACAAGGATAACAATGCTAACCCAAAACTACAACCCAAGCCTAAAGCTTAATTTATGGATTTTACGAGACTACTCTAATCTAAAGCCCAAAGGGAGTCAAGAAAGAGGAGATGAAAAGGAGGCAAGTTCTATACTTGGCAATTACCAACCTAAATCACATGCAATCAATACTAACAATATCTAATAAAGCTCAATCACAGCAGAAGACCGAAGCCTACCTCGAAGCCGATCACGTGCGCTCCGAATCACCCAATTGCAGCTTCCGACCTCTGAATCACCTCCAATCACCGCCACGCTAGCAAAATAGTAATCACAACGTCATTACGGACGTTTTGACACCAAAATCGCAAGAATCGGAGACAGACCAATTTCGGAGTCAAAATCGGGAAATAAGGGACCCGCTCTAGATTTTCCAGAATTGACTCCGTGAAGAGGTCTTAAACCCTCCCCCGAACCTGTGTTCCAAAACAGAACACCCCTCGGGCTCGGATCAGCTCTAAGCAAGCAACAACAAATAATGCAAAACTTTACACAATTAGCTTAGGATAGCAACTTACGCCTTAAATTTACGGAAATCGAGGAGCACCCAACACTCTCCGAGCCAAGACCCACACAACCAATGCAAAACCGAACACCTGGGACTTCGAATCACCGAAAACTGACTTAAGATGAGAGAGATAAAATTTTCCAAACTTTTCTCCAAATGAAACCCAACCTCCACTTTATAAACTACCAGGTGCACATACCTCTGCGAACGCGCCCACCCACCCGCGAACGAGGAAGGGAAGCAACCACCACTCCGCGAACGCGGAAGGGAAGGATTCACGCCTCCGAGAACGTGGAACCTTATCCGTGAAAGCGAAGAGGTACATTTCCCCGACCTCCCAAACCTCCGCGAACGCGGAGAAGAAAATCTCAGACCTCCGTGAACGCAGAGCCAACCCTGCGAACGCAGAGAAGGAAGGCCCACACCTCCGCGAATGCGGAGATGGAATGAGTCTGCAATCGTTAGGAACCCCATGCACGCAAACGAGATATGCTACCCCATCAAATTCGACATTCTGGACTCAACAGCGCAGTCAAAAATTCCATACGAGGTCGTTTCGACAAAAAGTGGGTCCCACACCCAAAGCGCCATTTAGGCCAAATTCTACAAAGGGCCTCGGAATTAGACTGGAAGCCCCGGGAAGCATACGAAGGGTGATTCTAGACCAAAATCGATATTTCGGAACTGACCGCGCTGACGGAATCCTCATCCGAGTGCGTTTACCAAGAATGTTGACCAAAATCAATCCTAAGCCAAATTTCAAAGGCTAAAGCACCAAATGGCCCCAAAGTCACACCGAAAGCCTCGGGACTTGTGTCAACCATGCTACTAGCCTAATTTGGCCGCTCCGAAGCTGATGGAACTATCAGAATTCCACTCTGAGGCCGTTTTGTTGGAGTTTTGACCGAAGTCATCAGTTGAAACTCTGGAAGCTCCCAAACACATAAACGGGCATAAAACCTAACCGAACAACCATGCGACCAAACAGTCAGTGCTAGCAAGTCATTAATGACTTGGGGTCGCTACAGAAAAGCTCTAAACACTTAAAGGATCGGAAAACGGAGAAAATGACCTGGAGGGTCATTACAAGCGCAATAAAATTAGTAGTCTAACACCAAATTATAAAATTAGTATCCTAACACCAAGTTATAACAAGAGACCTTATATAATTTTGAACTATATACATTCAGATGCTAAAAAACAAACCGTCTTAATCATTCAGTGTTCAGATCTAGAGACAACATCTTACTCATTCAGACGTGCATTCAAATTCAGACGTCTTAATTTTAATGAAAACAAATGAGACCTAAGCAATATTATTGAAATAGTTACACAACATTACATAAGAGATTATCACATTCACTACAAAATCACAACAAAATAACAACCATTAGTTCATCAACTACTACCCATACATAATACTTCTTCAACTACTATCCATACATATTAGTTTCATCAACTAAACACCTAACAAAAAATGGACTGCTCAAGAGCTTCATCAACATAAAAAATGATATCAAACACCTAATAACATATTCTTATTTCACTTTGTCATCAATACAACTCTAAATTCAATAAAAATAGCTCATGCAATCATAAAATTATATTTTATCTTACAATATTTTTTTTCAAATATTCTACATTAACTACTTTCAAATCATTAGTAGTCTCTAATGTAGCAACTATTTTCGATAAATAACCTCCTTCAAACTTCTAATTCTCACTTTCAATCTTCAAATTCTTCATTTTAATCTACAAAATTTCCATTTCAATTTTGACAAATTTTAATGATAATTCTAAATTACGTATGTAAGCTATATCGGGGAAATCTTGGCCTTCCCATTTTCAATATTCACATGAAAAAAATTATCATAGTAATTGAAAATTCGTTAAGAATAATAAATTTAAAAAAATGAAAGAATCACAACTACATGATGAATCAAAAAATAGGATAAAATCAATTCGTAAAACAAATAAGAAAATAGATTTACATCCGGACGAGGACAACTGAAAAGTCTTCTTTTCAAATTAGGTGAAGTATTTGAAGTAAGAATTTGACAATTAAACCATAACTACATTTTTTAAAAGATGAATAACTATTTTCTGACATAGTTAAGCAAGAGGGGAAAGAAAGAAATTAAAAGAACTCTCAGTCAAGAAATTATTTTTTTTTAGCACAAAGTAAAAAATTTTTTAGAATAGTTTGGATAGTTAATATGTAAAATGAATTAATTTATTTAAATTAAGTTACTTACATGATGCGGACATGAATTATAACTTGATATGCAAGATCATTTTAAAAAATAGAAAATTTAACTTGATTTGTAAATTTTCCGTCAAAAAAGTAATACAAATGATAAATTTATATAGACGACAACATTATAAAAGTAAATAATGTAACGGAAGATTTATTTTAATTAAAAATATAACGGAGAATAGAATTAGATTTTAAATCATCGAAGAATACTCTTGATAGTTTTTCTTTAAAGAGAAAAGGGTTTGATATACCCCTTAATTTTGTCATTTAGAGCTGATATACCCCTCGTTATGAAAATAGCTCATATATACCCTTACTGTTATACAAATGTCTCACATATACCATTTTCCTCTAACAGAAATGAAAAAAATAACTTTTAAATTAATTTTTTAACTTTTTTTCATTTTTAATAAAAGCTAATACATGCAGGGGTATATTTGATCCTTCTCACACGTTTATTTCTTTTGATTATTTTTATTCATCGACTAATTTATATTTATTACTTTTTTATGGTCATACTTATTTTTACACTTATTCTCTTGTAAAATTTATTATAGATGCCCCAAATATTTTTTTTACAAATATAAAAACTAAATTACAATATAGCCGTTAATTTTTTTTAACTTTTTAGTTTTTTTCCACTCACACTTCTTTCTTTTTATTTCTCTTATTTTTATACTAAAGAATGGAAAAAAATAAAATAAAAATAAAAACTCAAATAAAAATAATCAAAGAAGTAAAAAAATAATTTATGTGTAAAAATGATTAAATACATGATTTTTTAAAAAAAATGAAAATTTAAAAAATAAATTTAAAATTATTTTTTTACTTTTGTAACGGTAGGGGTATATGTGAGTCACTTTTGTAACGGTAGGGGTATATATGAGCTATTTTGTAACGGTAGGGGTATATGTGTGTCACTTTTGTAACGAGGAGTATATTAGTTCTAAATGACAAAATTGAGGGGCTATATCAAACCCTTTTCCCTTCTTTAAAAGATTTGATGTAGATTGTAGACCTTTTTTTTTTTGTAAAAGTTTCACGCTTTGGGGGTAATCATAACTCCCCGCGTGCATTTCAATATGGGAAAAGGGTCAAAAATACCCCTCAACTTTGTTTTATTGGTTGACTAAGCCCCCGCCGTTAAAATTAAGTTATTCTTACACCTGTCGTTACTAATTTCATCATTTGTGCCCCTTAATTGGATGGAAAGTCCCAAATCAATTAAAATTTACCCAATTTTACTTAAATTACCCAATTTTAACCCGATCCGACCCACTTAATCATATAACCCACAAAAATAAAAACTTGGCAAAATTACAAAAGATAAAAAAAGAAGAAGTGGGGAAATCTTCTTGGCAGGTTCAGAGGAACATTCTAGTGGAAGTCTGAATAAGATTAAAAAAAAAAAAAAGTAAGCCAGAAAAGGAGAAACCAAATGAAAGGAATTGAATTCCACCCAAAATATAGGCCTTAAAAAAAGTTTGAAACTTTGTCAAAGAAGAGTAATTAGATCGGCGAAAATTGAATGAAAGGGGTTATGAGAAAAGTTTCCTTATTTCAAAAGGACATGAAATGAAAAGTTTAAAGATTTGACTAAAATTTGCAAATGAAACTGGTATCTCCCATGTAACATTTGAACAGCTTCTAACAGAAAGAGACATGTCTGAAACCGTTAATCCGATTACTTGTCACCATTTTCTTCAGCCACTGCTGCTAAAGCTCGCTGAAGGCAAGACACTCCATAGTGCACATCACTTTTTGAAAACTGGCAGTGTAAAACAAATTTGACTCTCCTGAACAATCTTGATACCATTGACGGTGGTTGTCGATTATAATAAATATCAATTATGTATTGCCTGGTTCTAATGAAGATCAATTATGTTAAAGTCAAAAATTTGAATCGGCAAGCTGATGAATCCACAAGAATATATAAGTTATTGTTATTGCAAATGTATGGAGTTTTTATGGAGTAAGGAGAGGGAGGAAGAAGATGAAGAAATTGATTTTGAGATTTAATTTGTCATGAGTTTTGTTTTGTGGGTTGGATTCGGAATTGGGTAAAAAAGATGAAATCGGGTAGTTTCAATTGAAATTGGATAATTTTGATCAATTTGGGGTTTTTTGTTAAATTAAATGGCAGATCTATTAAGTTTTATAACGATAGGAATAAGAATAACTTAACTTTAACGACGAGGACTTATTTAATCAATAAAACAAAGTTGAGGGTATTTTTGACCTTTTTCCTTTCAATATTATACCCTCAATAAAATAGAAATAGGAGTAATGTCACCCACCTTCCCGGCTTTGCGTAACCCGTTTAGTCAGATTCCGTTACTCTGTCCTTTTCCTCCGGTCTCGCCGACCTTCCGGCGAGCCTTTTACTGGCCGAATCTTTCATATCTTGTCATTTTTCTTCATCTCTGGCGATCTCACATTTCATATGAGATATCTGGCTGCAATAGTTGACCTGCAATGGAGCGGGCGTCGTTCACCGCTACTTTCATGATAATCTGCATTATGTTTACACTGGTCGATTACGATGTCGTTTCATGTTTGCGCTTTTCGGATGTACCGGATACCAGTCATCGGACTGCCATGGTTCTCCCACTCTTTCCCCCCAAAGACACATCGTTTCGTTCCTCACCTTCCCAACTCTCTGGTCGACTTCTCCAGAAATCCCCGGTAAATGCTCAAATGGCTCTCCACGACGATCTACTTATCAACGGGTTAGTTTCTTAAATTCACTGTTCCGATCTGTTCTCAACCGATGTATTATTTGTGTTTTTTACCTTAATTACAGCCGCGATTGCTTTCTAATAGGAGGTATCTTCTCCTCATATAAAATGTTTTGGATAGAAAATCATCTTCTAGTTTTTGAATATTAAGATTAACAATGCCTTAATTGAAACGGGTGATTTGGAGTAATATTTGAGCTATTTGCAAACAAATTTATATTTTATTTGGAGTTAACATATCTCATAATTCAAGATAACCAGACACTGTAAAATGAATATAGAATACATTCTTGCAGAGGAACTTTTACTTTTTGTTGATTTGTGGCAAATTACTTTGATGTAGTTATTATACAACCCGTCTTTGGATTGGAACTCCACCCCAGAGGTTTGCTCTTATAGTGGATACTGGGAGTACTGTTACATATGTGCCTTGCTCTACATGCGAACAATGTGGCAAGCATCAGGTAGGCACACTTCTGATATATTAATTTTGATCAAGAACTTTGGGATATTGGGATCCTCAGTTGTATGTACTTTCTGACTGATAGCAGATCAATACGACATAATTATGGATAACACCTAGTTTTTTATTCTTGTATGTTGCTTCAGAAACTTGAAGATATTGATGTGGTAGAAAAATGTGTAAATTCATGAACTGTGTTATATAAGGTTCTTTGGTTATGTTTATGAGGGAAAGAGAAGTTGCTTTTCAGGATTTTATCTGCTAAATACAAGCTTAATCTCATGTGAATAATTGATTCACACTTCTATTATTCCATTATGTGGAAGAACATTCTGTGGAATTTCAAACCTCAGATGTCTTACCTTCTTTCTTTTTTTATGAAAAATGATTATCAAATCTTACGTTTTTCTTACATTGGAATAATAAAATGCAGAAAGAACAAAAATGTTAGTTTGGATCTTTGCTATTTTTGTTTGGGAAGTCCTGGTCAATTGACAAGGAATTGGGCTTGCATTTTTTTTGTGTGTGACACTCATGATTGCACCTCTTATTAGATGCATTTTGCATGGAAAACAGTAATTGTCTTGTTGGTGAAGTTGTAAGATGTATTAAATAAGCACCACCCATTATAAGGGTGAATAGAAAGAATTACTGGAATTAAGGGAAGCGCTATACAACTCTGAAGTCAGACAAAAATATTTGCAAACTTGATGATGCTGGTGGAGTTTATAAGTTCAGCCTCAAAAAAGTGTAGACAAAGATGTTTCCTACACTGGGCTTATTGAAGATAAGAAAGAAAAAACAATGTTCCCTATACTGGTAAGAACTCAATGACAGTCCTTCAAACGATCTTTTGTTTTTTCTCCTTCAGCATACACAAAACAGAGAAAAGGGTATCAGTTTCAATAATCTTACATTCTGCCTTATGACCACATTAGCAGAAATTACTTAATCGAAGTTGTCCAATTTTAACCCATGAAGAGTTTGAGCACAATGTCAAAATGAATCTCATTCTTTATCTAGGCATTCTAAATGAATCTCATTACCGAAAAAGAATATCAATAACCTATTCCTCAATCCTAAACTAGTTAGGATTGGTTATATCAATCCTTAATATACACTCTTCCCTATTTAAGCTCATTTTGTTCCGATGCTAAGTAACTATAAGTCAAATTAGGTATTCTCTAAGAATCACACATATCCCTGCATGGACGTGTCCCACCTCTATGAATTTTGCAAAGTATAACCGGTGCCAAGCATAGCAGACCCCAACTTGTTTGGGTTTGAGGCATAGTAGTATAACTGGCGCCAAACATGGAGAAGGACGGTTGTAGTGGGTTGATGCCCATTGTAAAATACAACTATGATAAGAAATTTGAAATATAAGAAAAGACAAAAGGAAAAATTAAAGGATTAAGCAACCTAAAGGTGAAGTTGGATCAATATCAATTTCTAAGCTTCTACTTATGAAACAAATTCTAAGACTCTCATAGTTGCTGAGCTACAGATTTCATTGCATGCTTGATTTGTCTGATGATGTTTTACATGAGGTTTATTGTTCATTTGATTTTTTTTTTTTGATGACAATGCTATCCGGGCTAGCTTTCGTGCACCTCGACTAATTCCACATGATACCTGCTACCTCCCACCAGTAACGGGTATCATGTAACTCTGTCCACCAAGGGTAGGACATTTTGCTCATTTGATCTTTAATCATAAGGTCTGCTAGTGGATATACAAGTATAACCAATTATTACCCTTGATAACTTTGTAGCCTGTAAGATTACTATAGTACAAATTGTTGATAAGAGTTGCTTAATTTTACCAGTTAGATTCTATTGCATTTTGATTTCTATAATTTGGTTGGTCATAATCCTCTGAATGTTGTTCTACTTAGGATCCTAGATTTCAGCCAGAAATGTCAAGCACCTATCAGCCTGTAAAATGTAATATTGACTGTACATGTGACAATGAGAGGGAGCAGTGTATTTATGAAAGACAATATGCTGAGATGAGTTCTAGTAGCGGGGTGCTTGGACAGGACATTGTGTCCTTTGGAAACCAAAGCGAGCTTGCACCACAGCGAGCTGTATTTGGATGTGAAAATAGGGAAACTGGTGATCTTTACAGCCAACACGCTGATGGTATAATGGGCTTGGGTCGTGGGGATCTCAGTATAGTGGATCAGCTTGTTGAGAAACATGTAATTAGTGATTCCTTCTCCTTGTGTTATGGAGGGATGGACTTCGGTGGTGGTGCAATGGTTCTTGGTGGAATAAAACCCCCTGCAGACATGGTCTTTACCAATTCGGATCCTGGACGCAGGTATGTATTGGAAATAATTGCTTTAATGACACAAGAATGTTAGGTGTTCTCCTAACAAATGCACTTGATAAACTTATGCATTTACTCTAGTCTCGGATGGCAACAGTCCATATTACAATATTGAGCTGAAGGAGATACATGTTGCTGGGAAGGCACTGAGTCTGAATCCACGGGTTTTTGATGGAAATCAAGGGACTGTGCTTGATAGTGGTACCACATATGCTTACCTTCCAGAAGCAGCATTTGCAGCCTTCAAGAGCGCTGTAAGATATATTTCTCTTAATTTCTCGCTATTATTTCTGTCATCTTTGTCATGCATTCTGCCTGAGAAGAGTAGTGGAAACTAACATGCTTGTGACGAGAAGAATATCTTGAAGTTGAAGAAATTAAATCTGGGAAAAGTGAGCTTCATTTGTATAATGTGTCAGTAATAATGCCTTTTTGATTGCAGAGTCCTATTTTTATTTTCTTTTGGATGTTATGTAGGTACTATATACACCATTGATTGGTGGAACGAATTTAGGGATGACAATAGGGACAGGACGGCACGGGGCAGGGGCAACCACATATAGGGCAGGGCATGGCAGTAGAACAAATAAATGGGGCGGGGCAGGGCAGGGAAATTTTTTTTTTTTTAAATCTTTTAATAGGGAGGGTCGGGAAAAATAGGATTGACCCGTTTATTTTATTCTTTTTTCCATAGTTTGAATCGCAACGTCGATTCAAATTGAAGCCGGCGTTCTTCGTCTATGTCTCCGCCAATTCAAATTGAGGTTTGTTAATGTTTATCTCAAGCAAAAATTAATTAAGAATAGGTCTTCGTTTAAAAATAGTATAATCATAATCGTTGCATATTTTCCCGATAGGAGTTGAAATAAAGCTTTGATAATTGATATACATCTCATTCCCATTGAGAAAGAAAATCAGATATTATGAGATTTATCATTGGCAGGTTTTTACACTAAGTAGTCATTTGTTAAAATTGTTAATTGTATTACATTCACCTTTTGTTTATGTCATACCGTGTCTTTTTATTTATCTTTTTCATGGTGTTAACAAGAAGAGAAGAATCCAACTTAATTAGCCACAAACAGTAGCTGGATGAATTCAAAATTATTCTATGAATGTGCATATAAAGCATTAAAATTGTGTGAAAAGGAGGAATTTTTTATGAGGAAATCAACTGTACGTTCAGTTATTTAAAAGAACCCTTTGAAAGATGGACAATTAGATTAATTTTGACACTTTCAAGATCAACATCGTTGATCAGAAGTTCAGAGCAAAAGAAAAAGAAAAAGAAATAGCGGATAAAACACTTAATTAGTTTGGTGTTGATTTTTGAACTAGATCGTGCAGTGAACTAAGAATAAAATATGTGATGTAACTTCAGGAACTGATTGATTGTTCATCCAATTTTTTTTAAAAAATCAAAAGAAGTTTAAAAAACAAAAATACCTTGGAGCAAAGTGAAAAATAAAGAGGAGAAATGAAAGATAACATATAAGGGGCGGGGCAGGGTGGGGGGGCAGGTCTTAGCAAGGAAGCACATTTTTTTGGAAAATGCTAAATGGGACAGGGCAGGGCAGGTCAAAATCTTAACAGGTGAAGGCTTGCCCTGCTCCGCCCTGCCCCATTTACATCCCTAAACAAATTACCACATGCTAGTGTGACAACAATAATCCTATAATCAGTGGGACTTGGACCTAAAACCTCTTAAGCTCACTTAAATACCGGATTAGGCTTCGATACAACTACACAAGTTTAAAGGGAAGAAAAGAATTTGTCATCCTACTACTCCACCACTTAACCATTTTCCATAAGGTCATCTTAAAGGACTACTCATTTTACATTGCTTAACCACTGACTATAGTTAGTGCTGATTATTGTCATTGTTGCTTAACTACTAATTATAGTTGATTTTCTTTTTAAATTATTGAAATTTTAGAAAGTACCAGGAATTTTCTCATGGGATGTTGGAGAGAAATCGGAAATCTTTTTTGATATATACAAACGTCCTTACTCTATAAAATGAAGAAGATACATACAAACTTCTTGTGGAGTTGCTGCAAACCTTTGATGATTGTAGTTTCTTGCCTTCCATTCCTTTGCATTGCATTTTTTCGTGTAGGGAAAAAAAGTGATTTATGGTTTCTACAGTAATTCTATGTGTTACTACTTACTAGTTAGTGGGTAATAGGTTTTGTCTAAAAAATGGGAAAATCAGAAAAAGTTTTTCTCTCCTCAATGAACTTCTGGCAATTTTGTTTTCAGGTTATCAAAGCGGTTCTTTCTCTAAAACTGATTGAAGGACCTGATCCAAATTATAAAGATATCTGTTTTTCTGGTGCAGGAAGGTAATATATAGCACTACAAAAGAGTTCTTAAATCATTTCCATTTTTTCCCTTTTACTTTTGGTGTCGCTAGAGGTATCAAGTGTCATGTATATTTCAGTGACATCTCACAACTCTCGAAATCCTTTCCACCTGTCGACATGGTATTCAGCAATGGAAAGAAACTCTCTCTGTCCCCTGAAAACTACTTGTTCCGGGTAGGCATCTTACTCTCCTCGTTTTTAAACTACCTTGCTGATGAACTTGTACCCCCTGATGACCCCAATTTCTTTTAAGTGTTTTCCTATTAACTGATATCCCCCATTTTCTTCGCCCAAACTTCTGGCTATGAAGCACTCAAAGGTGCGTGGTGCTTATTGTCTGGGGATATTTCCGAATGGGAAGGATGCAACAACTCTTCTCGGAGGTTTTTCTTATTTAATATCTTTTAGCATCTTTGGGAAGGATTATTTTCCTTACTGTTCCTTGTTGTACATGCTGTCACATTCATGTGTTTACTGCACAGGAATTATTGTCCGCAACACACTTGTAATGTATGATCGTCAACATGAAATGGTTGGTTTCTGGAAAACCAATTGTTCTGATTTATGGGACAGACTCAATTTATCTCCTCCACCTCCATTGCCCTCAGGCTTGGATAACACAAACTCCAGTGGAAGTATGTATCCTACATTGGTTCCTACTGGATCTCCTGGGTATAATGCATCTGGTACAGTGTACTACTAACGTTTACCCATCCTTTTATATGCCCGTCAATCATAGCTTTTCTTTTTGCAATTATAGAGTGGCGTACTTCTAGGAAGTTCTGTATCTTGTTTCTACAAATTAATTCATTTGAAGCTTTATTACTTTTCCCCTCCATTTTAATCCATTTTGGTTTCTGGTTTGTTTTGTGAAAAATGTTATCTACTTTGAATTGCAACATGTTGATTTTAGCTCTATTGCCTTTGTACGAGTTAGCTCTGTTATTTTCTTGTCTTGACCAATATCAGCATATGTGTTGACATTTGACCATAAGTTTGGATATTCTTTCACCGAGATAAATGTCTTGAGATCTAGCATCCAACTTACTGAGAAGCACTTTCATGCATAAGAAATATTATAACTTCAAGACGTTCTTAACATTATTGAGCTGGAAAAAGGTCTGGTTAAATGCAAAGAACAGAAGCAACTGGAGAATCATTCCTGCAACTATTTGGTGGGCTATCTGGAAAGAGAGAAATCTTTGAGTTTTTGAGAATAGAGAGAGTAATATGCAGCAAGTCAAACTGAATTGTATTCTAACTGTGTTTTTGGTGTAATCAGATTTACTCTAATGACTCTATCATTGATGTTTTAGACTCATTATATAGATAGGACAGTGCCTTTAGAGTTCATTATGTAAACATGGTTTTCAGTACAACCCATATACTGATTTACAGAAATAGAAACAGTTACCAATCTAAAAAAAAGGTCTGGTTAAATGAAGTGGATTGAGGACCATGAGGTTTCAGTTCAAATCCCATTGGTATCAAAAAGAAAGCTAGATGATTTCTTCCCGTCTGTACAAGCCTTGGTTGATAGAGCTACCAGATACTTTAATTGGTGGTAGGTAGCAATTAACTCGTGGAATTAGTCGAGGTGCACATAAATCGACCCAAACACCACATTTAAAAGAAAAGGTCTGGTCAAAATTTGATTTGGACTAACAATTTCGAGGAACATAACAATTGCCACCAGTTGGATATGTATAAACCTTTTGCCAACCGTCTCAAATTCCCTCCACTAGCGTATACTGACGAATTCCCTTCCGCATATCTGCACTAGAATCTTGGTACAGTTCTTGAAGACCTATGAGACAGGTGTCTTGTTTGACTCTTTTGTAATGTCAAGTGTATGAGATGACATGATAATTTTGAAAGATTAGGCAATTCTGTTAATTAGAGCTTTACTCTCATGATAAAGCAAGATTCTAGTGCAGATATGTTGGCAATTATAAGTCGTTTCTACTGCGTATTCATCTTTGATCTCAATTTGCAGGAGAAATTAAGGTTGGATTCATTACATTTTATATGTCACTGAGTGTGAATTACGTGAACTTGAAGCCTCACATGACAGAGCTTACCCATCTCATTTCCCAAGAGTCGGACATTAACTTCTCACAGGTATTTTGGTTTGAAAATGACAATTTTAGTTAAACCCAAATGTGTCTTAATGTCTCATCTTAGAGCTAAATGCTCTTCTCTTTCATGTTACTTAATCACACTTGTGTTTTAACTTATCATACATGATGCTTCTACATAATGTGAGATTCCTTGCAGGTCCACTTAATGAACTTATCGACAAAAGGAAATGATTCCCTTATTAAATGGGCCATCTATCCAGCAGGATCCGCAAATTATATGACAAATGCTGCTGCCATGGTGATTCTGAGTTCTAAATATTTGCATATTATTCCTTAACTTGAACAATTTTTGTGTATTCAACTATTCATTATATCTATTTGCAGGAAATAATACACCGTTTGGCTGAAAGTCGTGTTCGTCTTCCTGATACATTTGGGAGTTACAAATTATTTGAATGGGGTATTGAGCCCCCACCGAAAAGGTATGTAGGCGATCTTCGTTCTTGCATTTTGATTAATTACTCTGCATATCCTCATCCTTACAGGTCTTCTTTTTTTTCACCATCCCTTTTCCTAGTTAGTGTTGTCTCCTTCTCCAGAATATTAACTGGTGAAATCCCCTTGTCAAACAGTACAGTGTGCTTGAAATTGTTGGTATTAATAGTTTTGCCAGCTCACATGACTTCTGGAGCTTGGTTATCGACTGATTGTCTCAATTTCTATCATTTGTTATCTATGAAGAATAAGATAGTGGCAAAGACAACTGAACCCATTATTTGGGCTTGGATGAGGGAGGGGTGTTGTGTTTGTTAATTTGCTTGTGCAGATTGGAAGACTGTTCCATAAGCTTCTCAAATATTTTCATTTGTATGTTTATGACTTCACTCCGGATGTTCCAATGAATAGTACTCCCCCTGTTTCATTTATGTGTCTTTCTTTCCATTTTTGTCTCCTTAAAAAAGAATGTTTCTTTCTATTTTTAGTTAGTTTTAAATTTCAAAATTCCAATCCACTTCCTTATACGAATGATGTGGCATATTTATGACGAGAAGGAGGTTTAAATTTCAAAATTCCAATCCACTTCCTTATACGAATGATGTGGCATATTTATGACGAGAAGGCGGTTTAAATTTCAAAATTCCAATCCACTTCCTTATACGAATGATGTGGCATATTTATGACGAGAAGGCGGTTTAAATTTCAAAATTCCAATCCACTTCCTTTTTAGTTAGTTTTAAATTTCAAAATTCCAATCCACATCCTTATACGAATGATGTGGCATATTTATGACAAGAAGGCAGTTTAATAAGACTACAAGATTCAAAAGTTTTCTTTTACTTTTTGTTACTTCACATCTAGTCAAACTAAGTCTCATAACTGAGGGAATAAACTTTATGTTCTCCAACCAATAATTAGTATTTTTTCTGTTAATCAATGAAAAGTTTTCTGTATTCTAGAAAAAGTTTCCAACAAATGCGTAACGCTGAAATTTTTACCTATCAGAATTTCCACTCCTGCTGTATTGTGTTGATTTTACTTCTGAGATAGTGATTTAGGCCTCATTTGTTTTCATTAAGTTTTAGGCCTCTGAATCTGAATGCTCATTTGAATGATTAAGATGTTGTCTCTCTATCTGAACACTGAATGATTAAGACTGTTTGTTTTTCAACATCTGAAGGTACATAATTTATTTATATGTACATAATAAATATATATATAATTCATATAAAAATTAATTAAATATTAAAGCTGATAAAATTAAATCATTATTTGATAAAAAAACATTTATGCTTGCTAGTAATGGTAGAGATAGTTTGTAGTGGTGATGGTGATGGTAATAGTTATTGTTAGTGGCTAGTAATGATGGAGGTGACAATTGTGACTATGAAGGTGGATGGTGTTGTGGTGATTGTCATAATGGTGGTGATTGGTAGTGGTGTTGGTGGTTGTAATGGTAAATTTGGTTTATGTTAGTAGTTGGTGGTGTTGATGGTGATGGCTGAAGAATGTGTGGTAGTTGATGATGTATTTGTGGTAGTTGGTGGCGGTACTAGTTATGATGATGGAGATGGTTGATAGTAGAGATTGACCACATTGGGGTAGTGGCTGATAGTGGCGGTGGAGGTTGCGACGGTTGTGGTGGTGATCGAAGAATGTATGATGGTAGTTGGCGGCGGTGCTAGATGTGATGATGGAGTTTGTTGGTAGTAGAAATTGACTATAGTGGAGGTAGTGGTTGATAGTGGTGGTGGAGGCGGTGGCGGCTACAGAGACGGGGGTGGGGGCAATGGATATAATTATACTGATGGAGGAGGTAAATGTGCAACCAATAGTGAGCAACGGTGGCGGTTGTGATGGCAGAGGTGGTCGGTGGTAGACAACCATAATGGTGATGGTTGTGATGGCAGATGTGGTTAGTGATAGTGGCTGGTGATTGTAGATAGAGTGATGGTGAATGTTATTCACACAAAAATACCTCTTAATGATATTACGACTTTGTTCTAGATCTTAATGATTAAGACCTATTCAGACCAATTAAGTGTTCAAATCTTAATGAAAACAAATGCACTTAATGGTCTAATGTCTGAGCCATTTAGATTCAGACCTCCATTAAGTGCAAACAAATGAGGCCTTAGTTTGACATATAGGTATAAGGTAATTATGTCTTAACTGATTGTTCTTTTGATGAAGTCATAAGTTATCATAATATGTGAAGAAACAAACAATTTTATTGGTTGAGACTGTCCATATTGCCAAGTACTGTCTTAAATTATTAGCATGATTTCACATAAAACTTTAAAGTCAAAATTAGTTGAATGTTACTATTTTACTTGCTTGAACATATTGAGCTAAATTGGCCATTTCACTTCATCCCAACTCTCTTACATGAATCATCATCTCCAATTTTTCAATATTTCTTAGAATCATTTCTCTTAATTTAGTAGTTTACTTTCAAAATGAGCTAAATCTTTTTTCTTAAAAGAATATGCACATGCGTTGAGACTGCCACAAGTTCTGGTTGATTATTATGGTTGAACAAAATTGAATTTTGTAGTTTTGACTTGACCTTTAGAAGGGGATATGTAAATATCTATTGCTTAATTCTAACTAGAATGATGATTAAGCACATAGCATCAAAAATTTAATTTTTTATAGGAAGTTTAGAAGGCATGGTTCCACAGAATGTATGAGTTATCTTTTTCATTTTGAGAAATGGGCAAATATTTGAAGGAAGCTAATGGAAGTGTTAGTAGAAACCCTCGCTTTGTTGCTTAAAGCAATGTGAAGCAATAGGTTATCACTTCGTGGGTGAAGCCAAACATTTCAGAGAAGGATGCACTCCAAACAATGAAGCCAAATTGATCCAAAGGAGAAGTAGTGTCTTAGATCTCAACTTTAAGGTTTTGAATTAATGTCAGTATTATATTTTATGTTGGATGGTGAAATCAGTTAATTAATTGCAATATGATTCTTGTAGTACTAAATTCATATATGTTCCTTATCATCTTAATTTTCATAAATTGTGCGTTCATTTCAAAGAAGCACACTCGTCACTTCTTTTGTTAAACTTCATTCCCCATGAATCTTGTCTCTTTTTTTTTTGCACTTTTCCAATCTGATAACACTGCAATGAATCTGCCAAATTCAATTTGAAAGAATACATGTTGAGGGCATGACTATTATTTGGACTTCTCTTTATTTGTCTTTTTTTGGATTTCACTTTCTTGCCAATTCTTCTTTATTTTCCTTCAAAAAATATTCATCTTATAAAATGAGCACATGTTGTGCTGCTTGAGTCGCTACTATCAAGATTTCTGTAATTGGGAGACGACATATTTTTTGCTGATTGGTTACTTCACCTTCTGTTTGTGTTGAATATGCTGATGAGAGCTAGAGTTTTCTGTGTAGATTATTGTAATCGGGAGAAGACATATTCTTTTCTGACTGGTTTCTTCGCCTTCTGTTTGTGTCGAATATGTTGATGAAAGTTAAGAGTTTTCTATGTGTTGAGCATGTACTCAAGTTCTTCTGCAAGTTGTCGTTATCTGTAGAACATGAAAGCATATGAAATTGTGAAATTAACTGACTGAACATTACTCTGGTATTCTTTCTCACTCCTGACATTGCTACAGCAGAAACTCAGTATTGCATGTTGATCGAATAATAAAGGCTAAGCAGAAGATAGTAAAATAAGCTATGGCTATGATTTCACGGAGTCACTTCTTTCCTGCTTTTTAGTATTCCTATATGGTCTTGACATGCATCCTTTTGTTCTTTAGAACATCTCTTGCATAAATTGTTATGTATAAAGATTTTGCTGAGCATAATCCTTACTATCCTGAGTGCTACTTGTCCACAACTCATTCCACATATTGATAGATTCGTGTGATATAAGGTCTTGATTACCATTGTTTTGTTGCAATGATATAGGACTGGATGGCCGCGAATTTACTTGATCGTAGTTATAGCATTGTCAGTTGTGTTGATACTTGGATTATCAGCTTTCCTAGGATGGTTAATATGGAGACGGGGGAAAGAATCACCTCTTCCATATGAGCGTGTTGAAAGTGTTGAAACCGTTGTGCGTGAACAAGAACTTCAACCACTAAAGTGAAACAAGTCTTTCCACCCTGAATGATATATGCTGAAACATATACGAAGGCATTTTAGAAGCAGAAGCACTGATATTTTTAGCCTAGTTACAGGTTGACAGAATTTTTGTCGAAGTTAATAAGAAATTGTCGCCAGTTATAGATGATATATGTCAGTATAAATCAGCATTATACTTGGGGGAGGAGTACAAAAAGGTCTGCTTCCCATTTTCTGTAATGTCACATTCTCTTGTGAATAAAGATATCATGTAATGAAAGAGGTCACAGTTGCTGATTCTCTCTCCCTCCCTCCCTGTGGTGATGGGGGCTGAGGAGGAGGGAGGTTTTGCCTAGTTTTGGAAGGTTGCTCTTTTATGAAGCCTGACTGAGATCCACCTAATTTCAGTACTTTGCTAAGATTCCAATTAATTGACAATCAGGTTTCTATCTATTCTTCATGTCCATGTTATATATATATATATGAGCAGGAGGTTTTGCCTGCTCTGGGAAGGTTGCTGATCCCAATTAATTGACAATTATGTTTTGCTTTGTTCTTAATGTCCATGTTATTACTTAAAAGGAGATACAATAAAACTTCCATTTGCATGAAATTGGGGCTTTTGAAAACCTTCTCTCTGCGGTGGTGGGGGTTGACAAGGCGGTGTTGATTGGTTTTGGAAGGTTGCTCTTTTACAACGTTGAGAGTTAGATCCACTTAATTTGAGTACCATGCTAAGACCTTAATTAATTGACAATCAGGTTCTACTCTATTCTTCACATCTGGGAGTGGTAAATGAGCGAGTCGAGTCGAATATGAGTCGATCGAAAACGAGTTAAATAAAAATGAATAAAGTACTTGACTCGACTCACATTTTAAATGGGTAAAAACGAGTTACCCAATGGATAATATGGGTAAATATGGGTACCCATATTGTAGTAGAGATTTTGTTAAAAGTTTTAAAAACAAAATCTTTTTTTATCACTCCACCTCCCCTACCAGCCCCCCCCCCCCATCCCAAAAAGGAATGTAAAAAAAATTAAATTTTCTTATAAAGAAAATTAAAATTTTTTTTTTACCACCCCCATACCACCGACCCATACCCCCCCACGCCCAACGCCCCCCGTAAAAAAAAATGTAAGAAAAATTTAATTTTTTTTTATCACCCCCCCCCTAGCAGCCCCCCCCCCCCTGGACCCTCCCCCCCACAACCCAATCCCAAAAAAAAAATGTAAAAACATTTTAATTTTTTTTATAAAAAAAATTTTTTAAAAATTATTTTTTTTACCCCAGCCCCCTCTCCCCCCCCCCCCCCCCCCCACGCCCCCCATCTCAAAAAAAAGTTTAATTTTTTTATAGAAAAAAAAAAAAATTTAAAAAAGTTTTTTTTACCATCCCACCCTTTACCACTTTTCTTTCTTTTATGAATGGACATCTTTTACCCATTTTATCCATTTAACTACCCACTTTTAAATGGGTAATATGAGTATTATTCATTTTTACCCATTTTAAAATGAATTGGGTATCCAACCCATTTAAAATGGAGAAATATGAGTGGATACCCATTCTGCCACCTCTATTCACATCCATGTTAATAATTGAGGAGATGTACCAAAACTACCACTTGCATGGAATTATGAGCTTGGATAACCTTCTCTCTCTTTAGGTGGGGGCTGAGGCGGAGGTTTAGTTGATTTTGGAAGATCGTTGTTTTTATGAAGTTGAGAGTTTATCCATCTAATTTGAATACCGTGCTTAGACCCCAATTAATCGACAATTAGGTTTCACTCTATTTTTCACGTCCATATTATTACTTGGGGAAATACAACTAAACTTTCACTTGCATGGAATATAGGGTTTTGATAACCTTCTTCCTCTCTCTTCGGTTATAAGGGTCAATCAAGAGGATTTGGCTGATTTAAAAGGTTACACTTTTATGAAGATGAGAGTTAGATTCACCTCATTTGAATATGTAGCTAAAATTTTAATTTATTGACAATCAAGCTTCATTATATTTTACGTCCATGTTATTATTCAAGGTGATACAATGAAAATTCAACTTACATGGAATTAGTGGTTTTGATAACTCCCCCCTCCCCCCCCCCCCCTTTCTCTCCCCCCGGTGACGGGGTTCAGGAGGAGGTTTCGCTTGGTCTTGAAAGATTGTTCTTTCATGAAGTTGAGAGTTCAACCCACCTAACTTGAGTACCATGCTAAGACCCCAGTAAGTTGACAATCAGATTTCACTCTATTCCTACGTCCATGTTATTACTCGAAGAGATATAAATAAACTTCCACTTGCATGAAATTAGGATTTTTGACAACCTTCTGACTCTCTCTAGTGGTTGGGGTCGAGGATGAAGTTTTTTGTGGTTTTGATAGGTTGCTCTTTTATGAAGCTGAGAGTTAGATCCATTTAATTTGAGTACTATGCTAAGCACACTATGTTAAGTATTTTTTTTAATGATTTGTTTGATGTATATTGTTGTAGTAAAGAAGCAAAAGAGATTTGAGATTCAGTGCTTGCTAAATATACTATTGAAGATGCTACTAAACAAAAGTATATTATTGGTAATTCTTATAAATGGATGATGACTGAAGAGAAAGGCATGAAGGTATAAATTAACAAGTTTCACAAACTAGTTGAAGATATTAAGTCAAAAAATTTATTTTGCTGAACTAGTTTGTGGGCTGGTACTTTAATTTAAAACTACCACAATGTTGGAGGGACTACAAACAAAATTTGCAGCACAAACAAAAATAATTATCTCTTGATGATTTAGTGAAACCCATCATCTTCGAGGATACCAACCAAAAGCAATCATTTTTTGCCAATGCATTTTTTTTTTTGCCAATGCAAAAAAATGCTACATAAGTCAATCATGTGAAGAAAATAAGTCTCACAAAAAATAATCAAATATGAAAAGGAACCTGATTACGAACTCAAAGCCAACAATCAAACTTTTAACTAAAGAAAAAGACAATTATTTTGTGTGTGGCAGACTAGTGTCACATGCAACTCAATGCAGAAACAAAGTTTAAAAAATGACAATCCAGCCAAATCAAGAGCAAATTTGACTGAAGCAGATAATATTATTGTGTAGGTCATTTTTCAAGTGAGCATTGTGACCAATGAGTGATTGGAAGATGGCTTGGTGCTACTAGACATATTTGTGTAAGTAAAATTGATTTATGTCTTACATCCAAGTTAATGAAGGAGAAAATTTTGTTTATCTTGATGATTCTACGACTACTCAAGTTCTTGAAAAGAAAAAGTTCTCAAACTCACATCTGAAATTTTTTTGGCATGAACTGAAGTGCTACATGTTCCTAATATCCAAACTAATTTAATTTCAGCGGGATTATTAGAAAGAGTGGGGGTAAAAGTTGCATTTGAGTCTAATAAAGTTGTATTAACAAAAAAATAATATTTTTATGGGTAAAAAATATTGTATTCATTGTTTGTTTCTTCTAAAGGTGTGAGTGAAAATGTTAGTACTTAATTATTTTTATTGAAATGACATATTTGAAATAATATGGATAAATAAGGAAAAGGTTTATCTTCGATTTATTAACTTTTTGGTAATGATTTTTTACTATGTTAATCAGTTTTTAATATATATTTATATAAATCTTGATAATATTATGCTACTCAATTTTGAAAGTAAAAGAATATGAGATTTCTGATTTTAAGTTAATTACTTATGCTAACAATTAGTGTTGCATAAATTAATATTAATGTGAGTGCAATATTATAGTTTGATAAATAAAATTGAGGTTTTGAGATTACTTTTTAAAAAAGTGATAATATTTCACGGGGTCTTGTGGTTCAAAATAAATTATCTTCTCTGAAACTCATATGATTACTTTAAAATTTGTGTCATCCAACCTCGCAAGACATAAATCACATTAAAAACTACATAAGTGGTTAAAATCAGAAAATGGTTAAAATTTACAAAGACATAAATATCGTTACAATTATAAGTTGGCAGGCCTCATAAGGCAACACTAAATACAAGAACATGACCCTTACAAGCTAGTTTATGAAGCCTATACTACATGACATGAATAGTAAAGATATTAGGCCAACACCCCAGCGTATCGAAAACTATCTATGTACATAATATGAAATATGACAAGGCCCTGAATAGCTGAAAAATATGAAAAGAATGTCTATTATTACATCATATAATCATGAGCATCTGTACTTGTAATATGAGTATAGCGCAACAAAAACAATGCGAGTATATATAGAATAATACTTGTTTAATAAGACATAAACAACTCAATATCAAAATAATAAAGAGATTTAAAAGAGATTGACATACCATAACTATATAATGCATCATGAGAAAAAAATAAGAATATCCATGGCTTTTATTTAATGTTTCAAATAACATAAGTAGATCTATTGTAAATACTTTTTGTAAAAATGATTTCTGTAATAATTAAAATCAATAAATTTGAACATACATATATTTCTTATGGGGAGACTTTAGTTACTACCATAATGAATACACAATGACTCACCATTTACATTGTATGGTGTCCTATCAACATCCAACTGACTAAGTGTAACACCTCGTAAGTTCAAATTATGTTGAATTAGCTAAGTGCATGTGGTTCGATTCAAAATATATTTAATCACGTGTTTTAGATTATCTACATAGATAATATTTTTATATGATACTGGTCCACTCTATCTAGATTTGGAGTGTGACACTAGAATTAAATCATATAAAACATTATTATATTGTAAGTTACACAAATACTATTTTAATTGTTCCATAAATTTTATTGTATCTATTGTTAATTTCACCGACAGTTAACAATGGAAAGTTTCATTTTGTGTTACAATCGATTTGGTGGGATCATGTAGTTATCATTTTTTTCTTATTTAATTTTTACTTATTATTTAATAATTTTATTTTATTTGTTAACCTACATTTTTATAGTAGGTTTAGCCCGTACCCTATTTTTCTTGTAGGTTTATTCCTTCAAAATATTAATATATGACATTATATAAAGACGAAAAACGATATAATCTATCCAAATATTGCACTCATCAAAATAATATAATACGATGCAATACACCACCATATGATACATTATGAAAAATATGTAAAAACCATCCAAAAGAGTGTAATCAATTGATAATTTATAGATCATAGAACAATAGAATGAAGTAGATAGAGATAATAATTCGTACACCATTACCATTATCAAACCTTCGGAAAGAAAATTTAGGGCGTGTAAGATTAGAATAGTATTGACACATATATACAAGTCTTATATAAATTTGGCATTTATTAGCCCAAAAGTATTTAACAAATTTTAACCTAAAAAAAAATTGGAACTATATAGCCAAAATTTTAAACCGTTTATTTTTTCTGGAAAAAAATAGGAGAGATAATATTATCTTTTTTTTTCTGTTTATTTCACGTTATTGTTCCTTAAAACTAGTGATTCAGTTTTTCCCCCTTATATTGTTTTGTTGCTAGATAGATGTCTTAAAATTAGGGATCTAATTATTTTATTTTTCCTTATTTCAGTTACTAGATATCTTTAAAATTAGGTATTCATTATTTTACTGCCCTTTTTTAACTTGCGATAAGTATTAGTTAAAATATCCTATTATTATTTCCTTATTTTTTCATATGAATACAATTTATTAGATTAATACAAATCAATGTATACCAATTTATTAGGTGAATACAGACAAATGAATCAATGTATACATATAACAATTCATTGGATGAATATGGACAAATGAATATTAATGGAAACAAATGTATATAAATTTATTAGGTGAATTTATTAACAGATGTATACATTATATGTATGTAAATCTAATTAAAAATCAATTAAAAATATAATCAAATGTATATCAATTTATTAGATGAATACGGACTGATGTATACCAATATAAATGTATATTAATTTATTAGGAGAGTACAAATCAATCAATATCGATGCTACCATATGTGTACAAATTTGCTTGGTGAATTCATTAGTAGATATATACATTTTATGTATACAAATTTAGCTAAAAATCAATTTTAAAATAATTGTATTCGACAAACAATATGAATATACATATCAAACACGCGTTAAGCAATGCACAAACTCAATTACAGCCCCATTCAAAATCAAAATCACTAGCCTGAATTTGATCGACATTTTTTAACAAAACTTCTCTTACTCATCAATATATAAGCAAAATCACACAAGAAATAACCAAATAGTCATTCAAGAAATGCCAACAAAATCGGAATCATCTTCTCGATCTTTTATGAAAATCTTATAAGAACATTTTTTATCCGTGAAATTTAAATAAAATCACACCCACTAGAACTTAAATTTTAGCCCAAAAAGAATAACTAAAAATCACAATTCGACAAATCACAAAATTTCACCATTTATTGGGCAAGAAAAATTGCAAAAATATGTATGAAAGAAAATTTTTAAAAAGTAGCAATGAATAAACATACGTTTATAATAGATATGCATAAACAAAACAAGATTAAGGAATAGAAGAGAAAATTTAGGGAAAGATAAAATTTAGAAAGGATTACAGAGAGAGAGAAAAAGGAAAACACAACTTGATACGGTTGACAAACCATGAGGAGAGAGGAAAAAAAAAGTTTAAAAAAAAAGTATTTACCTTTCAATAAATAGAAATAAAATGAGCAATTAAAGGAATACTAAATTAGAGAGTGAAAAATAGGGGGAAAACGGTTCACTTTTCAAGAAATACAAAATATGGCTATTGTGTGACTAAATAAAAATAAAGAGTTTTTTTTTTTTGCCAAAAAAATAAAAATGGGTTATTTATTGTCAATTAAGTCTATAGGTTGTTATGCTATGCCAATTTTTCTAGTATTAATTGGAATAAAATGAGGAGGTGAGTGAAAGCCTTGTTCTAAGGGCTGAGTAATGCAGGTATAAAACTTTGTATAAGCTTTACCATGTTTGGTAGCATTTTTATGTCACGTATAAAATTCAACACAGATAATACTATGTTTAGTTAGCAAATTAGAATGTCACATAATTAATACATGTATAAGTTTTGAGTCAATCTATGCATTATTTTATGCGGGGTAGAAGGTGAAATAACTTATACCTAAATAACTAATACATGAATAAAAAGTTGAAAATGACTAAACTACCCTTTATCGCTCCCAATTAAATATAAGTTTTTTTCAAAGATACAATCAGATCCACTATGTCTTTTTCTAGATCTCAAATTTCTTCATCTTCTCAGAGGCAAATCTTGAAAAATCGTTTAATCCAATGGCTAAGAATAATACCGATGAATTGTTGAGGATAGTGTCCAGCAACTAGTGTGGTTCTACTAGAAGTAAGCATCCCTATCAATGATTCTTGCCGTTGGAAGTAAGTCATATCTATCAACGTGTATATCAATGGAATTCCACTACTTCTTGCCATGACTTTTGTAAATATGATTTGAACAAGTGGAGGCATCCAAGTTTCTATCTAAAACTTTGCCTAAAAAAATGCAAAAAAAAAAAACAAAAAAAAAAACAAAGGTAAGAAAGGTCAAGGGTATAATGGCAAACAAATAATTTATTTTTAAGAAGTATATAATGTTTATTACTCCATTTTTAATATAACAAACCAACACCCAAATAAATTATTAAACCCTGCATAACTAAATCTTGCATAAATAAATCCATACATACATTACTAATACCTACATAACTAATACATGTATTACTAATACTTGCATAACTCAAACCAACAACCAAACGACCCCTTAATCTTGCAGGTATCCAAAAAGCATGTTCAAACATAAATGCTCATCCCTCGATAAGATCAGAAACCTATTCACAATGGAGTCGAAGAGTGTCATTAAAAGTTTCTAAAAAGCTTGCTAGACAACTACTGCTTCAAAATTAATTGATATTTCATGAGTATTTTGTCATCCTCTTTGTTGTGACATGCAAGTAGTTTTGTACAAACATAAATGCTCATCCCTAACCTATTTCAAAGTAAACTGTTCAAATATTATCCAGTCTTTTTATCACATCCATGATATTAAACATCATTGACTAATTTTCAATTGTTCTAGGACTAGCAATGAACATTGACTACAAATACGAAGATGATGTGAGCATTGACGGAACCGTCAACTTTTAGAATCTAATACTTGACACCACTAGCAACTAATAGGAGTCAAAAGTTCTGACTCTTTCGAGATTCACATGACATAATAGTACTAGGTTCACTATGTTAAGAAGTCTCACATGGAAAAAAAGGGTGGGAAATTGGTCTCCTTATATGGACTTAGACAATCCTCCCCTTATGAGCTAGTTTTTGGAGTTGAGTTAGGCCCAAGATCCATCAATACATGGTATTAGAGGCAGGTCCATCCCAATTCTTCGTTCACCGATGTTGGACCCCATTTTATAGTGTCCACGTTCCAATCAACGAGGACTAGGCGTGCGGGGGAGTGTTAAGAAGTCCCACATCGGAAAAGGGATGGGAAATTGATCTCCTTTATATGGACTTCGACAATCCTCCCCTCATGAGCTAACTTATGGGGTTGAGTTAGGCCCAAAATCCATCTTTACACACAACACATTTACATCCCAAAGGACTTCTACAATTTTCTATAGAGTGATGATGTTGCGTACCATTTGAAGCTACCTAAAAGGTGAGAGTAAATCCAGACAAACACTAATAAAAAGCCAGAGTTTTGTCTAAAATGCCAAGGAAAGTAAAGTCATCTACTAATAGGGGAACAAAATTAATCTGACAGTCTTATTGCAATCTTAACAACTCAAACCATACTATAATAGAAGTAAGGAAGGCATCAAGAGTCTAAGAGTACGAAATGACTAATAATTAAAAGTAATCAACCTGAAGTTTACAACATTCTCAAACTTAGAACAGATAATGACATTACTCTACTCAAAACCCAAGTGATTTTGCTACCTAAGACCATCTCAAACCCATCTCTATTTTACCCTCCATTCTCTACATTTGGAGGGTAAAATAGAGAATCCCCTCTCCAACCCATCTCCATATTACTCTGTATTCTCCATTTATAGAGATGTGAATAGTAGTTATTCACCTCTCTATTTCACTTTTTGATTATTTTAAGGAAAAATTACAAGAATATACTATTTAAGACTTTAATTAACAATATATGTATATACTCCTTTTTAATTACAAAACTAGTTTTTTAATTACAAACATAACAAAAAAAAATATTTTCAAGATTTATTTATATATAAATTTATTTAGCAGTATTTTTTTTCCTTTTTTGGGGGTTATGGGCGGATTAAATGGGAATGATAATTATGGTATTACCTTTTGTCTTTCCAACCACAATTTTAATCATATAGTTACCTATTTTATATATATATATATATATATTAATTCTCTCTCTCTTATTTTTTATTCAATCAAATAATTATAACCTTCTCTCACCTCTTTAATATTTTCTATGTAAAAGATAGTTCTCTCTCTTCCCTTTAACTAAGCAAATTCGTATCTCTCCTAAAATTGCTTCTAACTATGTCAAAATAAGCAGTAATTTAAGTACACCAACACATGTACCACCAATACATGTACCACAAACGCATACACCAAGCAATTTAACAACACCAACATATTTGATCCAAAAAAAAAAAAACTACACCAACATAAATATCACAAATTAATACCCCCTCGATTCCTATTTACTTGTCAAATATTTTTAAATTTGATTTCTCCTTTTACTTGTCATTTTTAACAAATCAAGGAAGGACAAATTAATATTGGTTAATATTGGTGACCATATTTTTTAACCACAATAAATAACTTACACCAAAATATAATCAAATTTTATTCATATTATAAATCATTACACCAAAAGCACCATTTTATAATTTTAGTTATTTTTGTATGAATTAACCAACACAAATTAATCAGTAATTTAACCAATTTTTCATATCTACTTCCACAGACTATCAAGTTATTTATCATAAACGATATATATCACAAACACATACACATACACCAAGTAAATTTGGTGTATATAAATTATCTATACCTTATCATTACACCAAAAGCACCATTTTATAATTTTAGTTATTTTTGTATGAATTAACCAACACAAATTAATCAGTAATTTAACCAATTTTTCATATCTACTTCCACAGACTATCAAGTTATTTATCATAAACGATATATATCACAAACACATACACATACACCAAGTAAATTTGGTGTATATAAATTATCTACACCTTATCAAATGCACCAACACATCTACCAAGAACGAAAGAAGCTAACGTTTAAATATATTCATTACACCATCACATTCACCAATATATATATTTAACAGATTGATGTGCTTCATAAAAGTTTGGGTTGAATATTGGTATACATTATGAGTTGTTTACATAAATTCCCAATATATGGTGGTTTACAAGATGGTTTTACTTCTTAATATAGTACAATATGTTGGTTGTTATTCTGGTATGAATTACTACAACACAAACTAATATTAATTTAATCAATTTATCCTATATACTTTTCACTATCAAGGTATATACCTTAATCCAACAAAAAGTCACATTCACCACAAATTACCAAGTTATTTAATAACGTTATATACAACAAATACATACACATTCACATACACCAAGCAAATTTGATGTATAATTTATATATATTAAATTAAATACACCAATATATCCATCAAAAACGAAAGAAGCTAAACATCTAAAATATATTTAGTACACCATCAAATACTACAATAATTTGGTCAGATTAAAAAATAACAATCTCGAAAAAAAAGAACACCAAATAATTTTATTCTATAATGTAAACCAATCACCAATTCCATTATTATCTATCCACACATACATGTTGTATCCCATTTTCCGTCGTGTAGAATCAAAATTGACACTAAATAATTTGAATCCATAGCTTGTATTGAACAAACTATCAGAATAAAGTAGAATAGAGAGTTTTATTTTGGTTAAAATTCCTTATTTTGATGGGAGAGAATGTATAACCTTTTTGAGTTAATTGTGGAAGGCAAATATTTGGTTAAGAGATAATTAAGTAATGGAGAAAATCGTGGCTCAGTAAGACTCTTCCATTTATGCTTTTTTTTTTTAATATTTATTTTATGTTTTTGAAAAAAATCTATTGCCATGTTGATGAAAAATAAAACTTGTTATATAGAGGTTATTTAGATTCTTATTTAGAATACTTATGTTTTTTGCCCTTATTTTAATATTATTTCTATTATATTATTAATTAAGTCTTTATTATTTGTAATTATTCTCATGTAATATAACATTATATTATTGACAAGTTACTACTTCCACGTGAATAAATAATTTTTCTATTTAATTTTAAAAAAAATGTCACTTTAAGTATGTAATTTAAAATCATTTTAATATTATTTATATTATATAAGACTATTGATTAAGTCTTTAATATTTGTAATTATTTTCTAAGTTATATAATATCTAAAAACATATTATTGATAAGTTACTACTTCCATCCCAAATTAATAATTTTTCTAATTTAATTTTTTTAATTTTTTTGTCACTTTAAATTAGGGGTGGCAATTGGGCGGGTTGGGTCAAACTTGGATGGGTCACAATGGGTTAAGATAACAATTGGGTCAAGACCCAACCCAACCCAAATTTTCTTGGGTCAAAATGGGTTGGGTCTAAATGGGTTAGGTAATAGGTTACATTACGGGTCACGACCAACCCGACCCAATTTTTACTAAACTTAATTGTTTTACTTGTTCTTTTAAACTATTTTAGTATCTAATAAAATGATTTTTTTTTCTTTATTATGGTCATATACAACATGCCAAATTAAAAAAAAAGTTTTTAAAAAATATTTTGACAAGATTTTTCATGAGCTAATTCGGGTTACATATCAACCCAATTTTTAATGGGCTGAAATGGGTTGGGTTCAAATGGGTTGATCTAATGAATGGGCGGGTCAGTAATCCGCCCAATCTTAAACGGGTTGGGTTTGATTTTGCCACCCTACTTTAAATATGTGACTTAAAATTATAATTATTTTTCACTATGAAGAGTGCACAAAATTTACACGATAATTCAAACAATCTACTTTTCTATTAAAATGATAAATTATTAAACTACACTTTTTAATGAGCATCAATAGTTCAAAATGGAATAGGGGAAGTAAATTATTACACGAAATAATTGGATACAAGATGAAATTGTTAATTAAAACCTTTTCTAGCTACACGTAAAAAAATAAGGATAAAGAATTGCTCATTTTGAACTCCGTAATGCATTAATAGAGCATTTATGAAAGCAAAACAATAATCTTAAAAGTTGAGTCTTTACGATGATACAATATTTATTATTTAATTATATTTCATCAATGATTTCACTTTTATTTGAATTGTTCGTTAATATGTATTGTACATAATATTCGTTACAATTTATGTTATTTAGAAATTTAGAATAAAATATAATTTTATATTAAACGAAGAATTTGAAAAGAATGAAATTTTATATTACATGAAGATTATATGGATTATAAGGTGATTATTTACGAAAAGAAGAAATGATTTATATTATGAAATAAGAAAGTAATAATGAAATAGAAATAATAATATAATATTAAGAAGAGAGAAAAAGATTCTTTTTTAGAGAGTAAAATACAGAATTGGGTTGGAGTTGATAATCTAAAAAAATAGAGAACTCTATATTTGGAGAGTAAAATAGAGGTTATGGTTGGAGATGCATAATGACTTCATATTAAGAAGGGGATTATCCACAATGGTACACGCCAAGATATAAACCTTTAGAACAGATTTTGGAGATGGACTGACTGCAGCAGATTATGAAATGAGAGAAGTTCAAAAGGAATTTTCAAAAGGATTTATCTACTTGTGAGGAAACTTGTTGCAAGTCTTTTCCATACCTATCAGCAGACATTGCTTATACTTGCAACATACAAGTGATCAGCCAATTTCTATTCGGAGAAGCAGATATATTTTCACTTAAAAGCCACTTTTCAGATTATGCAATACGTCAAACCTCTCCGTGAAGAGATTGATTCTTGTCTAGCTTTTTGGGAAGTCAAAAGATCCTTCTTTAGTTAAAGATTTGAAAAGGATCCGCTATTTGTATGATATTGATTTACTAGTGTCTAGTTATGTATTATTTTCATTTACCAGAATGAGAAAAACAAACTTTCAAACAACAAACTAATGAGCTGTAAAACAATATAGATGCTTGGAGGCCAGTTATATTTCATGGTAAACATGAATTACCTATAGAAAACTGCTTAGGTAAGAAGAAACCAAGTGCAAAGTAGACAAGTGGAGCATTGGTAGGGCAATTGTACATACTTACAGAAAAATTCATCAATAACAAACTACTTGTTAGGATTATATAACAGCTTGAGCTGCTGTATTCCTAATGATATGGAGGTGTTGATTGAACACACAACTCTGACTCATCTCCTTCATCATCATCGTCATCTGCTTCTACCCAGTTACTAGGATGGTGTTGAGAAGCATGACCTTCCAAATCTGCCATGCCTGACACACAATTGGAGCAGCATAAGCTGAGTAGACTACAAAAAGTAAATGCCCAGAGTAGGACCACGACTAACCTTGAGGTTCTTCCAAAGGATTTCTGTCCACAGAACGGAAGCTAATTGATGCAGTCAAGAAAAGATACTTTCTTCTGGGAAGTACACTCGTGAAGTATTTAGAATTTCACACTGATTTTCAAATTCACCATCAAAATCCATTATCTTGCTCATATAGATCATTCAGGTGATTGGAGCATGTATATATCTGTAGTTTCCTCAGGTTATTATGTCCACCCTTGAAACTCTTAGGGTTTGTCTGGTTAATGAACTAATTAAACAAAGGTTTGTAATACATGAATTGTTATACAGTGATTATAATGCAGAGAATGATATCTGGTAAATAATAAAGCAGAGATTGTTATGCAGATTGCAGGGAGGATATTTTTGTCTTTTAGATACTTGTATCCTTGAATTGCTAATGTATATTGTTATTCCACATTATATCCCACATAAAATAATACATATATTCCTGCATAAATTATGCATGTATTAGTATATGGAGTTTAATATCAGAAAACAAGTGCTGCACAAGTTTCGGAGAGTTCTACACCTGAAAACAAACATTGGGATTGTTTTTTTTTTTTTTGAAACAGGTAACTTTGAATATTATTACAACAGTACATAGGCAGTACTGAGCCATATTTACAATAAGATCATCCAATCCAGCTATCTGATCCTAAATTGAGTCTAGTACATCAATTAGGGAGATAGTGTCATTGGAGTATAATTGATTACACCAAAAACACAGTAGCAACAAGCAATTAAGCTTGACATTTTGCATACTGTTTTCTATACTATCAAAACATCTGGAATTCCTCTCCTTCCATATTGCCCACCAAATGCTAGCAGGGACAACTCTCCATCTCTCTCTACTCTTAGACTGCATTCCAGCTTCTTCCCAACTCTAAATGGCTTCAGTGATCTTGCTTGGCATGACCCATGATATGCCCTTGAGATTTAGGAATAGTCTCCAGAGCTGGCTAGTTACTCTACAGTGTAGAAAAAGATGGTTAACTCTCTCAGCAGTTTCCCTACAAAATAGGCACCTTGAGCACAATGGAATCCCTCTCTTCATTAGGTTGTCTTGGGTCAGAACTGCTTCCTTAGCCAATAACCACACAAAACATGATACTTTGAGGGGTATTTTGGATTTCCAAATTTCTTTCCAAGGCCAGTTACTTGTCAACTGGTAGGAGTTCAACCAGTTATAAGCACAATTCACCTTGAAAATACCTTTTTTGTTGCCCTTCCACCATAAAGTATCCTAACCACCCTCCAATCCATTGAGTGGACCAATGGTGTTGTAAAAATCAGCAACTCTCTGAATCTCCCAATCATTTAAGTTTCTTCTAAAAATGAAGTTCCACCCTTGAGGAGACCAGTGATCAGCTATGGACTTGTGCTGGTGTGACACTAAGGTACTAATATCTGGAAACAAATTTTCTAGCCTGTCAGCCTCATGCCATACATCCATCCAGAAGTCAGTTCTTTCCCCATTTGCCACTTTAATCCTTGTATTTTTTTTTGAAATCATCCCACAAGGATCTAATGGACCTCCATACACTTACTCCATAAGGTGTAGTAACAGTTTTGGTCATCCAGTAATCTTCCCCTTCATACTTTGCACTAATGACTTCCTTCCAATAAGATTGATTTTCATTGCAAAACCTCCACGGCCATTTCATTCTGAGAGCCTTGCTCTGATATTTCAAGTTCTTGATACCCAATCCCCCTTGTCTCTTACCCACTGTTACAACATCCCATTTGACCAGGTTATAACTCTTTTACTCATTATTTCCCTGCCACAAAAACTTTCTTATCTATTGATGACTGTCGAATTGGAAACACTGACATCATATAAGTTGGGAGGGCATCAAGGACAGAATTTATCAAAGTAAGTCTCCCACCTCTGGACAGATATTGTGATTTCCACCTTGCTAACTTCATCTCATACTTTTCTACCACCTTGTTCCAGATCGCATAAGACTGAGAACTAGCTCCCAGAGGCATCCCTAAATATGTTGTTGGCAAAACACCTATTTCCCCACCCAATATTGCATTTAGATACTCTATGTTTTGCACTTCATTGATAGGGTACAGATAGCTTTTCCTCCAATTGATGTGCAGACCTGAGAACCCCTCAAAAAGCACCAAAATCACCCTTAAAATCTTAAGTTGGCCTTCTTCAGCATCACATAGAATAAGAGTATCATCTGCATAGTGCAGATGAGTCACTTCCATACTGTTATCTCCATTTCTGCCAACCTCAAAACCACTCAACCATCCCCTCAACTTTGCAGTTTTAATCATGCTATTCAGACCCTCCATAACAATTAAAAACAGAAAAGGAGATAGGGGGTCTCCTTGTCTGAGTCCCCTCTGTGCATTGTAGAATCCAGCAGGGGATCCATTAATAAGGACTGAAAACCTCACTGTGGAGATACATTGTTTGATCCACTGGATCCACTTCCTTCCAAAACCCATCCTCTCTAGAGTATTCAACAAGTATTCCCAATTTACATGATCATATGCCTTCTCCATGTCAAGCTTACACAAGATTCCTGGCTTCTTTTGTTTCTGTCTAGAGTCCACAGTCTCATTAGCAATTAATACCGCATCCATGATTTGTCTACCTTTGATGAAAGCCATTTGCTGAGAATCCACTAGTTTGGCCATGACCCCTTTCATTCTCTCTGTGAGAACTTTGGCAAACAGTTTGTAGATGCTTCCAATCAAGCTAATAGGCCTGAAGTCTTTCAATTCTTTGGCATCTTTCTTCTTAGGAATCAAGGTTATGAAGGTGGCATTCAAACTCTTTTCAAAGACTTCCTGATCATAGAAGTTTTGAAAAGCTTTCATGATATCACCCTTCACCACCTCCCAGCATTTAAGGAAGAATCCCATAGTGAAGCCATCGGGGCTAGGGGCTTTATCGATTGCACACATTTTCAAACAGTTTAGAACTTCACTTTCCTCAAAATTTCTTTGTAAATGCATTTTTTCCTCCTCATTAAGTGTGGGACAATTGATGTTCCAGAAAGCAGGTCTCCAACTGTTTGTTTCAGTGTACAGCTTCTTGTAATACTTTACAATTTCCCCTTCTATTCTTGACGGATCCTGAGACAGTTCCCCTTCTATTACCAGTTAATCAATGTTATTGTATCTTTTGTGAGCATTGGCCATTTTGTGGAAGAACTTGGTGTTCCTATCCCCTTCTTTGAGCCATAGTGATCTGGATTTTTGCCTCCATGAGATTTCCTCATTTTTAAGTAACTCCTCATATTCTAGTAAAGTTGAATTCTTGCTTGAAATCTCCCATTCTGATAATCCTCTGCCCTGCATGATCTCATCAAACTCAGATAGTTTTTTAAGAACTCTCCTTTTAGATCCTATATTCCCTTGTTCACTCATGCTCCAATCCTTAAGTTTAGTTTTTAGAGCCTTAAGTTTTGAAGCAAGAATAAAGTCAGGTCTCCCGGAGAAGTTAAAAGAATGCCACCAGCTACTGATTCTATCAATGAACCCTTCTGTGCCAAGCCACCAGTTTTCATACTTAAAGTGGTTCTTCTTTTTGTTCCATACACCCCCTTGTAATGCTACAGGACTGTGGTCTGATATGAGTCTCTGTAGAGCATTTTGCCTTATGTTATTGAAGCTATCATCCCACTCTTCTGATATCAAAATTCTATCAATTCTAGAGGCTGCCTCGAGATTGTCCCCTTTGAACCACGTGTAATTGTTGTCTTCTAGCTGTAGGTCTAACAATTTTAGGTCTTCAATAACATCTGAAAATTCCTTCATGCCTCTAGTTCTTCTCACACAATTTCTTTTCTCTGAGATGAACCTTACTACATTGAAATCACCACATACAGCCCAAGGTCCTTCTATTATTCCCCTTATAGCCCCCATTTCCTCCCAAACAGACCTTCTTTCTATATAACAATTAGGGGCATACACCCCTGTGATATGGCAAGAGTAGTTATACAATTGACTCTCAAATTTACTGGTCAAAGTGTACATACCAGTTTCCACAATGTCGCCTTTCCAAGCCCTATTGTCCCATAACAATAAAATTCCCCCTCTAGTTCCACTAGCCTCTAAGCTTTGCATATTTGATCCATCTACCTCCCCAGGTTTGTCCAACTTTTTCTTCCATATTCCCCTCTAATTTGAATTCTTGCAGACAAATGATATCTGCATTCCACCCCTCCATCACACTCTTAACCAATCTTCTTTTGTTCCTATCATTCAGTCCCCTTACATTCCGTGTGACTAACTTGAATTTCATCTATGACATATAATCAGATTTCTCCCCTTACTCCTATTCCCACTATTTTTGAACTTAACATCAAAATTCACTAGGCTTTTCAATTCTTGGGAGCCTCGGAGTCTTGTTTTCTTGCACACTGTTTCTGGTTCCATTCTTCTTGCTTGTCTCGCACTATCCACTTGTAATAGCAGTTCAAGGACCTCTTCTTCATGACCCTGGAAATCAGCCCCCAGAACCTTCCCCAACTTGATTAAGTTTTGTTGTACCCATATTGATGTCTCCCTTTCTTTATTTCTGACCACTTCTTGTTGTCGAGTCTGTAGTGGTTCTGCCTCTTCTATCTCCCACTCCCCCACTTCAGTTGAAGTTTTGATGTCCTCCACTTCTTTATCTATCATGTTCGTATCATTCTCTTCTATTTCAATCAAGTGGTGCAGTGATTCGATTATTGTTTCTCCCACAATGTTTGCCATCTCCCTTTCCTCTTGAATAATCTGATCTGCCCTCTGCATGAATGTATTTTCTGTTTCTCGACAGTGTCGAGGTTCAAGAAAATCAAGAGGTATATTACACTTTCATCTTCTGGGTCTTTCCCTAAAATATCATTGAAAATCACTTGGCTTGAGTAATCAGGCCCAAGTTTTCTGGAAACTCTTTTCCTTGTATTGGACTGCTGATGGAGGCCCAATATTTCCCCTTCATTTAAATGGGGCATATGCTTCTCACATGCTTCCCTCCCTTCTTCATTGACAGCTGTGAGCCAGGATCCACCCACATGTTCTCCAGCTGGGAAATCCCTTGAAATAAGGGATTGAGTACCCTTTTTGCAGGCTTTGCAGCCTATGAACCTCTGGGTAAAAGAGGGGATTGTACTTCTCTTGATTTCTTCTCCAACTGCTCCAGGATCACCTTTCCCAACTTCCGGCAACACCTCAACTCTCACGTGACTCTCCGCCCATATCGGAAAATGGTAAACGACCCCGTACCGGGAGATAGAGACTTCTCTGGGCATGTTTCTTCCATCATTTTCTACCAAGATTCTCGCCCACATCATATGATTCTTCAGTTCCGTCTCCTCCTCTGTAGCCACCTATCCTCCACAAAGGTTTCCAATTTCTTGGAACACTTGACTTGACCAAAGATGGAGAGGGATACCAATGATTCGAACCCATGTTTCCTTTGTCAGAATGTTGTTGGGGGTACAACCTACCAACGGAAACCACCATTCCAGGTTGAACCTTTGGTTCTTCCAATTCCACTGCCCTTGTAAGGTCTGTTCTGCCATGTTCCTATTGGGGAATTCAAAGAGAAACTTTCCTCCATACATCTCATAAGTGTTAACACCGAAAGCCTTTTTCCATAACAAGGATGACCATCGTCTGACCTCTAATAGTGTAGGTTTCTCCTTATTTCCCCCTTCCAGATGTCCCACTAGACATCTCTTCAATAGCCCATTCTCGTGGCTTTCCATTTGAGATAGTACTTCAATATTTTCCTCCATGCTGTTTGTCTCTGCCTCTCTGATGGATTTTGACAGCCATTTACTATCCTTGACAGCTCTAGCATAGGGGTAGGAAGCTTCAGTAATTCTTGGTGGACCTGCCTTTTCCAAACTTTTGGGGCATTTAATGAAGCTTTCAATCTTGAGAGCTATGTCGTACCACCCTGGATTCATGGCAAGCTCAGGAATAACAAGGACAGATCTCCCCCCATTATTAATGGATGTGATACTCATAAATCTCCCATGTTCGTTGTATTTTCTGGTGCAAAAGTGTTCCGCCTCTCTTTTTGCAGTTTTCCATCTCCTAATCGACTTTCTCTGATCACTGGATGCTTCTCTGAGGGTGAAGCAAATCCATTCCATGATTTTGTTGCTCATGGAGGATCTTCTCATCATTTTTCTGCTCCTTTCAACCCATTCATACCACACTGTTCCTTCAGATCTCCATCTAGTGATATCATATGATTTGAAGCCAGCAATGAAATAAATCCTATTTTCCCCCATTGATAAGGACCAGAAATTAATGGACTGAATCTAAGAGAAATAAACTATCACGTAGGTAATAGTTCAAGGAAGAAGACAAGGACTGAAATCGGATTCCGGCCAAAATACACCGGAAAGAGGGCCCCCCCCCCTCCCCCCTCCCCTAGGAAGTAGGAAAGAGAGTTATCTCGGGGAAAGTGCCTGAGAGCATTTTAGGTACCTGTCATGGACAACTATACATTAGGATTGTTTTTATGTATTGCAAATGAAACTTTGTATTCGATATACGGAATTTCAAATAGGGATTGTTTTTCTGGCGAGACCAACCACATGACCACTTATCATAGGTAGATGCTTACTCAGCATAAAAAGTTATCCACTGAAGCCTGGAGTAATCATGTGGAAAATGCATAACAAAATGTGCAAGAAATTTGAAATATAGGTGACCTCTTGGATAGATACCTTCCCGTTACATTAGCTGCAAATACTTGATGTAAAGGTTTCCCCCCTTCCAAACCCCACACCCCTACCCCACCACTCCCACCAAAAAAATATTACCATATCAATCTCAACCAGATCTGAGAGTTCCTTGTGGTATTTCATACATGTCAAAACTTATCAACACTCAAGGTTACCCCAATAGTTTGGGACCAAAACATCATGCTTCTTACTCCTCAATATATTGTTAATTATGAACCTATAATTGAAACTTCTGCAAACCATAATAACTTAACATATCAGCTAGCTTTAACCACTTTGTTTATATATCTACAGGCAATAGTAGGTTTAAAGCTGGAGCACTAAAATTGCTAACAATTTTGACAGCAAAAGAAGTTTAGGATACTCATTAGGTATGTCAGACATATTTCTTCCAGCAGCTCTAACTTCAGATATGTGTATCGCACCAATTTTCTGAATTTCCCTTTGCACATTATCGCTCTCATTTCTTTCCTTTCTGTGTTCAGCATCATTACCACCTTTTGTTCTGCTTCCTATATAAAGTTGAATTTATGAAAACTAAGTAAATATGCCATACCAGTAAATAAGTTGTACCATCTAGTTCAGCAAATACTAACCTGAAAGATCAGACCAAATCCTGGTCTGATCAGATGGAAGCCCAGAATTCCCTTTTGACCTCTCCTGGACTGGGGCCTGTCTTCCATCATTAGCCTGCCCATAGGAAGTGCCAGCAACTTGTGGATTTTCCAAGGAGCTTGCAGTGTTGAGCTGTGACATAAGCATGGTTGCAAGTACCAAGGTGGCATCAAAAGTTGAGTTGGAGCCATCGTCTAAACCGAATTTTGGAGCCATTAAAATTGGCCTGTCCATAAATTCAGGTATGATCAGAAGAAAATCTTATATGAGAAGCAAAAAATTTATGTCTAACACAGCAAAGAGATCTACTAATGAATTGAAAAAGAAAAACATTTAAAAATCGAAGGACATAAAAATTGAAGACGTAAGTTTAACATGGTCTGCACACTAGATCCAAGAGACACCAGATTAGTATCTGGGTAACAGGAAAAGCGAAACGCTGTGACCCATGTTGTCAGGGGAGATGCCAAACTTATCTTTCACAACAATTGACTGCAATTAATTTAAAACATACCAGCTAATTTGATTATGTAGCAGAAAAACATGTCTTTGATTTATTGCGTTCAACTTTTTTTTTTTTTGGATGAATATCCTCAGTTAGCAATTTTACAAAAATATACAACCTAAATCATTAAGCTGTGTGAAAGAAAATTATTTTTGAATTCCTTCGGAAGTAGTTATCAACCATCCAAGCCAAAAAGTGCTGATATGAGGCAAATGTGTGCAATATGTCTGGACTTCAAAATAGCTTTCTGTACAGATATCCTAAGTGCTTAAAGTTCCTCTTGCTGAAGACAAGGACAGTTTAAAGAAAGCAACAAGGAACCGATGTTAAAAACAGAACCAGAGAGTGCTTGATTATCTTACTCGCCAGCTTTGTCAAAATAGAACTGTATGTCAACTTCACATCCCTCACAGAAAGAAAGGAAAGCCTGAAGAGAGAATTTGCAAAAACAGAACAAAAAAGAGGTTCAGCAAACATTGAAAGACCTCCAGGAAACACATGCGCTATTTTACAGCATCAAAGTTGTTATTACATGTCATCTAAGAAAAGGCCTCAGAATTGAAAAGGCTTTAATTGGATTAGAGAAGTCCCTGTCAAAGACATGAACAATGAAGATACCTTCGATTCCTTCACTCCAAATGTCACATCCACAGGGTTTGCGGTATGATTATACTGCACAAACTCTTCAGTGGGATCTATCCACAACTGAGTGTGTAGTGATGAATCATTTTCTACAAAGAAATATTAACAGCTTAAAACCACCTGTAAGCAAGCGAGAGAAAAAAAGAAAAGAAAAAGTGGCTCACCCAGTATACCTTTTGTTGGGTCTATATAACTTCTGAGCTCAACAGCTTTCCCTCCAATTTCAGTTGCAGCATCAGGAGGTAAGCAAGTTGGATTGGTAGCAATGATTGTGATCTCCTGAAGAGTTGTTTGGAAGTTGGACAATAACCTGTTCAGATCACGAGGCCTCACCACAAAGTTGCTTGGAAGCTTTTTCCTATCAAGGGATAAGTGTTGTATGTCAGGTTCAACATTGCAAGTAATCCAATAAGCTTTCCTCATACCTGTAAAAGTGGCATGGTAAGGCGATGCTGCTAATACATCAACACGATAATCTATGTTGTACATATCATGTTATCAGAGAGATTAAGAAGGTCTTGCAGTATTGGGAGACACATGGGACGTCTCTAACTTCTTGTGATGTACTCAATGGTGCAAATGATATCTTCATGATACAAATTAGTGAAAGCTCAACCCAAAGACTGCTAATATATGCCAAGGAAAGTTTAAAACAGAAAATGTTGAAAACTGTTACAAATAAGAATGTTAAGCATATCACTTCAGGAGATTAAAATATGACAAATGTAAGCATAACACTTCCAGGAGTTTAAAATATGACAAACGTAAGCATAACATTTCCAGGAGATTAAATTATGACAAACTACAATCACAGCATTCTAATAATACTCCTTAATGATTAGGGCAAAATATAGTATGTAGCATATATTATTTTTAAGTTGTTATTATTTTCATACTTGGAAACCACGGTCAACTTAGGATGCATTTCCTATTAGATATAGGAGATTGTATTGTAGAAAAAGCTAATCTATCGTATACCTTTGACATTTTAAGATATACTTAATTGTATTTATCTTTTTAGATTCTTCAATTAATTCATATGTATCTATTTAATTATACCCGACTCTTTTTTTAAAAATTGAAAAAAAATAAGTCAAGTATATTACAATAGTACATAAATATGACTTAATTGAAAAATCTAAAAAGATAAATACTCTTAATTATATCTAATGCAGTGTTATCATCACTTGCTTTAGTTTAAAATTATCTTTATCATTTAACTTGGGATAGGCTTAACTATCTCATGAGTTTTACCTTGTTCAACAGTCCCCTACTCTGTAAGCAGGATAAGAAACCAATTGATCTTCTCACTAAATCTCTCCCTCGCCTCTCCTATAAATTTTCCTTCCTTATGTTTTCTCCTTACCTTTCTCCCTCTCGTCTTGGTACTAAATCTATTTAGGGCCCGTTTGGCCAAGCGGTCAAAAATAGCTTATCTTGAGAAGTACTTTTTAAAAATAGCTTTCCAAAAAATATTTCTAAAAAGAGCAATTTGTGTTTGACCAATTCATTTGAAAGAAACACAAGAATTTTTTAAGGCACTGGCAAATCCATCCAGAAAATCAGAATGAACTGTCTTAGCCTCTTTTTTTTTGGTGTAAACAGAACTTGTGGGGGGGATGTTGGGGATCTGATAGAATTAATTGGCAATGTGTAAGTTTTTGTGTAAGACCAGGATCCCCCTATACTTTTGTTTGTAAAGTTCACACTTCACAGCTCAGTAGCTTTTTGGTTCTAAGCTTTACCGTTTACACAGTTTTGCCTTTCTCAAAAATATATATATATGAGAAGTGCTTTTTTCAGCAATTGATAAAAAGATTGTATTCAGTTAATCATTTTTAGAATGTGTTTTGGAGTGTCAAATTAAGAAAAAGGACAAGGCAGGGTGGGAATCTAGAGCACTATGTCTGCCGTAGTATTAGCCTTATTCATGTAGTTTCTTCCTTTTGATATCTATTACCATTTGTTGTCTATTGTGTTTCAGTTACCGCATTATTTACTATTGTTATTGTTCTTTTTTCTGAATGCTTTGTACTACTTTCCTTATTAGTTGCAATGTTTTCTTCATTGTCGTATTTCCTTTCTCTTGACTACTTTGATTTGTTGCACTTGAGTCTACGGTCTTTCATAAATAGCCTCTCTACCTCCACGACAACTGTAAGGTCTACGTACATTATATCCTTCCCAGACCCCACTTGTTGGATTACACTGAGTATGTTATTGTTATTGTAACCAGATTATGATTAGATAAATAGATTTATCTCTTGTTAATGTTAAGAATTTTAGTTTGATTTTACCATTGTCGTTTTGTTAAATATTGAGTTGCAGTTTTATTAAGAGTTTTAATTTGTTCAAGTTCCCTAATTTATATTTTATAAATAGGACATTAGTGCCCATTGTGTTTAACAATTGTAACAGCTTAGGAACACCTGGTGGTTGAACTTGACAGGGAGTTCGTTGTGAAACTTGTCTTAGACAAATCCTACATTGAAATGGCAGGAAAAAGTTAGGGACCATAACAGGCGAATTTAGGAATTAAACTTGCAGCACCTTTGGGTTAAAAATAAAGGGAGTAGGTATCCTGTTGAATTAGTCAAGATGCGCGCAAGCTGTTCTGTACAGCACAATTATCAAAAAAAATCAAAGGGGTCTAAACTATGAGCCCCAAAGGTTAGGCCAGAGCGGACAATACCTTAACAGTTGGACATGGGCCATTGGTAGTTGAATTTGAAAGGAGGTTCACTGTGATACTTGCTTTACGAAAATACCACATCAGAATGGAGAGAAAAGTTAGGGGTCATAAAGTCGTGAGCTTAGGAATTTAATTATTGAGGCACTTTCTGGGTTAAAGCCTACAAGAAGAAAACCACAAGTCTCCAAAGGTTGGGTTAGAGTGGACAACAACCACAAGTCCCCAATGGTTGGGTTAGAGTGGACAACACCTTGGCAGTTGGGCATGAGCTGTTGAGTTGAAAAGCCTAGGAGAACTAGTGGTTGGAATCCAGACGTTGGTTTGATGTAAAAGTTGCCTCAGGCAAATCCCCATCTGAATGGAGGGGAAAGTTAGGATCCGTAAAAGGCAAGCTAGCAATTTCAACTGTTGAAGTGCCTTTAGGATTAAAGACCTAAGGGACAAAATTGTTAGGCTTCAAAGGTTGTTGCCTGAGTCGTTACACTCTCCCTTTTAACTTTTCCAGTACCTTTCTTCCTACTCCTTTTTTGCACTTTATCACCTTGTGACAAAATGTGAAGATAATGCATGGGAAAACACAATGTGACCAATTTATTCATGAGAATCATAACAAAATTCTCCAGACCTTTGACACTATAGCTATGTGAGTCTCTGCATAGTCTATCCATCAAACTAAATACTCTCTGCCCTAATCTATAGCTTGTAACTAAGAACATATTTTCCTTGTATTTTTGGGAAATCCTGAAAATATAAAGAGAAATACTGTAGAAAGTTTTACCATTATGGCAGTTGAGTGTCCACTGCACCTTTGATGCATCCGGATTAGGCAATGAGACAGTCAAATGATCTATACTGGTAATTGGTGTTCTTAATACAGAACAAATGGCCTAGAAAAATGAAGGTAAGATAAAATTCAGGAAAAGAGTTTAGAGTAGAGAGAATTGGATTGGTAAAAGCATATACCTTCAAGAGCACACTACATTGCACCTGTGGACCAGAAACAGTGAAGACATCAAAAAAATCAGGTTTGAATGTAATTGATTGATAGGTCGACCTTGAGGAGTTGAGAGTGTGAAATGTGAGCTGCAAAAAAGAAGGAAACAGTGAAGTTGTGAAATGTAGTCGAAAATAGGGCATAATCTGAAGCGACCACAAAACCCTAATTACTATAATTGTGGAGCAAACAGTGCAACGAACTTTACTTGAGGTGAAACATTTGCGAACCTGGGTAGAAGAAGCTTGAATGGCGACCTCATTGCCAATGCGTGCAAGGCAAGTTATGCATCTGGCGAACGTCTTCACTGCATTTCCACTTACTCTCAACTCCATTTTTGTTCCTGCTTTCTACTACTCAATGCACATTTTAGGGGGAAGGGGATTTCTTAATTGAAAATACTGAAAAAAATAAATAGAAGTCAAGGGGGAAATGGCAGGGGTTTACGGTATCTCCAACCCTAACATCTATTTTACCTATGTCTAAATATAGAGTTCTCTAATTTTACAGTTTTCTAATTTTTCAGACAATCAACTTTAGTTCAATTCTATATTTTACTAAAAAAAAAATTATCTCTCCTTAATATTATATTATTATTTCTATTTCATTCTTACTTTTTTATTTCATAATATAAATCATTTCTTCTTTTTTGTAAATAATCACCTTATAATTAGGGTTGTTCATGGTTATGGTTAAAAAACCAAATCGAACCGCAATCCGAACCAAATCGATTAAAAAAACCGATATTTGGTTTGGTTTGGTTTGGTTTGGTTAGGTTTGATTTTAAATTTTAAAAACCGATACTATTTGGTTTGGTTTTGGTTTTACTAAAAAACAATCGCGAAAATAACCAAATCGAACCGATAAATTAGAAATATAAATTTTATAATTATTTATATATTATTCATAAATAAAATATAAATATTTTGTTAAATTTTAACTAACTCAAGTCTTTAACTTTATCATTTTCTCTAGCCCAACACTTAAATTTTAGCTCAACTATTACAATCCTAAGTCCAAGTCCATCAAAATAATTTACTTTAGTCTTTACCTAACCTACCTCACTTAAGATAGTCACATTTTCTATTAATTGAATCACTTTGTTCGTGTAATAATAACTCTAGTATTGCTTAATTGCTAATTAAACCGACAATAGCTTTCTTGTGGATTGTTCATGTATTAGGTGTTTGTGTCTATCGAGATACGTATGTCCTCAAAAATTTTATTACTTTCAAACCGAAAAAACCAGAAAAACTAAACCAAACCGACAATAACCAAACCAACAGTTATTTTTTTCGTTTGGTTTGCTTTGGTTTTAGAAATTAAAAAACCGACTAGATTGGTTTGGTTTTGGTTTTAACCAATAACCGATCCAAATCGAACCATGAACACCCCTGCTTATAATCCATATAATCTTCATGTAATATAAAATTTTATTCTTTTCAAATTCTTCATTTAATATAAAATTATATTTTATTCTAAATTTCTAAATAACATAAATTGTAACAAATATTATGTATAATATATATTAACGAACAATTCAAATAAAAGTGAAATCATTGATGAAATACAATTACATAATAAATATTGTATCATCGTAAAGACTTAACTTTCAAAATTATTGCGTTGCTTTCACAAATGCTCTATTAATTAGGGGTGTGCATCGGTCGGTTCAGTTCGGTTTTACGTATTATCGATTAATTTATCAGTTTTCAATTTTTAAATATGCTAAACCAATAACCAAACCGATAGGATTTTTTTTATCGATTTTCAGTTTATCGGTTTTAGTCCTTAACGATTCGGTTTTGTAATGACCTGGAGGGTCATTATCTCTGTTTTCCGATCTTTTCAGCATTTAGAGCTTTTCTGTAGCGACCCCAAGTCATTTATGACTTACTGGCACGGACTGTTCGGTTGCCTGGTCGTTCGTTTGGGTTTTACGCCCGTTTTCCCATTTTGGAGCTTTTAAAACTTGAAAAGTTGATTTCGATCATAACCTCATGTAAACGGCCTCAGAATGGGATTTTGACGGTTCCATCAGCTCCAGAGCGGCCAAATTAGGTTAGTAGCATGCTTGGCCCGAGTCTCGAGGCTTCCGATGTGACTTTGGGGCCATTTGACGCTTTAGCCTTTGAAATTTGGCCTAAGGTTGACTTTGGTCAACATTCTTGGTAAACTTGCTCGGATGGAAATTCCATCAGTGCGGTTAGTTCTGGAATGTCGAGTTTGGTTTAGAACGACTCTTCGTGCGCTTCCCGAGGCTTTCGATCTAATTCTGAGGCCCTTGTGGAAGTTGGCTAAAATGGCACTTGGAATGTGGGACCCACTTTTTATCGAAATGACCTCGTATGGAAATTTCGATTGCGCCATTGAGTCCGAAATATCAAATTTAGTGGGGTAGCATATATGGTTTATTTTCATCGGGTCCTGAACGAATTCTAAGGGTCCGTTCGGAGACTTTGAAAAATAGCAAAAGTGCTGATATCTGGTGCAGGCTTTTCGCGACCAGAAATGGGACTTTTAGCAAGCAGAAATAGCCCTTTAGCGACCAGATTTCTGCTATTTATATAGCAGAAATATCAGTCATTCTCCCAAACTTCAAAACCCCATATCTCTCTCATTTCTTGGCCAAATGAGGCGATTCAAAGTGTTAGAGCTGTCAAAATGGCCTTGGCCCGTTAGGCCGGCCCAACCCAACCCTTGAATTGAATGGGGTTGGGCTTAATTTTTTCAGCCCATTTAGGAACGAGGCTTTTTGGCCCAGTCTCATTTGGCCCGCTAGCCTCGTAGGCCCAACTCGGGAGCCTCAGAGGCCAGCCCGTGGGCTGTGAATTTTAAAAATATTCAATATATATATATATATATATATATATATATATATTTATTTATTTAATTAATTATTATTAAAGTTATTATAACTATGAATTTTTAACCTCTTCTACTTTTGTTTTTATGCCTAATTTTTTTATTTCTCCTTTGTTGTCTTGTTTATGGAAAAAGTGAACATGTAATGTTTTTTGCCTGGATGAATTTTATGAATGTTGTATCTTGGCTATTTTGTTGTTTTGTAAGTATTCACTAAAGTGTGTGTACTTTATGAATGAATTTTTGTATGCATTGATGTCGTGTTCATCAGACATCAATGTTCGATACTTTTTCTAAGAGGTCAATATTGTCCATTTTTTGGTTGAAGGGCCAACCCGTCCCAACCTGTGGCCCGCTTAGGGCTGGGTTGGGCTGCTATTTTATAGGCCCTTTAGTTAAAAGGGTTAACCCGTCCTAACCCATTTAACTCTCTAGCCCGTTAGGGTAGGGTTGGGTTGGGTTGGGCCAGCCCATTTTGACAGCTCTACAAAGTGTGGAAATTTCGTTTTGATGGTGGCTTCGCTGTAGAGTGATCGAAAGTTGTCGGGTGCGCGTCAATCGAGGTAAAATCGTGATAGACCAGACTGCTTCGAGTTCTAGATTTTGGCTATATTGATTTGGTGATATCTTGCTCATTTTAGCTCCGTTTTGGGTGATTCAAAGTCCAGCGTGTTTGGAAAGTTCGTGGCTACGAATTGGAGTGATCGGGGACTGTTGGGTACTCTCCGTTTGAGGTAATTTCAGCATTGAAGCTGCTGCCCTTGTTATTTTAATTAACTTTATTGGTGAATAATATTGCATGGGTTGATTTCTTCATTTCCGAGCATTGAATTGTGCCCTATTTTGGGACACAAGTTCAGTAAGCTCAAATGTATCTTTTCACGGAGTCGATTTTGAGATTCCCAGCGCGGGTCCCACAATCTCATTTTAGACCCGCTTTTGGGTCCGTCTCTGATTATTGCGATTTTCGTGTCAAAAAGTCTGTAATGACGTTGTGATCAATATTTTGATAGCGTGGCGGCAATTGGAGGTGATTCATAAAGGTGGAGCTTCAATTGGGTGGATTCGGAGCGTGCGTGATCGGCTTCGAGGTAGGCTATGGTCTCCCACTTTGATTGGGCTTTATTAGACACGGTTTAGTATGACTTAGGTTGGTATTTGCTGAGTATAGGGTTTACCTCCTTCTATCTCATTTTCTTGTCCCCGCTTGATCTTTAGACTAGAGTAGTCTCGTGAATCCTTAGATTAGGCTATGGGCTTTGGTTTGGGTGTTGACTTAGCGTTATTATCCTTATTTAAGATTGGTATTTATGGCCTTAGGTTAGCTTTGAGCCTTGGATGGTTTATCATGTGATGTACCGCCCTTATAGCTAGGCGTAGCTTCCGGTAGGGCTTGTTATGGATGGTGTACCTTGTGCTAGTGCTTGACCCCTCTGAGGCTCGTCGTAGCCGTAGGTTTGGCTTAGTTGTGCTCGTTGGGAGCTGAGATGGAATATTTTGGGGTAAGGCATCGATCCTAGAGATATTTCTCTCCTTATTTTGACTCTGAGCTATCTCTCGATTATTGCGCTTTTTGATTAGCAGTAGGCTTGTGATGCCTTATTATCTATTGTTGGGCCTGAGGCCGTATTCGAGCAGCGAATGGATCCCAGGTTAGTTTCCCTTGCCTTGATAGTGTGGCTTGATTTTGTTTTACCTTTCTGATTGTGTGTACCTTGTTTGGATGCTGGTGATAGTATGCTTGCATTGATTGAGCATTTTCACTTGTTTGTGGTATGATCCCGGTACTTTAATTGGATTTTTACTATTTTCTAAAACTGGGTTTTAACAGGAGTCGTACCACCTGGACTACTTGATAAATTGATTTTGAAACTCATGAGGCGTCGATGACGTACTCCTTTTATACTCGCAGTATCAGAGGCATCAGGGATGCACTCAGTTTTTATGGATATCCGGCGCGGCGTAGCCCTTTTTCTACTTGGCTGTTAGTACTTAACTATCCGACACGACGTCACCCTTTTCTACATCGACTTGGCCACTCACTCTCCGATACCACTACGGGGATGCTATATGTTATGTATAAGACCTGGTTCGGGCCCAGGTAGTGTATACGGACTTTCCGTGTCCCCTATGGTCCCTTTTGGCCTGTGCACCACTGAACTGGATGAGGGAGCTACATGGGTCCCACCTGGCAGGCTGGGGGCCGGGGTGGGTCTATACACTTGGTTGTGGATGATCTCTGAGATCCACTGATGATGTTACTGGTTTTTACTATAAACTTACATTCATTAGCATCGTCTATCACCAATATACTTGTTTGTTGTTTGGTCCTCCGGTTTATGGGGGTCGGGGGTATGTTTGTTGTTTGTACCTTCTGGGGGTATAGGCGTCCGGTCGGTTATTGTGTGATTATACTTGTCTTTACCTTGTGTTGTATTTGTAGATGATCTTTAGGGTGTCTTGTCTGGATTTGTTATTGGTACTTCCTGCTAGGTTCAGTTGGATTAGTTCTTAGGTGATTAGCGGTGGTAGTCAATATTTCGTTCTTGATTAGTTGACTCCTATAGTTCTCTCTTATTGTAAATAGGTTATGGCTTGCGGTTGCAGGTGCATTATTTGACTCTGTTTCCTTTTCTTCTTGTATTCTAGCTCTTTACTCTTGTTTCCTGCTTTACCTTGTGTTAGTTTCTATTTTAGTTACTTGTGCCATTCCTACCTTGTTTATATGTCTTTTATATTTGCTTTATCTGTGGAGCTCAGTCGGCCTATGCCTACTGAGTACCATTCGTTTGGTACTCATACTACACTTCGACACCCTGCAGATCATAGTACGGGTTATCACCGGTGATTGGTCTTGGTGAGGAGCAGCTTGCATTCGGAGATTGGGTGAGCTCCTGGTGTCTGGAGTTGCCAGTTTCCATCTATTTTGGGCTAGGACTAGTCTTTTCTTGCTTTTGAAGACTGTCTGTATCTATTTTGTATTTATAAAAAGCTTTGTACTCTTGTTTTGTTTAGATGCTCGATTACTGACTGATGCCAGGCCTTGGGGACGGTTCCTTCGTTATATCTATGTTGATTCCCCTTTATCCTCTTTTTATTCGTTGGTTCCTCTTCCGCGTGATAGCTCGTTGCTTCTGGTTCCGAGCTATGGGTTAGGCTTACCTACTGGTGGGTTGTAGTAGGTGCCATCATGACCTGATGAGTAGGGTCGTGACATGTTTTTGGTTTAACCAATAACAAAATGCTTATAAAACAAATATATGACTTCTCTAATAAATTTGACGCTAGAAGACAATAATGTAACTTTATAAATGCTCATAAAATAGAAGCAATAATAACAAACATGAAAAGAGTTATACAAGTGTAGCACAGAGAAATTGAGAGGAATATGATTCTTACTTTAGGTTTTGACATTTTGTTTAATGTGAAGTTATGAACTCAAAGTCACAATGAAGTGTGAATTGAAGGCTAAGGACAAAGACAGTGACTAGTAAGGTATTGACATAAATATTTAATATTTATGTATAGGTAAAAGTAGTAAATTCCTAGTCTTAATGGATTATCGGTTTACCCAATATAAAAAAACCAATAACGAACAGATAACCCGATAATTATTTTTTATAAAACCATTAAAAACCCATTAACCCAATAACCTAATAGCAATAAACCAATAACACTTTTTTCGATTCGTTTTTTGCACACCCCTACTATTAATCCATTATGGAGTTCAAAATGAGCAATTCTTGTATCCAATTATTTCGTGTAATAATTTACTTCCCCTATTCCATTTTGAACTATTGCAGCAAGTATATTAATGCTCATAAAAAAATGTTGTTTAATAATTTATCACTATAACATAAAAGTAGATTGTTTAAATTATCATGTAAATTTTGTGCATTCTTCATAGTAAAAAATAATTATAATTTTAAGTCACATATTTAAAGTGACAAAAAAATTTAAAAAATTAAATTAGAAAAATTATTAATTCGGGATGGAAGTAGTATACTTATCAATAATATGTTTTTAAATGTTATATAACTTAGAAAATAATTACAAATATTAAAGACTTAATCAATAGTCTTATATAATATAAATAATATTAAAATGATTTTAAATTACATATTTAAAGTGATGATTTAAAAAAAAAAATAGAAAAATTATTTATTCAGGTGGAAGTAGTATCTTGTCAATAATATAATGTTATATTACATGAAAAAATAATTACAAATAATAAAGACTTAATTAATAGTATAATAAAAATAGTATTAAAATAATCAAAAAGTGAAATAGAGATGTGAGTAGTTCTCCAAATATAGAGAATGGAGGGTAAAATAGAGATGGGTTGGAGATGGTCTTACAAATTACAATGTACCCTCTGACCAAAAAAAAAATTACAATGGACCCTCACCACCAATAAAATTAACAAAACAGGGTCAAAATATAATGTATTATAAATGGTTAAAAATGTCCTCTTTTTATTGAGTTAATATATGTTTTAGAAAGTTACTTAACTTTGAATTTTAAGTCAAAAGTCACTCAAATATGCACTCTTGTCTCATAAAGTCACTTAATTTTGAATTTTAACTCAAAAGTCACTCAACTATCCATTCGTTTGTCAGAAAGTCATTCAACCTATTTAATTGATATTTGTTGATATAAATTTTTTATTTAAAAACAATTTTTTTTTTTAAAAAAAACCATTTAAACCATTTAGTGGCCCGACCCACTAAAAAATATAATATTGACTTATTTTACTTTGCTCTTATTCTCCTAAATTATTCCCTCTCTTTTATGACTATTTCTCCTCTTCTCTTCTGCTTTTTTTTCCCGTTCTCCATTACTGCCTCCTCTGCATCTCATTATAAGTTAAAACTTTTTTTAGAGATTATTCTCGTACCAAATGAAATACGTAAGCATATTTTCCTTTATGAAGCACAAGTGGAATTGTTAAAAAAATTTCTTAACTTACTAATTCTTGACATTTTTTTACATTTATGGTAGATTTACACGCATATCCTAAATTTCAAATCTTCCGTCAGCACAACAATTTTTTGAATAAAAAACTTTGCATTTATGGTCTATCGCAGACTCACTCTATTGTTTAAGATTAGATGTTACAAATAGAGTTACAAAGTCCAATTGAAATTGAGAAATAATACGGGAAAAAAAATCATGCACTAGATTCTTTTAATTTCCTACATAATATAGAGCTTAAATTGAGATGTCCAAACTAAAACCTAACTAAGAGGAAGAAGAGGCAGCAATGGAGAATCAGAAAAAAACACGCAGAGGAGAAAGAGACCGAGAAGATAGGGAATAATGTAAGATAATGAGTAAAATAAAATGAGTCAATATTATATTTTTATCGGGTCGAGTCAAGTGGGCGGGTCACTAGATGGTTTAAATGTTTTATTTTTATTTTTAAAATTTTGGTTTTAAAATAAAAAGTTTATATTAGCAAATTTTAATTAAAATATCAATTAAATAGGTTGAGTGACTTTCTGAGACAAAAGTGAATAGTTGAATGATTTTTGAGTTAAAATTCAAAGTTAAGTGACTTTCTGAGAGAAGAGTACATAGTTGAGTGACTGTTGAGTTAAAATTCAAAGTTGAGTGACTTTCTGATAGAAGAGTGCATATTGAGTTACCATCGGAGATATTAACTCTCTTTTTATTTTGTAGATGTAAAATGTCCTCAACATTATTTTAAGGTCAAAAAATATCTTTTCTAACCACACAAGCACTTGATAAGTCATTTAATGAAACAAGCGACTTCGTCTTATTGGTCCACTGTAATAACTTATTAGGTCGTTTTGAGCACTAGATCTCTTTCTTTCATAAAAGACCCTTTCCCTAAATTTTAAATGGAAATTTTGAATTATTGGTTTAACTACAATTATTAGTTGACTGGTAAATTTAGATAATTAATTTAGTTGATAATAATGGGTCAATTCTGAAATTTACTTAAAACTCTGTACCACTTGGCCCATATATATTAAAATAAGTTAGTGGGGTTTGTCACTTTTAGTACATAATTATTTTAGAAAAGAAAAGAAAAGGGAGGCAAAAGGCTCACTTGTGCAGACAAACATGAAAAGGAACATGAAAACGGAATTCATGGAGAACTTTGTGCAGCATCGACGAAGGAAACAGAGAGTAATTCAGGTAAAAGAAAAATATATCGAGCTTCCATCTTGTATAGATATATATTCGAAAGAGGGACATTATTTATGATTATATGGGGGAGCGGATGAATAGCATGCAACAATTTGTTTTTCTTTTGGTTGGAGTATTAGTTGTTAAGGATTTTAGGAGACAAATTTCAGTGGGAGTTTGTTAGTGGAGAACCGAATGATTGATGCTAATGATTGCTTGGGATGATATGTAGGAATATAGGGTTATGAATTGAAATTCTACAAATTATGGGTTCAATGAATTGATGTACTATTTCTTAATTTGACTTCTATTTATTTTTCGAATCTTTCTTATAGTTATTATATTATTATTCAAATTTTGATATATTGATATACCTAATTAAATATTAGGTGTATTGTATTATATGAATACCTTTAAAGTTATATTATTTGGAGAGATTGAGACTTAACCCTACGCTTGAAATTTAGAAAATATGAGAGTTGACATATTAATTGGCGTCAAGATTAGGAAATTGATTATAGATTCGTGTTTATCAATTAAGGGTTATGAGTAAATTAATTATATATTATTTTATTTTGTTTTACTAAAATTTTAATTTTGTTCTTATAGGTCTGGATTCAACTTTTTGGGGTGAGTCGTGGGGTCTATGCTAGAAGTAAAGTAATATTGGTGTCTACATATTTGTTTACTTACGAATAATGCATGTTAGATAGATTGAGAATGTTTTGAAGCTTTATGAAAGGAAAAAGCGAAATCTTGAGGATTTGTGTCACGTGTTTGGTATTCAAGGTATGTTAAGTCTTCCTAGACTTCATTGATGGACGTTTTTCTAATTAAAAATTAAAAATGAAATAGACAATGGGTAAGGACGAAAGATGGGGGTCTCATACTAATAGTGTGATGGATATTGATACGAGTATCTGTGTTATCAAAAAAAATTATTACTATGAAAGGACAGATTGTAATTCGAGAATGCCAAAGCATATAGGCATTAGCTGACGTATTATTGACTTAGTTTCCTTTGTGTGTTTGTGTCTCTTATTAAACTCATATAATTTTGATAGTCAAGGTGATTATATATTATATCGATATTTGGTTGATTGAGATGCATCATCATTCCCTATTTATTTATATTACATATATATGTACATGTATTGACATGAGATTTGGTATGAGTAAGAGTTCGACACATGGAAATCATCCGTGTTGTGATCGTTTTATAATAATGAGTTGGGCATGCAAAGATCATCCATGCTGGGGATGATTTGATTTTATGATAGTGTATTGAGATTGTCTTTATAAGCACGCGGAGATCATCTGTGTCGGTATATGGACCTCGCGAGTCCCCCACGAGTCACAAATTCTTGAAGAAGTTCTGAGAAGTTTTATGCATATACATTCAGGTAAAGGTAGGATACATTTGGGAGTAGTGACTGTTGGAAAATGCAAGCACAAACAAATGTGCACGATAGGGAAATAAAGGAAGAAACTCAAGTCCAAATTTTTCCTTTCTATTTGAACCAAGAGAAGAAAAACTAATGCAAGAAAAACATTGTTTAGGGGAAGCAAACAAATCAACCAAAGCAAGAAAAATAAATCAGCACACGAGACACCAAGTTTTACGTGGAAAACCTCTTCGAGGTGAGGAGTACAAACCACAAGGTCAAAGCTTCACTAAAATCAACAAGAGTTACAAAAGTGTTCTCCAAAATGGCCACCGACAAAGTATCAAACAATGAGTAACACAACTACAAGATAGCACCAAAAACTAGAGAAATAAAAATGAGCAAAATCACCAAAATGCAGCTACTGTTCACGAGCAAAATTCTAGAGCTACAGGACTACAAATCACCCTCTCTCAGTTCCCAATCAAAGATAAGGTTGAAAGGAACAAGCTGTCCAAAAATCAGCTGAATCAGACAAGAAACGAAGTGGAAATCGCAATTTGAAATTGGCTGCTAGGGTTTGTGCGAAAATCTACACTTTCTCACTTTTCTCTCTATAAGGCTGTTGATCAATCTCTTGTGATACTTCAAAATAAGACCTAAAAGAAAGTCTTACATATGCACCATAATATTGGGTTTATGGGCAAAGTGGACTAGTCTAAATTTGGCTCAAATTTATCCACATAGAAAAGGAAGGAGATACAAAACCTTGGACTTTTATTTATCCACATAGGAAGGGAAAAAGACCCAAAACCCAACAATTCTCCCCCTACTGACTATATGGAGGAGACCGCCATCCCGACGATCACGCAACATTCTTCAAACTTCCCTCTTGGCAAAGCTTTAGTTATCATGTCGGAACCATTATCATTGGTATGGATCTTTTCAAGTTCAAGTAACTTAGAATCCAACACATCTCGAATCCAATGATACCTCACATTAATGTGTTTAGGCCGACCATGAAATGTAGAATTCTTGCCAAGATGAATAGCACTTTGACTGTCGCAATAAAGCACATACCTTTCTTGAGCAGAACCAAGTTCCCCCAAAAATCTCTTCATCCAGATCAACTCTTTGCAAGCTTCAATAGTAGCAATAAGCTCAGCTTCTGTAGTAGATAATCAACACATTTTTGCAACCTAGATTACCAAGACAAAACTCCCCCTGCAAAGGTAATCAAGTAGCCTGAAGTAGACTTACGAGTATCAACATCACCGGCCATGTCAGAATCAGTATAACAACAAAGAATAGGATTCACTGTACCAAAACACAAACTCAGACTAGAAGTGCCACAAAGATATCTCATAATCCACTTTACAACATCCCAATGGTTTCTTCTCGGATTAGAAAGAAAAAGGCTAACAATACCAACAACATGAGCAATATCTGGTCTTGTACACACCATTGCGTACGTCAAACTACCAACAACTGAAGCATAAGAAACTTTCTTTATATCTTCCTTCTCACCATCACTGGAAGGACAATGCTTTGTACTCAATTTGAAGTGCAAAGCTAAAGGTGTACTGACAACCTTAGCTTTGTCCATGTTGAATTTACTACGTACTGTCTGAATGTACTTCTCCTGTGACAACCACAACTTCTTGGCCTCTCTATCACGGAGAATCTGTATGCCAAGAATCTGCCTTGCTGGTCCCAAGTCTTTCATAGCAAAAGACTTATTCAACTCTTGCTTCAACTTTATAATCCTGCAAGCATTATGACCAACAACAAGCATGTCATCAACATAAAGCAAAATTATGATAAAGTCATTACCAAAGAGTTTTTGCATAAAAACACAATGGTATGAAGAATTCTTCTTAAAGCCATGCTGACTCATAAAAGAACCAAACTTCCTATACCATTGCCTGGGAGCTTGTTTTAGACCATACAAGCTCTTCTTCAATTTGCAAACATAATTCTCTTTTTTCTTGACTTCAAAGCCTTCCGGCTGCTCCATATAAATTTCTTCATCTAAGTCACCATGGAGAAAAGCAGTTTTAACATCCATTTGTTCAACCTCTAAGTCCAGACTTGCAGCCAAGCCTAGAACTAGATGAATGGATGACATCTTCACAACTGGAGAGAATATCTTATAAGCTCAAATTACACCTCCCTAAGGAAGTATAAGCGGTCATTGTCAAATAAAGAACCTAACTAAGGTTAGGGTCGATCCTATGAGGAACAAGGTCTAGACTTAGGCTAATTAATGTTGTTTGTACTTTTAGTCAGCTTATTTCCATAAAAAGGGGGGTTTTGTAAAACAAATAATGATTGATTTAATTTAGTAACAAGTAATTAAGTAAACATAATTCACAATTTTGTAAGACCAATGTGAGATGAAACTAGGGTATACGTGTTCCCCACAAGTTCTTAACGCATTCAACCTAATAATATTAACCATTTTCTAGTATTTAAAATGCAAAGTTGGTAAGTTAGGTATCTCCTAAGTAATTGGTCGTCCAGATAGGAAATTTCACCACGCAACTTGGTCGGTCTACGTGTGTATGCTTTTATAACCCTTACCATTGACCCTAGATTAACCCTCACATATTTGGGTTAGGCTATTAGATAACGGATTATCAATGCTAAATCTCCGTTGTTTAATTTCTTTTCCCATTCATTACTTCCTTGGTCGGGCAAGTAAGAATAGGGTGAGTTCTAACGTTGCGCACCGTTAAAAAGCATTCAAAATGAAGAGATCAACAATACATGCATAAACACTATTTTAGGATTACTTAATTATTAGTTTTACGTTATTAATTACTCACGGTTCCCACAACCCTAGTTTTGGCAAGTAAGTTCTCAAAGCCAAAAGTATGTATCTCAAAATGTCTAACAACCCAAAAAATGAAAAATATAACTAATATTTATAGAAAACAAAATCCTAAATAAAGTAGGAAAAGAAAATCTAAGGGAATTCGGATTAGGCAGAGGTTCCTATGGTTGATATCTATGGCTCGTAGGAACTCCTATGGTTCGTAGGTACCTCCCGCCAATCAGTAGCTTGACCTTCAATATAGTAGCACTTTCTATGGGTATAATCTACGACCCGTAGATCTTTGTACGACCCATCCTGTTCAATCGTCATTCAAGTACTGGAGCTCAATTTCTCTGAACTTTTCTACGACTTCATTTGTATGACTCGTAGGAGTAACTACAACTCGTTAATTAGCTTCTGTCGTTTAACATTAGCTCCAATTTTAGCACTTGAACCTACAACTCCTTTCTACGGCTCGTAGATCATCCTACGGCTCATAGGTTGAGTCGTCAAAACACAAAAATCCCTGCTGTTGTAACATTTCAATGCCAACTGCTCCAAAACATATTATTTGCAAAATTTCAAGCAAAATACCATCACATCTAATAACAAATGCTCAAGACACATGCAAAACCCCAAGTTTAAAGCATTAAAAATATCATAAATCCATGGTACATCAACACCCTCAACTTAAAATTGTTGCTTTTCCTCAAGCGACACAACAAACTCAAAATGACACTATTTATAGTAAATGACACTACGCAGAAGAAACCCAAAAACTCAAGCAATAGCATGGCATTGTCTCAAACATCAACCTTCCTTATTAATTTTCAGCATAGTGCAAACATTATGTTCAACAACAAGTCAACACATGCAGATCAATTTATGATATAGATGTACCAATAGACACATTCACATACACATATAACAATCACCAAGATACTTACTCTTTAATAATGTAACTTGTGCCCTCACCGCAAAGAAATTCCTTTGTTCACCCATAATTTGATTATAGTTCAATTTTAGGGACTCAGTATATGCTCATGCTCAGAATCAAATTCAATACAGTACATGCACAATACCATAGACTTGCCCTTATTTTCTACACTTCAATTTTCAAACCGTTAGATTAGGATCACTATAGGACTTTCTTAGCTTGTAATGTAGGCTCAGGGTCAGGTACGATATATTTGGATATTAAGTGACTTTTCTACCCTCCTTGACATTACATCAGCTATTTTCATCTTTTACAACCAATCTTGGCATCGTCTTACTTTTTGTTTTTCTCCGTGTCATACATTGAAGCTCGGGTGTGACTTTGACTCGATTTTCTTGCTTGATTCAACTTTTTCTTCAACTTTTCATTTAAGCTTTTCATTCTCTTATCTTTTGTATTCAGTCACACCATCTCAAACATTCTTATGCATTTTTCTTCTTTTATCAACACACAATTCTTTTCATACCCCTTTCTTTTCTTGTTTTGCTCCACAATAGCCACCCTCAACTTAGGTTTTGAGCATGAGTTGAGGTGCACGATGTCCCAGGAAGGACCAGTGCCAAAATCAAGGTGAAACTCTAAAGTACCCACCCTCAACTTAGGCTTTTAGACTGAGTTGAGGTACACAATATCCAAGGAGAAACTAGGGCCAAAGCAAAGTTTAATGATTTACTCGAGGAAGGTAAATTGGGTGAATTGAAAGAATGGTCTTCTTTAGGCTCAAAAATTTGTATCGAAGGGAGCAATTTATTTGTATGGTTGGTTGATTTTAGGCTTAAGTGGACTCATTTTCAATAAAGGCCTATGATCCTTTCCTAATTCACAATTTAAATCATCTTAGAAAAACTAACGGGAAAAGTTCTAGATTGACACATACAATATGAATATACAAACATCCTTACACACACATGACACATTGTTTTACTATCAAATCATCAGTGTATTTGGTTCATGCTACATCTTAAGTTATGTTGTCTAATCGATTCCTATCATATCATACAAAGATCCTACACATTCGACTTATGAATCACATAGATATAACACAATTTTCAAAATTTTTGAAGGGTGTCAATTTAATGCTCTATTGTCATCATGCTTTTATTTCTAGTCTACTTCTACAATTTACTATCCTAAACATACCGGTTCAACAGAAATTAAACAGTTCCTTGGGGAAAAAGAACACATGCAAGAAAACCCCAAGGAAGGATTGTGAATTGGGTTACTCAGACTTCACCCCAACACTCACGATCCATTGATCCCACCCCCACATAAAAAATAGTGCAGTATCCTCAATGCACAAATAAAATGAAAACATATGGTGAGACAAACATGTGGTGCTTAAGCGCTGACGACTATCAAGAGGTTGGTGGGTCCAGTCGCTTCGAACCCTATGTATCAATCTGTGTGGCACCATCTGGAGTAATCAAGGGTGCACCATCAGTAGTGCCCCCTGAACCGGAGGCTCCAACAGCTAGCTCCCACACTCTCCTATATTGGATCTCCTCATAAAGTATAGACTGGTGTTGCACAGCCATAAGCTCCTGCCGCTTTTGTTTCTTCACCCTTCGCTCCTTCTTTGTGTCAGTAGCATGCTCAGAGGTTCGTGTGCACTTTCCTGGCACACGAAGAGGGTCAGTAGTAGGCTGGGCCGCACCAAATAAAGGAAAAATAACATCGCCTCCTCCCTCGACAGGTGAAGGCACTAGTGTAGATGAATCGACAGAAGTCAGTGCATCTATATCAGCCAGGAGAGTGGCTAACTCAGTCTGGAAGGCGGTGAGATCTACTGTTGGCCCAAGCTGGGGACTATCTACCATCCTAAGCTCGAAGGCCTCAATCCTTCGATGTACTGCCTGAATCTTATCATCAATGACTCTCTACATCCTCTCATCCGAGTCCTTCACTACCTTGCTCATCCAAGGCCTAATGTGTTGCAGTAAGGTCGCATCTGAGTCTCCAATTTCTGGAGTCTGGAACGTGGTAGCAAAATGAAAGCTATAGAAAGTAGAGCACGTGGTGTACTCACAGCCTGGCCTGAGGAAGAGGAAGGGGGAGTAGTCTCATAAGGCTCCGTAGTGGGGGTTGGAAAAGTTCCCTCCTCGGACTGCTTTGGTACTAATGCCTCGCCCATAGGCGGCATGTCAAGCTGAATACCCCATCGTGGTGCTATGGGGTTTGAATCATCCAAAAAGAGGATGACATTCACGGTCTTGTTAACCTCGATATACTGATCACCATGGTAGATCGGGATAGTCGCCTCTTTGTATAGCCTGAATATCAAGCAAGGAAAAAGAAGTATGGTGGTCTTCCGGAATGCCCTCTCATGAATCTCTGCAATGATAATGCGAGCAAAATCTATCTCGTTCCCCACCATCAATCATGCTTTCATCACTGCCTGATCAAACGTCAACTGGTTGTCTGCCATCGTAGGGGACAATCGGGCACGGACTATTGACCACCAAAACTTAGCTGTAAAATTAAGAGTGGCCTTCTTAATAGGGAGCGTAAGGTCTCGGACCCACTCAGTATCAATTCCCTTCTTAGCAATGTAGCCGGCCACCCATCGCAGCAAATTCCCTCTGTACTCCATATCTTTCATGCTGGTCTATTCCAAACTAGCAACATCTAATAATCAAACTCAGTCATGTTAATCGGCTGCTCGTGAGATGGGCCGTAAATAAAACAGTGAACTGTGGCCTCGGATATACTCATGGGGATATCTCGTACTAGTGTAGAAAGAAGTGGAGGCTGCTCTAATGCCTTTGCCCTAGGGGGTGATGTACCGTGAACTTACGATACTTTTGATGCATTAAACTTAGAGTTTTACATACTTCATAAGCATTTTGGTAGTAGATGTGATGGGAATTGTGTTTAATTTTACAGAAAATAGGTTTTTGGAGCACTTGGTGATTAAAGTGTTGCAGCAGTAAAGTTTTGGTGATGTATGAATCAACTTACCTGTCACGACCCGATTGCTTGAGTCATAATGGCGTCTACCAACCCACTAGTAGGCAAGCCAAACCCTGTCCCGGAACTTGACAGTAATGGGACTGAGGGTGGAAACTAAACCTCAACCAGGAGAAAACATAAATAAAAGGAACACATAAGGGAAAGTCGGAAGCGAACCCAAAAAATATATACAATAAAAGATACCTCCTAGAACCTGGAACTCACGAGTACAGAGCTACTATAAAAAGAGTACAAGTCCCAAAAGTGGACCACAGAAACAAGCATGTCTCAAACATGAAAGACAAGACAAAACATATATACAGAAGGAGATGGGTAATCCCAGAACGCCAAGTGCTCACCTTCGCCTCCGGAATAGACTGCAGCATGCTCGACCTCAATTTTGATAACGGCGCTCAGACCTGTATCACAAAAACAGATGAAGAGTGTAGCATGAGTACCAATACAACAGGTACCCAGTAGGTATCATAGGCCGACTGAGCAAGAAAGGTAAAAACAGACTGAAAAGATAGAATCAAACAAGAACAGAGGTCAAACGAAATAAGAATAGAAACAAGCCGGAAGCAAATCTAAGAACACCTAAACTAAACCTCACTGGGCCCCCATAAGACCCAAAAGGCACGCTCAAGCATAGATAAGCAAAACCTGAACGGACCCCCATAATCCCGACAGGTACACAGAAAGGCTAAATCTATGAGACTGAAGGAAAACCCAACTGCAAATCGAAACCACTAACCAACTTAATTGACACAACCAGCCAACTCCAACCTAGTCAAAAGTCTGACTTCCTGATCGGGCCGCCCAACCAGATAGCAACTCTCGGGGGCCCTGCCTTAGCTAGTAGAGTGCAAAGGGGGAAAAACAACTCCTCCCAAGGCCCTAATGTCCAATCACCAAATCGGCTAACACTCTCGAGGGCCCTACCAAACAAGTAGAGTGCGCGGGGCATGTCGACTTCGAAGAGGTTCTCTAATATCTTCTAACCAATTGCCCAACTGGCTTACACTCCCGGGGGCCTGCACTAGCCAATAGAGTGAGCCAAATAACACTCCCAGGGGCCCTGCCCTAACCAGTAGAGCGTGTGGGGAGTATCAACTCCGTAAAGGATTTCAAATTCCAAGCCATCATGGATCGCCGTCCACCACCAACCACATCACCACAGAATCGACCTCGAGACGCCCAAACCCAGGAAAACGCCACGCCTCCGATAATATATCGGCACCACAGAAATGGGGAGAGAAACCAGAGGATCACAAACCATATCAAGCCAAAGCTAGGCTCATACTATCAGGCCCAAGCCTGCTATTCCGGTCTACAAGGACTTAGTCCATCCGAATCGACGTCGGATACATACCAAAGTCAAAATAGGTGCATGGGTCTAAGGCAATTCTAGCCTAACCTAGTCTAAGGCCGATAATATGCTCTAACATAAATAAATAACAAAACAGTTAAGCTACATGCATCAACACCGAAACAACCCATCCGATAGCATGATACTGCCCTCAAAACGGCCCGAAAATCAAGCCTAAAACATGATTTCTAAGAAGAAGAGAAGAAATACTAGTACCCCACCCCAGATTCACACAAATCAGCATGCATTCACATAATCGAGCTCAATCTAAAAAGAAGGGAAGCCGTAACCTACTAGAAGGCTGACTGCACGCGCTCTAAATCACTCTGTAGAGCTTTTCCCTTTCGAACGGCCTTAGACTGCTGCCACACTATCAAAAATAGAATCACAGCATCAGGACGGTCGTTTAGACACTAAAATCATGAAAATCGGAGATGGACCAATTTAGGAGTCAAAATAAGAAAATGTGGGACATGCTCCGAAAATCCTAAAATTGACTCCGTAAAAGGGTCCTAAACCTTCCCCCGAACTTGTGTTCCAAAACAGAAAACAATTCAGGGCTCGAAACAGTCGACAACCCAAGAAAACAAAACATGCAAAACATTACACTTTAAAGCTTAAGGCAGCCACTTATGCCTCAAATTCACTGAAATCAGAGCTCACCCAACGCTATCCGAACCAACACCCACAAAGCCTACGCAATTCCCAACACATGCAACTTTGAATCGCCAAATTCTGACTTATAACGAGGGAGAAATCACATTTGAAAGCCTGCAAGCCAACAAAACCCGACTGCCTCTTTTATACTTAAGTACCAGTCACGCTGGCCTCCGCGAACGCGGCCAGAGGCCCACGAATGCGGAGGGAGAGAAAATAAAGCTCTGCAAATGTGGAACTTCTCTGCGGATACGGAGAACACCCAAGCAGACCTCCGCAAACAGGGACACCTTTCCACGAATGCGGAGAAGAAAGAGATAGAGCTCCGTGAATGAGGACACCTTTCCGCGAACGCGAAGAGGAACAAGACAGAGCTCCACAAACGCGGAGCCAGGATCATGAACGCGGAGAAGAAATGGGTCTGCAACATCTGCTGTTGCACCAGCTAAGTTTTAGCTTTGGCCAAAACTTCGACGGGGTGCTCGGGATTCGTTCGGAACCCCGTGCACGCAAATGAGATATGCTACCCCATCAAATTCGACGTTCTGGACTCAATGGCACAGTTGAAATTTCCATACGAGTTCATTTTGACAAAAAGTTCATCCCACACCCCAAATGCCATTTTTACCAAATTCTACCAAGGGCCTCAGAATTAGATCAAAAGCCTCGGGAAGCGTACGCAGGGTCATTCTAGACCAAACTCGGCATTTTGGAACTAACTACACTGACGGAATTATCATCCGAGTGCATTTACCAAGAATGTTGACCAAAGTCAACCTTATACAAAATTTCAAAGGCTAAAGTGCCAAATGGACCCAAAGTCACACCGGAAGCCTCGGGACTCGGTCCAACCATGCTACTAGCCTAATTTTGCCGCTCCGGAGCTGATGGAACCGTCAGAATTCCATCCTGAGGTCATTTACCTGAGGTTATGAACGAATCAACTTTCAGGTTTCAAAAGCTCCAAAACAGGAAAACGGGCATAAAACCCAAACGAACGACCAGGTAACCGAACAGTCAGTGCCAGCAGGTCATAAATGACTTGGGGTCACTACAGGAACGCTCTAAATGACAGAAAGAAGACATTAACACAAAAATGACCTGGAGGGTCATTACAACATCCACTACTAAAAGAACTTTCGTCAGCGAAAGTAAGAGTCAAGAAGTACCTGAGGGCTCAAATAAGCTGGGGAACAGCACCTGCATCTCCTGCTTGGTCTCCCAGGTAGCCTCCTTGACTGGACGATGCCTCCAATGAACCTTAACCACAGGAGTGGCTCTAGACCTCAACTGCCTCACATTTCTGCAAAAATAGCAACTGGCTCCTTAATATAGGTCAGGCGATCATCCAACTCAACGACATCATACTGGAGCACATGAGACTCATTTGGAACATACCGGCGCAACATCGAAACATGGAAAACTGGGTGAATAGCTGAAAATGCTGGAGGTAAAGGTAACTTAAGGCCACAACACCCACTGTCCTCAAAATCTCAAAAGGCCGAATATACCTGGGGCTAAGCTTGCCCCACCTCCAAAATCTCATCACGCCTTTCATGGGTGATACTCAGAGGAATACTCTATCACCAATGGCAAATCTCAATGGTCGGTGCCTACTATCCGCATAACTCTAGTATCTACACTGAGCCGTCCTGAGCATATCCTGAATCATCCTCACATGCACTAAGGCCTCCTGAAACAAGTCTGTACCTCACGGCCTAGGCCCTATAGACTCAAACCAACCGACTAGAGTGCGACAATGCCTACCATATAAAGCCTCAAACGGGGCCATCTGAATGCTAGAGTGGTAGCTGTTGTTGTACGCAAACTTTGCCAAAGGCAAAAACTGGTCCCACAAACCTTCAAAGTCCAAGACACAAGCCTACAACATATCCTCAAGGACCTGAATAGTGCGCTCTGACTGGCCATCAGTATGTGGGTGGAATGCTATGCTAAGGTTGACACGGGTGCCCAACTTCTCTTGAAATACTTTCCAAAAGCTGGAAGTGAATTGTGAATCCCGATCTGAAATGATAGAAACAGGCACACCATGAAGACGAACCACCTTTCGAATATAGATACGAGCTAGCCTCTCAGCACTGAAGGAAGTATAAAATGGAAAGAAGTATGCTGACTTGGTCAATCGATCTACGATGACCCAAATGCTGTCAACACCCCTAGAAGTCCGAGGCAAACCCATAATGAAATCCATGGTGATACGCTCCCACTTTCACTCAGGAATGGGTAATCTCTGCAACTCACCTCCAGGCCTCAAATGCTCGGCTTTCACTTGCTGACAACATAAGTAACGAGACACATTATCTGAGATGTCCCTTCTCATACCACTCCACCAGTAATGCTGCCTCAAATCACGATACATCTTAGCGGTGCCCGAATGGATAGAATACCTGGAATCATGGGCCTCTCTAAGAATCAGCTGAATCAAATCCCCAACTCTTGGAACACACAAACGGCCTACAAATCTCAAAACCCCATCAAAATCTAGAGTAGCCTACCCGGTATCACCTGCCAATACTCTATCTCATAGTGCCACCAAAGACTCATCCTCAAATTGTTGACCATGAATATGATCTAGCTGGGATGACTGAACTCCCACATAGGCTAACACCCGATTGGTATCTGAAACATCAAGCCTTATCATCTGGTTGGCTAGGGACTGGATGTACAAAGCCAAGGGTCGCTTCAAAATAGAAAGGAGGGCTAGACTACCCACACTCAATGCCTTCCGGCTCAAGGCATCTGCTACCACATTCACCTTGCCCGGATGGTAGAGAATAGAGAGATCATAGTCCTTCGAGAGCTCAATCCAACAGTGTTACCTCGAGTTAAGATCCCTCTGGGTCATAATGTACTGAAGGCTCCTGTGATCAGTGTAGATCTCACAATGAACTCCATATAAGTACTGCCTCCAGATCTTAAGCGCGAAAACTATTGCCGCCAACTCCAAGTCATGAGTGGGGTAGTTGCGCTCATGCATCTTAAGATGCCTTGACGCATAAGCAATAACCTGACCCTGTTGCTTCAAAAAACAACCCAAACCAATGCCGAATGCGTCACAATAAACTGTGAAGCCCTCGCCCTCAACTGGAAATGTCAATATAGGAGTGGTGGTAAGCAACTCCTTAAGCCTTAGAAAGCTCCTCTCACACTCCTCCGACCACACAAACCTAACATCCTGACGAGTCAACCAAATCAAAGGCGCCTCTATAGAAGAAAAACCCTCAACAAAAGGCCTGTAGTACCTTGCCAATCCGATGAAACTTTGAATCTCAGTCACAGAGGTGGGCCTGGCCCAATCACGGATAGCCTCAATATTCACTGGATCCACCTTAATGCCATCCTTGGACACTACGTGCCCCAAGAATGCTACACACTCAAGCCAGAACTCGTACTTTAAGAACTTGGCATAAAGCCGATGATCTCTCAAAGTCTGGAGCACTATCCTCAGATGCTGCTCATGCTCATTATGGCTCCGTGAATATACCAAGATATCATCAATGAAGACTATGACAAAGTAGTCCAGATACGGCCTGAATACACGAGTCATCAAGTCCATGAAAGTGGAAGGGGCATTAGTCAACCCAAAAGACCACCAGGAACTCATAATGGCCGTAACAAGTCCTAAATGCTGTCTTAGGGATGTCCGCTGCTCTAATCCTCAACTGGGGGTAGCCAGATCTCAAGTCAATTTTAAAAAACACTGCGGCACCCTGAAGCTGGCCGAACAGATCATCAATACGAGGCATGGGGTAATGGTTCCTCACCATCACCTTATTCAGCTGCGTGTAATCAATACACATCCGCATAGTACCATCTTTTTTCTTCATAAATAAGACTGGGGCACCCTAAGGCAATATGCTAGGTTGAATGAATCCCTTACCCAAGAGATCCTGAAGCTGAACACTGAGCTCCTTGAGCTCTGCGGAGACCATACGGTACGGTGGGATGGAAATAGGATGAGTACCCGGCTCCAAGTCAATGGAAAAATCAATATCTCGCTCTAGGGTAGGCCTGGAAGGTCTGCAGGAAACACATCAGCAAACTCTCGGACCATAGGCACTGAATCCACCGTAGGGCCCTCCCTACTAACATCTCTAACATAAGCCAAATAAGCCAAACATCCACTAGCCACCAGCCTTCGGGCCTGAATATAAGAAATCACCCCAACCGGTGTGCGACTACAAGAACCCTTCCACACCACCGATGGAATAGTAGGCATGGCTAAAGTAATGGTCTTGGCATAGCAGTCCAAGACTGCTCCGTGAGGGGATAACCAATCCATGCCCAAAATCAAGTCAAAATCCAACATACTAAGCACAATACGATCCACCCGAGTGTCCTGCCCCTGAATGGTCAGCATACAAGATCTACAAACCTGATCCACTATTAAAGAATCACCTACTGGGGTCGACACATGCAACGGTAACACTAAGGGATCTAGATTCACCTCCAACCGAGAAGCACAATAAGCATACACATAGAATAGGTAGAACCATGATCAAATAAAGCTGAAGCGGACTGATGGCATAAGAGAACCGTACCTGTGATCATATCATCCGATGCCTCGGTCTCTGCTCTGGCTGGAGCTGCATAGAAATGGCCCTGGGTGCCTCTACCCCGTACATCCACCCTGCCACCTGTCCTGCCTCCCCGGGGACCTCCCCGAATACCTTGATACTTTCCTCCTCCCTTAGCTGGAGGTGCTGTTGCTGGTGCCGGTCTCACTGCCTGAGGAGCTGGTAAGGCTGGTCTTGATATAGGGCACTCCCTGGACCAATGATCAAGCCTCCCGCACGTGAAACAACCCTGAGAAAACTTGCTCACAACTAGAGGCCAGCCACCCCGACCTGAGGAACCTATATGAATATCCCCTCAGCCCTGACTCAGACCGGCACTATAACCACCCTGATGGGGCTGGTCACCCTCCACAATCTGCAACGATGCTTGAAATGGGCGGCTGGGCTGACCCGACAGGAACCTCTGCTGAACTCGATCATGAGTAATTCTAGGCCTAGGACAGGGCCTACTAAAGCTATCATCTTGACTGGCCCTCTTGCTGCTGCCCCCGTAGGCCTCGTGACGGAGCTGCTCAAGCGTACGGGCATGGTCCACCACATCCAGAAAAGAGTGACCCTCTGAAACCATAGACTGCGACTCAATATGCAATGAAAACCTCAAACCTCTAACGAAGCACCTGACTCTCTCCTCCTCCGTGGGCAAGATCATGGTTGCATGATGGGATAACTCATGGAATTTCATCTCATACTCCGATATCGTCATAGAGCCCTGCTCCAACCTCGAGAAATCATCATGGAGATGGTCTCTGATGTTCCGCGGGATAAACCTAGCAAGGAAGGCCTCTGAAAACTCTTTCCACGACACCGGCGGGGATCTAACTGGCCTGGTTTCCATGAAATAGCGCCACCACTATCCGGCCGGTCCATCCAATTGAAAAGCAATGAGGTCAGCTCCTCTCGACTCCACTAACCCAGAGCATGCAATCGCTCCCGATAGGAGGTATTAAACTCATGGGCGTCCTCCCCAATAGCCCCAGAAAACCTCAGCGGTGACAATCTCAGAAACACCTCGAGCATCTTCTGCTCTTTCAATGGCATGACCCCATCTATGACATCCGGCTGAACGGCGGCCGGTGTTGGCAGCTGCTGGTCCTCTGGAGCCGCTGTTGTAGGTTGACCTTGCTGCTGAATCTCTGGATCTGGAACTATTGTCGAGGCCTGCTGCATACCCCCTATCGCTGCCAAAATCTATGCAAGCATATCCTGAAGGTCAGGGGTGGCAGCTGGTGCGGGCAGTGGCTAAGCTGGTCCTGGCCCCATCGGCTGAGGAGGAATCTGGTCAATCTGAGGCTCTGCCTTTGGCTCAAGAGTCCTCACTCTATTTGCAGGCCCAGGTGCATCACCCCCGGCCGCTCTACCGCACATGCGATCCATCCTGTGACAGAGTGAAACAAGTAAGATTTGAAGAAACCAATCGAACAGCAACACACAAAAATGATACAAAACAGGTAAACCCCCTAAGGACATCCTATAGCCTCCCAAAGATAAGTCACGGAAGTCTCCGCGCCGATCCGCAAAACTCTATTAGATGCTAGCTCTGTACAAGTGAGACCGACGAACCTGAGCTCTGATACCAACCTGTCACGACCCGATTGCTCGTGTCATAATGACGCCTACCAACCCGCTAGTAGGCAAGCCAAACCCTGTCCCGAAACTTTACAGTAATGGGACTGAGGGTGGAAAGTAAACCTCAACCAGGTGAAAACATAAATAAAAGGAACACGTAAGGGAAAGGCGGAAGTGAACCCAAAAACTATATATAATAAAAGATACCTCCTAGAACCTGGAAGTCGAGTACAGAGCTACTATAAAAAGAGTAAAAGTCCCAAAAGTGGACCACAAAAATAAGACTGTCTCAAACACGAAAGACAAGCCAAAACATATATACAAAAGGAGACGGTAATCTCAGAACGCAAAGTGCTCACCCTCGCCTCCGAAACAGACTGCAGCAGGCTCGACCTCAACGCTGATAACTAGCGCTCGGACCTGCATCACGAAAATAGATGCAAAGTGTAGCATGAGTACCAATACAACAAGTGCCCAGTAGGCATCATAGACCGACTAAGCAAGAAAGGTAAAAATAGACTGAAAAGATAGAATCAAACAAGAACAGAGGTCAAATGAAATATGAACAGAAACAAGCCGCAAGCAAATCTAAGAACACCAAAACTAAACCTCATTGGGCCCCCATAAGACCTAGAAGGTACACTCAAGCACAGACAAGCAAAAACCCGAACGGACCCCCATAAGCTCGACAGGTACACAGAAAGGCTAAATCTACGAGGCTGAAGGAAATCCCAACTGTGAACTGAAACCACCAACCAACACAACTAGCCAACTCCCACCCAGTCAAAAATTTGACTTCCAGATCGGGTCGCCCAACCAGATAGCAACTCCCGGGGGCCCTACCCTTGCTAGTAGAGTGAAAATGGGGAATAACAACTCCTCCCAAGGCCCTAATATCCAATCACCCAATCGACTAACACTCTCGGGGGTCCTGCCCAGCCAGTAGAGCGCGCGGGGCATGTCGACTCTGAAGAGGGTCTCAAATATCTTCTAACCAATTGCCCAACCGGCTAAAACTCCCGGGGTCCCTGCCCCAGCCAGTAGAGTGAGCCAACTAACACTCCCGGGGGCCCTACCCTAGCCAGTAGAGCGTGTGGGGGCGTATCAACTCCGTAGAGGATTTCAAATTCCAAGCCATCATGGATCGCCGTCCACCACCAACCACATCACCATAGAACCGACCTCGAGATGCCCAAGCCCAGGAAATCACCACGCCTTCGATAATGCATCGACACCACAAAAATGGGGAAAGAAACAAGAAGATCACAAACCATACCAAGCCAAAGCTAGGCTCATACTATCTGGCCCAAGCCGTCTATTCCAGTGACACATACCAAAGTCAAAATAGGTGCATGGGTTTAAGGCAATTCTAGCCTAACCTAGTCTAAGGCTGATAACATGCTCCAACATAATTAAACAACCTAATAGATAAGCCACATGCATCAACACCCAAACAACCCCTCCGATAGCGTGATATTGCCCCCAAAATGGCCCAAAAATCTAGCCTAAAACATGGTTTCTGAGAAGAAGAGAAGAAATACTAGTACCCCACCCCAGATTCACACAAATCAGCATGCATTCACACAATCCAGCTCAATCTAAAATGAAGGGAAGCCGTAACCTACTAGAAGGCCGATCGCGAGTGCTCCAAATCACTCTGCCAGAGCTTTTCCCTTCCGAACTGCCTCAGACTGCTGCCATGCTATCAAAAATAGAATCACAACATCAGGATGGTCGTTTAGACACTAAAATCATCAAAATCAGAGATGAACCAATTTAGGAGTCAAAATCAGAAATCTGGGAACTGACTCCATAAAAGGGTCCTAAACCTTCCCCCGAACTTGTGTTCAAAAATAGAACACAATTCGGGGCTCAAAACAGCCGACAACCCAAGAAAATAAAACATGCAAAATTTACACTTTAAAGCTTAAGGCAGCCACTTACGCCTCAAATTCACTGAAATCGGAGCTCACCCAACGCTATCTGAACCAACACCCACAAAGACTACGTAATTTTGAACACCCGCGACTTTGAATCGCCAAATTCTGACTTATAACAAGTGAGAAATCACCTTTGAAAGCTTGCAAGCCAACAAAACCCAACTCCCCTTTTATACTTAAGTGCCAGTTACGCTGACCTCCGCGAAAGCGGCCAGAGGCCCGCGAAAGAGGAGGGAGAGAAAACAAACCTCCGCGAACGTGGAACCTCTTCACGGATGCGGAGAACACCCAAGTAGACCTCTGCGAACACGAACACGTTTTCGCGAATACGGAGAAGAAAGAAATAGAGCTCCGCGAACGCGGACACCTTTCTGTGATGGCAGAGAGAAACGAGACAGAGCTCCACTAACGCGGAGCCAGGACCGTGAACGCGGAGAAGAAATGGGTCTGCAGCATCAGCTGCTGCACCAGCTAAGTTTTAGCTTTGGTCGGGATTCGTTCTGAACCCCGTGCACGCAAACGAGATATGATACCTCATCAAATTCGATGATCCAGACTCAATGGTGCAGTCAGAATTTCCATACGAGGTCATTTCAACAAAAACTTGGTCCCACACCCCAAATACCATTTTTGCCAAATTCTACCAAGGACCTCGGAATTAGATCGAAAGCTCCGGGAAGCACACGAAGGGTCATTCTAAACCAAACTCGGCATTTTGAAACTAACTGTGCTGACAAAATTCTCATCCGAGCGTGTTTATCAAGAATGTTGACCAAAGTCAACCTTATGCAAAATTTCAAAGGCTAAAGTGCCAAATGGCCCCAAAGTCACACCGAAAGCCTCGGGACTCAGGCCAACCAAGCTACTAGCCTAATTTGGCCGCTCCAAAGCTGATGGAATCATTTGAATTCCTTCTTAAGGTTGTTTACCTGAGGTTGTGACCGTAATCAACTTTTCAGGTTTCAAAAGCTCCAAAATAGGAACACGAGCATAAAACACAAAGGAATGACCAGGCGACTGAACAATCAGTGCCAGCAAGTCATAAATGACTTGGGTCACTATAGGAATGCTCTAAATGATGGAAAGAAAGCATTAACACAAAAATGACCTGGAGGGTATTACATTACGAGCTGTAGGTTGAAGTCGTAGGTTCAAGAGCTGTGAATTTTAGCTAAGTATGTAATGACGGTTGAAGATGACGAGCCGTAGTTCCTGCTACGAACCATAGAAAACTTCAGAAGAGGTCAATTTCAGTACTTGATTGACGGAGGAACAGGAAGGGTCGTAATAAGGTCTACGAGCCATAGATCATGCCCGTAGAAAGTGACCTAAAGATTATTGACTAACTGCTGACTGACAGAAGAAACCTACAAGCCGTAGGTCTGACTACGAGCCGTAGGTCACCAACCGTAGATGACACTACCCAAGCCGAATTTCCTGAGCTTTCCTTTTCCTACTTAGTTTAGGTTTTGTCTTCTATAAATATAAGTTGTAATTTTTGTTTTTTATAAGTTTTTGGTGATAGAAAATTTGTGAAACATTATTTTGGCTTTGGGAATTATTTAATCAAACATTATTGGTATATTCTTAAAAGTTGGTTTATGCAATTGACTTTTGTTCTTCAATTCAAGATTGTGGATTTCATCAATTATACTTGTAAGGTAATGATTTATTTTCTAAACCCTAATATGATTTGTGAACAATCAAGCATGAATAACTAAATCCACAACTAGGGTTGTGGGAATCATGAGTAATTAGCAAATTTAAACTAATAATGAAGTAATTCTTGATAAAGTGTTTATGCATGTATTTTATAATCTTTTCGTTTTGAATGCTTTTTAACGGTGCGCAACGTTAGAACTCGCCTCATTCCTACTTGCCAGACCAAGGAAGTAATGAATGATAAACATATCAAACAACAGAGATTTAGCGTGATAATCCGCTATCTAATAGCCTGAACCACATGCGTAGATGGCTAATCTGGGTCAAAGGTAAGGGTTAGTAAATCATACACCCGTAGATGGACCAAGTTGAGTGGTGAAATTCCCTATTTGGAGGACCAATCACATAGGCTATACCTAACTTACTGATCATGCATGTTAAACACTAGAAAATAGTTACTATTATTAGAATTACTGAGTTAAGAGCTTGTGGGGAACACATGTGCCTAGTTTCATTCTTATATTGATATTACAAACTACGAATTCTATTACTTGTTTACTTGCTACACAATCAATCAATCAATCATAATTTTAGTTATTAAAACCCCCTTTTTATAGAGATAACTTGGCTAAACGTACAACTAACAATAAATTAGACTAAGTCTGAACCATATTCCTCGTGGGATCGACCCTAACCTTTGTTAGGTTGTTTATTTGACAACGATCGCTTATACTTCTTAAGGGAGGTGTAATTTGGGTGTATCAAATTTTGGCGCCATTGTCGGGGAATAAGACTTTTAGATTAGACTAATTTCGTTATTGCACTTTAGTCAATTATTTCTTGATTTACGTTTAATTTGTTTTTGTTGTCTTCAGATCTTAGTTCTAGTGTATGCCAAATACACAAAGTCAAGGCATTCCCCTGACTCCTTACGACCCAGAATAAATAAGAACTCTATGAAGAATGGCTGGAATAGGTCAATAAAAGAGACATGAAGATAATCCAAACGGAGAGGGTCGTCAAGAGATACCTGGAGTCCAACCTCTGAGAGTGGAGGACATGCCAGGAAACATTCAGCAAAATCTTGTTGTTGATAATGTTGTGAGAGTGCAGAACCAACCCGCACCCAATATCTACCTTAACTATGAGGTTGACCATAATGTTGTAGGATCGATCGGAGCCATAGTCGTTCCTCCATTACCTCATGGACACACGTTTGTGGTTACAAGCAGTCTTATGCAGATGCTGACATCTCGAGGACCATTTGTTGGGTTAGAATCGGAGGACCCATATGCTTATCTAAGTAAGGTAATCAGCGTATTTAAGAGCAGTGTGGGGAGACCGGGCCTAGATATGGATGCGATTGGTTTGCATGTGTTCCCTGTATCTTTGACAAGTGATGCTACTGTATGGTTGTATGAACTCCCATATAACTCTCTTACCACCTGGAATGAGCTGCACCGAGTGTTCCTCGAAAAATACTTCTCGTTATCTAAGAAGCTAAAACTTAAAGATAAACTTAATAATTTTGTGGCTTTACATGGGGAGTCTGCCAATGATCTTGGGACAGGTATAGAGGTTTCATGAGAAGTGTGCCGAACCACCGCATTGATGATGAATCACTCAAGGAGTATTTCTATAGAGGGCTGGATGACAATGGAAAAGCTGTGCTAGACACTACTGCGGGAGGATCTTACGGAGCAAACACATTCCAGGAGATTGCAGATAAACTGGAAAAGATATCAAAGAACAATAAAACATGGAGCACTAGAACATCGGCTACTGCAAAGAGCGCTTTCTCAATACAAGCTGCACCAAACCAATCCAATGATGATATTCGTGAAGAGATGGCGAAGTTGAGGACAAAGTTAGGCTTGGTGCTCAAACATATGAGTGGTAATGCGGGAAAAGTTAATGCAGTCCAATATCATCATAATGCTCCACCAACTGACTGGTATACATACGAAGATGATGCGAATCTTGTGAACGAGCAATCGGGGGGTTTCCAGACCAACACCCAAGGATCCAATCAGGATAATTGGCACCAAGGCAAGGGAATCAAGGTTGGAAGTTTAGCAACTACAATAGAGAAGGACAGTATACTCGTGAAGGGAACTACAACAGAGATAATAACTACAGTAGAAATGGGTATAACAACAAAAATGATAGAAGTGGCCCGTACATCCTACCAGGAAACTGAGAAGGTGGATTGAGTCTTAATCGCATTGAAGATTTGATGGGCAAGATGATGAAAAGGTTTGACTCTACATATGAAAATGTGAAGGAGATGCGGAATGACTTATCAGGCATCGGGAAAAAAGTAGAGTCACATGTAGTGTCAATTAGACAGATTGAGCAGCAATTGAGCCAATTATCTTTGAATGCAAATCCGTGCCAACAAGGAACACTTCCCAGCAATACGGTTCAAAACCCAAGGAATGATAGGCATTGCATGGCAGTCACTACTAGAGGTGGAAAGTAGACTGTTGATCCTCCTATGATGACTGGAGTAGAAAGTGCAAAGGAACCGGAGGAAGATGAAGTTGAGGTAGCAGAACTACCTAAAGATCAAAACTAGAAGGAGGCTGAAATCATGCAAAAGGTCATCCCTATGCCAAGACCTCCACCTCCCTTTCCACAAAGGTTGGTAAAGAAGACAGAAGAAGGGAAGTATAGGAAGTTTATCTCTATGCTAAAATAGTTGTCTATAAATGTTACTTTGATTGAAGCATTAGAACAGATGCCCAATTACGTAAAGTTCATGATAGATTTGGTGACCAAGAAGAGAGCTGTCAGTTTTGAAGATGATGAAAAGCTACAACATTGTAGTGCCATTGCTACTCGGTCGTTAGTGCAAAAGAAGGAAGATCCTGGAGCATTTACTATCCCATACACGATTGGCATGATACACTTTGCGAAGGCATTATGTGACTTAGGTGCTAGCATTAATTTGATGCCGCTGTCTGTGTTCAAGAAATTGGACTTCGGAGCCCCCAAACCAACTGCAATGCGACTACTTATGGCTGATCGCACTGTGAAGAGACCAATAGGGGTACTTCAAGATGTTTTAGTGAAAGTTGAAGCATTCATATTTACGGTGGATTTTGTGATACTAGACTACGAGGTAGATTTTGAAGTGCCTATCATCCTAGGAAGACCGTTCGTAGCTACGGGGTGAGCTTTAGTGGATATGGAGAAAGGGTAGATGAAGTTTTGTTTGAACAAAGAAGAGGTAACATTTAATATCTGTAGATCCATGAAGCATAAAAGTGAACTTAAATCAGTCTTAGTGGTGAACCATACCGATGAGGAGAAGCCAAATGTACCCATTGAAGAGAGACTAGGTGTTGAAGCACTAGCTGCGGTAATCATAAACTTTGATGGTGATGGTATTGCTGAATATGAGAAGTTAGTTGTTGTACTTGATGAGAAGCTAGATTTGGATCTGAAGAATTGAGACACACCGCCTGCAAAACCATCTATTGATGAGCCTCCGACATTGGAAGTAAAAGCTCTTCCATCTCATTTGCGGTATGCGTTCTTAGGCCAAAACAATACTTTGCTTGTCATTATAGATACTGATTTGAATTAAGGGCAAGTAGAAGCTTTGATATCAGTGCTGAAGCGGTACAAAATGGCGATTGGATGCACGATTGATGATATTATTGGTATTCCACTGGGAATATGCTTGCACAAAATCCAACTCATGCCGAACTGCAAGCCACGTATTGAACACCAGAGAAGATTGAATCCACCAATGCAAGAGGTGGTGAAGAAAGAAATCATCAAGTGGTTAGATGTTGGAGTGGTGTATCCAATTCTTGATAGTAACTGGGTGTGCCCGATTCAATGTGTGCCAAAGAAGGGTGGAATCACTGTGGTTCCCAATGTGAAAAATGAGCTCGTTCCAATGCGTCCTGTCACTGGATGGAGGTTCTGTATGGACTATCGCAAGTTGAATGCATGGACTGAGAAAGATCACTTCGCGATGCCGTTCATGGACCAAATGCAAGATCGTCTTGCTGGCAAAGGATGGTACTAGTTTCTAGATGGATATTAGGGCTACAACTAGATCTCTATAGTCCCGGAAGATCAAGAGAAGACCACTTTCAGTTGTCCTTATGGGACATTCACCTCTAAAAGAATACCATTCGGTTTGTGTAATGCAAAAGCTACTTTTCAGCGTTGCATGATGTCTATATTTTTTGATATGGTGTAAGACGCTATCAGGGTATTTATGGATGATTTTTCTGTAGTTGGTGACTCTTTTGATGATTGCTTGGTACATTTAGGTGACGTGCTGAAAAGCTGTGAAGAGTGTAATCTTATGCTAAACTGGGAGAAATGTTACTTCATGGTAAAATAAGGTATAGTTATGGGACATAGAATCTCACAAAAAGGTATTGAGGTTGATAAAGAAAAAGTTGAGGAGATTGAAAAATTACCACCACCCATATCCGTTAAAGGTGTTAAAAGTTTTCTAGGGCATGCAGGTTTCTATAGGAGATTAATTGAAGATTTCTCAAAAATTTCACACCCTTTGTGCAGATTGCTCAAAAAGGAGATAAAGTTTGTATTTGATGATGCTTGTCTGAGAGCATTTGAGGAGCTAAAAAAGAAGTTGATCTCTGCACCTATCATTATTTCACTGGATTGGGGACAACCGTTCGAAGTCATATGTGATACGAGTGGGGTGGCACTCAGCGTAGTATTGGGGCAAAGGCGAGAGAAGATTCTTCATCCCATATATTATGCGAGTAAAGCTTTAAATGTTGGTCAAAATAATTACATTGTCACCGAACAAGAATTGATTGCCTTAGTCTTTTCATTTGAGAAGTTTTGATCTTATTTGCTGGGCACTAAAGTAATTGTGCACACTGATCATTCTGCATTGAGGTATCTCATGGGAAAGAAGAATGCAAAATCGAGGTTGATTCGATGGGTACTACTACTGTAAGAATTCGACATTGAGGTAAGAGATAGAAAGGGGATAGAAAATCAAGTGGCTGATCACTTGTCTAGATTAGAGGAAGAAGCGATGTTGAAGCTAGAGGATGGAGTTGAGATTGATGATACATTCCCAGATGAACAGGTATTGGTTTCTTCTTGTGATCTTATCCCCTGGTTTGCAGATTTCGCCAATTACTTGGCAAGCGATGTGGTGCCTTTAGATTTATCGTTCCATCAAAGAAGGAAATTCATGTCTGATGTGAAGAAGTTTTTCTGGGAAGAGGATTACTTTTTTCGTGTCTGTGCTGATGAGATTATTCGTCGCTGTGTGCCTGAGGTGGAGATGATGAGTATATTGGAAGCTTGCCATGTGTCTCCGGTTGGTGGTCATCATAGTGGTATCCGGGCCACTCATAAAATCTTACAATATGGGTACTATTGGCCTACCATTCACCAAGATGCTCATGATTTCACCAAGTCCTATGATCGATGCCAAAGAGAAGGAGATATTTCAAAAAAGCAAGAACTCCCAATGAACCTGATATTGGTGATTGAACTCTTTGATGTTTTGGGCCTTGATTTTATGGGTCCATTTGTAAGTTCAAATGGATGAAGTACATACTTGTAGCGGTTGACTATGTGTCCAAATGGGTGAAAGCTGTTGTGCTTTCCAACAATGAAGGTAAGAGTGTCACCGCGTTTCTGAAAAAGAATATCTTCTTCAGGTTTGGTACACCAAGGGCGATTATTAGCGATGGAGGTTCCCACTTTTGTAACAAACTGTTCAAGGTGTTGCTTGAGAAGTATGGTGTTCGTCACAGCGTAGCAACTCCTTATCATCCATAGTATAGTGGGCAAGTTGAAGTGTCCAATAAAGAAATCAAGCAAATCCTTGCAAAGACTATGAATACGAACATAACTGATTGGTCGAGAAAGCTCGATGATGCTCTATGGGCTTATCGCACTACCTTCAAGACTCCCATAGGTATGTCTCCTTACAAACTTGTTTTTGAGAAGTCATGTCACTTACCTGTAGAGCTAGAGCATAAGGCGATGTGGGCACTCAAGAAGTTGAATCTAGATTAAGATGCTGTATCAAGTCAAAAGTTGAACGAATTGAATGACCTAGATGAGTTCCGCTTAAAAGCATATGAAAGTTCAGCCTTGTATAAAGAGAAGATGAAGAAGTACCACGATCAAAAGATCGAAAAGTGAAAATTTGCTCCCAGTGATATGGTACTTCTATTCAACTTAATACTGCGATTGTTTCCTGGCAAGCTCAAGTCCAAGTGGACAGGACCACTTAGAGTTGTTCAAGTATTTTCACATGGAGCTGTTGAACTTGAGAACAAGGAAGGAACAAAATTCAAAGTCAATAGCCAGAGGATCAAGCTCTATATGGGCAATATGGAAGAGGTCAACGAGTTGATTGAGCAATGGAGCCTTGATGAAGTCTAACTAATCAAGAGATCTGCATCGTGCCACGATGTTAAATAAAGCACTACTTGGGAGGCAACCCATGATGTAAAATCTAGCCAATTTTAGTAATTTTTATGAAATTTTTAACTTTTGCTTTTATTTTATGTATTATTGAGTCATAGTATTGGCTAGATTAGGGTAGTATAGGGTCCATGTCCAAAAAGAGTCAATAAAATAAAAGGAAGTCCTAATGCTTGCTACATGTGCAGGGAGGTGAGAAAATTCTGGAAATTTTTTAAGTATAGAAGGGTCTACGGGTTCCATCTACGAGTCGTCATTCACTCGACGGACCGTAAATGGCATCCATAGAACTTGATGTCTAAAAGCAGCTACAACTTTAAGTCTACGGTTGCATAGTACAAACCATACATCAATTGACGATCCGTAATCTTCAACCGTAGACCCCAGTTATGTTTTGAAATTTTACAAAGTGCTGGGAGTAATGACGGGATCTATCTACGAGCCGTACAACCATGTACGAACCATAGACGGGAAACCATAGTTTCAGGCAGGGTCTTTAATTCGACCCGACCCGCGACACAAGCTAATATAACCGCTCATTTTTAAAACTTTCCCCATTTCCCTCTTTTCCCCAACCGTTAGAAACATTCCCCCATCCTCTAATTCAAGTAATTCATCCCCTCACTCTCCCCAGGTCACCCTTTCAATCATCCCCCACACCCTATATATTCTTCTATTTCCTCAAACTCCTTCTGTCTTTGATTTTTCCCCTTTTCTGATTTTCATTTCCCAACCAGTGTTAAGTCTCTCTAAATTAATAAGTCGCGGGTTCGAAGTCTGATTAGCAGTTGATTACGACATACAACACACTCACACAACTTCCAACTTCATCCTAGTACTACATGTATTGATTTCTTTCCCTAAATTGAATTTGAAGTTGTAATCGAATGTATGCTACTTGACCTCGGGTACAAATGAACGTGAATATTGAGTTTACTAAGTCTAAAATTACCCGTGGGATGATGGTGTTGTGGGTGTTGTTATATTTTGTTGTGATTCATGTGCGTACTACCTTCTAGTTGTGTTCCGAACTTAGGGTTTCGATATAGATTGTTGATCACAAACCTAATTGCATAATTGAAACCTTAGGAATACAGAAACAACATGAATATATGTTGAAATCGTATTCTAGATGTGATTTGATACATTAGATGTTGTAATTGGGTAGTTGGTTAGAGTATTGATTTGAAACTGACACTATGATGGTCGATGACCATGACCTACGGCTTGTAGGGAAACCTACGGACCGTAGGTCACCTCCCATCAGTTTGAATTGCACACCAATAGCTTAAGTTATTTTTGACGTTTTGATGTACGAACCGTAGGTCCTTTGACGGACCGTCCCTCCATCATTTAAACTTCATAAACTTAAAAATTTGACTTCCTCATCTACGGTTAGGACCTACGGTCTGTAGTTTCTTCTACGGCCTGTAAGTACTAATCGTAGGTACCAAAAACAGTAGCAGTCTGAAATGTTTTTCTTTTTTTCTATTTCTTTTCTTTTCTTGTTTTTCTTTCCATATTTTAGTACTAACATGGTCTTACAGGTACCATGCGACTTAAGATCACCCGAAAATATGTGCGAAGGGGCAAAGCTACCGCATCTTCGACCCGACAGAGGCTTATCAATGAGTCTTTTGAGGAGGAGTGCAGTGGGTCTGAGTATGACTCTCCTATGAGGGATGGCTCACCGAAGTCACCCCATGCGACTTGTCAAGAGGCCACACAGTTGGCCATTGTTCAGGTAAGGGAGAGATTGACCTCCGATAGTAGTGAGGGTACTTCCCAGTCTGAGGAGGAAGTACATAGTTCGAGTAGGGGTGGGGAAGAGCCCCAACCCAGAGTTTCCCCTAGCCCCTTGCCTACAGCTCAGTGAGAGCCCAGCTCCGACTTAGAGTCGGAGTCTGAGTCTGCTTCTACTTTTACTTCGGGTGACACAAAGCTCGGAGTGGAACAGCGATACGAGTTGCAGGCGAGCCCAACTGGTGGTGTGTTTCGGGCATGTTTCAACTTTACAATGAGGCCATCTACCAGAATGCCCACAATAAGCACACCCGATAGATTGAGGAGGAGCATAGAGTTATTACAGGCAGCCTCCATACCGCTCTTGCAATACATGAGCTATTCAAAAGACACAGGTGATTGGATGGCTGAGAAGCTAGATCGGTATAGCCCGATCATGGTACAAGAGTTCTATTTTTCATATGCATCCATGATTTAGAGGAACCAACCTCGAAGGGCAAAGGCATTGGAGCAACCACCGCTCCTCTCTACTCACGTACGGGATATTCCCGTAGACATATCCGAGGCCACCCTCCACCATTTTATTTACGGCCCCTCTCACGCTCAGCCGATTAATACGAATGAGTTTGATTATTGGATGCAGACGGTCCGCAACAGAGTGTCTATGCAGGATATGGGGCAGAGGGAGTCACTGCTTAAATGGGTGGCTGGTTATATTACTTACCAGGAGGTCAACACAGAGTGGGTCAGAGATATGACCCTTTCAATAAAGAAGGCCATGTTGAACTTCGTGGCAAAATTTTGGTGGCCTATTGTTCCCACTAGGTTTTCTCCTACGATGGTAGACAACCAATTGTCATGGGATCGTGCGGTGATGGTAGCGTGCTTGATGGCGGGTTACGAGATTGATTTTGCCAAGGTAATAATTTCTGATATCCATGAGCGGGCTTTCTGCAAGACGACTACCTTGCCATTCCCTTGTCTCATTTTTAGATTCTATCGCGAGGCGACTGTACCAGTCTATTTTGCAAACTCCTATATTGTGGTGACGAAGACCATTGATATTGGTCTTATCCAAGATGACTCAAACCCCGCAGCACCACGCAGGGGTATATAGATTGACTTGCCACCCATGGGCGATGCATCAACCCCTGAGTAGGCTGATAAGGATACTATCCCGGCTCCTACTACAGAGCCCTATGGGTCTATTCCCCCTTCTACAGCTTTAGGTTCTGCCGTGAGTACACCACGTGTCCCGCTCCTACTGGGTCGGCCATGCTTCCGATTGCCAGAGTCAGCAAGTTAGAGGCTCAAATGGCGGCTCTTTTACAACATATTTTGCCTTGGATGCAAAAATCGGTGGAAGAGTTTAAGGCACGGATTGAGCGGATGGTGGAGTTTAAGATTCAGGCAGTACACCAGCGCAATGATGCTTTTGAGAGCCAGATGATGGAGAGGTCCCAGCCTGGGCCTACGATAGATGTTTCTACCTTCCAGATGGAGTTAGCTAGTCTCCGTGCTGATCTTACTGCTTTGTCCGCCGTCGACACTGCTGCTCCGGCACCTGCCCCTGCCCCTGAAGTTGATGTTAATAATATAGTGCTTAACGCACTGTTTGGTGCTGAGCAGCAGGCTACTGGGTCCTCCCATGCAGTAGGGAAGCACATCCGGACTGGCAAGGATGCTGATATAGACCCGGAGGAGGTGCAGCGAGCCCGCAAGAGGGAGAGACGGGCACTAGAGGCTGCCCAACACCAGTCCATACGTGATGAGTAGCTCCGACAGGAGTGGATGAGTGCACTGGCTGCAGGAGCTTCTGGTTCGAGGCACACTACTGATGGTGTACCGCAGACTACTACTGAGGACGTTACTAAGGGTGCCTTGCATGATAATCCAGCGGGTTTCAGGCAACCGAACCCACCCACTTCTTGATTGGTCTTCGGCGCACATGCGCCACAGGTTTGTCTCACCCGATGTTTTTTAATTTTGACTTGTGCATTGAGGGCATTGCACTACATTTTCTAATGGGGGTGGGGTGAATGGATTGTGAGTGTTGAGGTGAAGTTTGAGTAACTCTCAACTCACAATTCTCCCTTGGGGTTTTCTTGCCTGTGTTCTTTTTCCCCAAGGAACTGTTTTATGTTGAACCGGCATGTTTAGGATAGTAAATGTGTAGAAGTAACCTGGAAGTAAAAGTATGATGGCAATAGAGCATGAAATTGATATCCCTCCAAATTTTGATTTGTGCTATGATTGTGAATTCAATAAGTTGAATATGTTGGATCTTTGTATGACATTATAAGTGTCGATATGACACTATGACTTAAGCTATAACATTAACCAAATTTATTGATGATTGAATAATTGCAACAAGGTGTCATGTGTGTGTAAGGTTATTTGTATATTCATATGGTATGTGCCAATCTAGAACTTGCCCCATTGGTTTCGCTATGGTGATTTGAACTGGAAACTAGGAGATGATCATAGGCCATCGTTGATACTAAGTCTACTTAAGCCTAAAAACAACCAACCAAAAAGATAAATTGCTCCCTTTGATCCAAATGTTTGAGCCTAAAAGAAGTACAATTCTTTCTTACACCCAATTCACCTTCCTTGATACTATTGTTAAACTCTGTTTTGGCCCTGGTCCCTCTTTGGAAATTGTGCACTTTGACTTAGGCTAAAAGCCTAAGTTGAGGGTGACTACTGCAAAGTTATCTAAATTCTGGTCCTAGTCCTTCCTAGGACATTGTGTACCTCAACTCATACTAAACGTCTAAGTTGAGGGTAGCTATTATGAAGGAAAGCAAGAAAGAAAGGGTATGAAAAGAGTCGTGTGTAGAGCAAAGAAAGCAAACTGAGTGAAAATGATGAAAATACTGTGACTAAACAAAAAGAGGCAAAAAGAATCAATGCTTAAACAAAAAGATGAAGAAAAGATAAATCAAGCAAGATGATCAAATCAAAGTCACACTCGAGCTTAAATAAAGCATAAGGAGAAGAGCATAAAGCATGGAGATACAAAAGATGGGTTGAAAAAGAGGTTAACTGACCAATATAATGTCAAGGAGGGAAGAAAAGTCACTTAACATCCAAATGTACCACACCTGACCCCGAGCCTACGTTACAAGCTAAGAAAGTCCTATGGTGATCCTAAGAGAAAAGTTTGAAAAGCCAAAGCGGAGAAAATAAAGGCAAGCCTATGGTATTGAGCACAAACTATACTGAATTCATTCTAAGTGTGAGTGAATACTGAGTCCCTAACTCAAATGTCAAAATCTGTGTGAAAAAAGGGATTTCTTTGTGGTAAGGGCACAAGTTGCTTTATTGAAGAATCGGTATCTTGGTGATTGTTGTTTGTGTATGTGAATGTGTTTGTTGATGTGTCTATGTCATGTTTTGATCTGCATGAGTTAGCTTGTTAATTTTATGAAGAAATTTGCACTGAGAATAAATAAGGAGGATAATGATTGATAAAATGCTGTGTGATTGCTTGAGTTGTGGGTTTCTTATGCACAAGTGTCGTTTAGAGTTTGTTGTGTCGCTTGAGGACAAGCAATGATTTTAAGTTCAGGGTGTTGATGTACCGTGAACTTACGGTACTTTTGATGCATTAAATTCAGAGTTTTGCATACTTCTTAAGCATTTTGGTAGTAGATGTGATGGGAATTGTGTTTACTTTTACAGGAAATAGGTTTTTGGAGCAGTTGGTGATTAAAGTGTTGCAACAGTAAAATTTTGGTGATGTACGAGTCAACTTATGTTTCATCAGTCCTTTGACGAGCCATAGGTTGAAGTCATAGGTTCAAGAGCTGGGAATTTTAGCTAAGTATGGAACGAAGGTTGAAGATGACGAGCCGTAGTTCCTGCTACGAACCGTAGATGAGGAACCGTAGAAAACTTCAGAGGAGGTCAACTTCAGTACTTGATTGAAGGAAGAACAGGACGGGTCGTAATAAGGTCTACGAGCAGTAGATCATGCCCGTAGAAAGTGACCTTCAGATTATTGACTAAGTGCTGACTGACAGAAGGAACCTACGAGCCATAGGTCTGACTATGAGCCGTAGGTCACCAACCGTAGATGACACTGCCCAAGCCGAATTTCCTGAGCTTTCCTTTTCCTACTTAGTTTAGGTTTTGTTTTCTATAAATATAAGTTGTAATTTTCATTTTTTATAAATTTTTGGTGATAGACAATTTGTAAAACATTATTTTTGCTTTGGGAATGATTTAATCAAACACTTTTAGTATTTAATTCTTAAAAGTTGGTTTATGCAATTGGCTTTTGTTCTTCAATTCAAGATTGTGGATTTCATCAATTATACTTGTAAGTTCATGAATTATTTTCTAAACCCTAATATGATTTATGAACAATCAAGCATGAATAACTAAATTCACAACTAGGGTTGTGGGAACCACGAGTAATTAACTAAGTGAAACTAATAATGAAGTAATTCTTGATAAAGTGTTTATGCATGTATTTGTTAATCTCTTCATTTTGAATGCTTTTTAACAGTGTGCAATGTTAGAACTCACCTCATTCCTACTTGCTGGACCAAGGAAGTAATGAATAAGAAAGAGATCACACAACGGAGATTTAGCTTGATAATTCACTATCTAATAGCCTGAACCACATACGTAGAGAGCTAATCTGTGTCAAAGGTAAGGGTTAGTAAAGCATTCACCCGTAGACGGACCAAGTCGCGTGGTGAAATTCCCTTTTTGGAGGACCAATCACTTAGGCGATACCTAACATACCGATCATGCATGTTAAACACTAGAAAATAGTTACTATTATTAGGATTACTGAGTTAAGAACTTGTGGGGAACATATGTGCCCTAGTTTCATTCTTATATTGATGTTACAAATTGCGAATTCTGTTACTTGTTTACTTGCTACTACACAATCAATCAATCATAATTTTAGTTTTAAAAACCCCTTTTTTATGAGATAACTTGGGTAAACGTACAACTATCAATAAATTAGACTAAGTCTGAACCATATTCCTTGTGGGATCGACCCTAAACTTTGTTAGGTTCTTTATTTTCCAACGACCTCTTATACTTCTTAAGGGAGGTGTAATTTGGGCGTATCAAGGGGCATCGTGTTTTGCACCGTGGCCGCATACGATGCATAGAACTCTCGAACCATAATCGAGTTGTATTTGCCCGTTGCCTCTGCCATCCACTCGTACCTGTGCATCTTAAACAACTCATGAAGGGCTGGTATAGTGTGGAGGCTACCCGTGAGAACCCGTCGCACCTTTGTAATAGGCTGGGCAAGTTTGTTTTTTGCATTTTGCGAGATTGCATCTATATAAATTTGAAACATACCCACCAAATACCATATATCCAGCTCGCCGGTGACCCATATAGGCTCAGATGGTCTAGTGGGTGGTGAGTCATGGGCCTCTTAGGACTCAAATGCATCAAAGGTAGATGTGGTGATTGAATCTGAGCTGGAGCCTGACTCGGACCGTATGGCAAGCTGAGAACCTGAGGCTTCTCTGGACTGTGACTCTCCATTGCCCTCTCTCGAACTCTATGCTCCCTCCTCAGACTGGGAAGCAACATCATGGCTACTAAAGTCTGACCCCTCTGATACTGAAACTATTCCAAGCTACCTTGTTTATTGACGAGTCGTTCGGGGTGACTTAGGTGAGTCATTAGTTGTCCCTGGATCAAGCTGAGACCTGCTTTTCTTGTCATCGGTGTTTTCATCAATAAGTTGACGCCAGGCCGAAGGGACGGTGGACTTAGCCTTCCCTTTATAGTGGTAGGTGTTGACTTTCTTAGGGCATTGTACTTGTGGAACACTCATTAATACACAAACATGTGAAAACAAAACAAGAAAAGAATGCAAAATCAAATTACAAAACAAAAAGAGAATAGAAAAAACTTCAGAAAACTACACTGTGTTTTGGACCTATGGTTTGTTCTTACGGACCGTAGAAGCTTCTACGGGCCATGGGGCCCAACCATAGAAAAGGAAGTCAATTTTTAGTTTCTGAAGTTGGAACGACGGTTTGCTAATAAGGCCCGTCAGAGTTTCTACTGACCATACATTAAATCGTCATTCCTAACTTAGGCTACTATTTTGTGCATCGTGATGATGGGACTGATCTATGGTCCGTAGGAATTCCTATGACCCATAGATCAAAGTCGTTGATCCCATGTATTTAACAGTTTAGGCCCAATCATTCATGTCTTACATGATTTCAACAATAATTCATCCTAACCTAGTCTAGTTCAAGCATATCAACATATGTACATGTAATTCCTACATCCTTAGGGTTTACACTTATTATTTAATCACAAAACAAGTAGCATTAGTCATGAACCCTAAGTCAAGAACACAATATGCATTAATTTGTTCACATATTAGCACATAATTGACAACTTTAATCCCAAGGGTATAATCTAATCAATTTATACATATAAAAACAAGCATCACATACCCTAGGTCAAGTAGCGACTTCAAATTCAACTAATTTATTCTAGTTAGGCTAACTGTCATACCTTTAGATGAACTATCAAGATGTGTGAGTGTATCTCAAAACTTTAGACGCCCTGAATTATATGACCAACTCTGTAATTTCTCGGACCCGTGACTTGTGCTTTTGGAGGAGTGAAATTTTTTGACAAATGGGAGAAAAGACAGCGGAAAGGGAAAAAGAAAAGAAGGGGGAGAAGGATTTAAATATGGTGGGGATCAAAATTTAACAAGTTGGGATTTTGTGATGTGAATGGGTGGGAAAGTTAGAGGGTTGTAACATTTAGTGAGTTAGGAGAGAAAGAGGGATGAACGTGGAGAAAATGGGAGGATTTTTGAAATTGGAGGGATTTATTTAGAATAGGTCGTGGGTCGGGTCATTAAAATTAAGTAGACAGGTCTTACGAAACCCCGTCTATGGTCCGTAGTCAAGCCTACAAGCCGTAGACGGATTCCGTCGTTCTACTCAACACTTAGCAAAAATTTCGGAAACATACCTGGGTCTACGAGCGTAGACTACGGACCGTCAAAGTATATATTATTCATACTATTCACTCATAGACTTAAAGCTGTAGCTATATTTGGACATTGAATTCTATGGATGCCAACTACGGTTCGTTGACTGATCGATGACTCGTAGATGGGAACCATAGAACTAGTCCTTTGAAGACTTACCTGACACCAAGAATCTACAAATAAGACCTACATTCCGTAGATTGCCCTATGATCCGTAGGTCCACACCGTGGAACCTTCTGCACTTAAAATTTTCTAGATTTTTCTTTCATTCCTGCACATGTAGCAAGAATTATGACTTCCTTTTACATTTTCTTGACACTTTTTGGACACGGGCCCTAGACTAACCTATTTTATCAATCACTAGAAAGCTCATAAACATAACTAGAAAAACTCTTAATCATAAATATCACTAGAATATTTAAAAACACAGCTAAATTACATCTTGGGTTGCCTCCCAAGTAGCGCTTGATTTAACGTCGTGAAATGACGCAGATCCCTTGAATACTCAGACTTTGTCAAGATCCAATTCTTTGATCACCTCTTTGACCTCCTCTGGTTGACCCAAGTAGATTTTGATCCTATGACCATTTACCTTGAATCTTGATCCTTCCTCATTCTCAAGCTCAATCGCTCTGTGTGAAAACACTTGTATGACTCTGAATGGTCCTGTCCACTTTGATTTGAGCTTGCTAGGAAACAAGCGCAACCTTGAATTGAATAAAAGTACCAAATCACTAGGAGCAAATTCACACTTTTCGTTCTTTTGATCATAGTACTTCTTCATATTTTCCTTATACAAGACTGAACTTTCATATGCTTTTAGACGAAACTCATCAAGTTCGTTCAACTCATTCAACCTCTGATTTGATGCAGCATCCCAATCTAGATTCAACTTCTTGAGTGCCCACATCACTTTATGCTCTAACTCTACAGGCAAGTGACAAGACTTCCCATATACGAGTTGGTGAGGAGACATACCTGTGGGAGTCTTGAATGCAGTGCGATAAGCCCATAAAGCATCATCAAGCTTTCTCAACCAATCAATTCTGTTTGCATTCACAATCTTTGCACGGATTTGCTTAATCTCTCTATTGGACACTTCAACTTGCCCACTAGACTGTGGATGATAAGGAGTTGCTACACTGTGTCGAACACCATATTTTTCAAGCAATGCCTTGAACAACTTATTACAAAAGTGAGAACCTCCATTGCTGATAATCACCCTTGGTGTACCAAATCTGGAGAAGATATTCTTTTTTAGGAAAGCGGTGCCACTCTTTCCTTCATTGTTTGAAAGCGTGACAGCTTCCACCCATTTAGATTCACAGTCTACCACCACAAGTATGTACTTCATCCCATTTGAACTCACAAATGGACCTATAAAATCTAGGTCCTAAACATCGAAAAGTTCAATCACCAGAATAGGATTCAGTGGGAGTTCTTGCTTCCTTGAAATACCTCATTTTCTTTGACAACGATCACAAGACTTGGCAAAATCTTGAGCATCTTGGTGGATAGTAGGCCAACAATAACCATACTACAAGATCTTATGAGCAGTTTGGATACCACTATGATGGCCACCAACAGGAGACGAATGACAAACTTCCAATATACTCATCATCTCCACCTCAGAAATGCAGCAATGTATAATCCCATCAGCGCAGATACGAAACAAATAAGGCTATTCCCAGAAAAACTTTTTCACATCAGACATGGATTTTCTTCTTTGGTAGAATGACAAATTCGAAGACACCACATCACTCGCCAAGTAATTAGCGAAGTCTGCAAACCAAGGGATAAGATCAAAAGAAGCATCCAAAACCTGTTCATCTTGACACGTATCATTGATTTCAACTCCATCAGCTAACTTCAACATTGCATCTTCCTCTAATCTGGATAATTGATCAGCCACTTGATTTTCTGTCCCCTTTCTGTCCTTCACCTCTAAATCAAATTCTTACAACAATACCACCTATCGAATCAGTCTCGGCTTTGCATCCTTCTTTGCCATAAGATATCTAAGTGTTGAATGATCAGTGTGCCCAATGAATTTAGAACCAAGCAAATAGGATCTAAATTTTTCAAATGCGAAGACTACAACAAGAAATTCTTGTTCGGTGATTGTATAGTTCTTTTGAGAAACATTAAGGGCTTTTCTCACATAATATATGGGATGAAGAATCTTCTCTCGCCTTTGCCCCAATACTACGCGAAGCGCTACCCCACTCGCATCACACATAACTTTAAACGGTTGTCCCCAATTCGGTGAAATAATGATCTGTGGAGAAGTAAACTTCTCTTTCAGCCCCTCAAATGCTTTCAGACAAGTATCATTAAACACAAACTTTGTCTCCTTTACAAGCAAATTACAAAGTGGGTGTGAAATTTTCATGAAATCTTTAAAAAATTTCCTATAAAAATCAGCATGACCCAAAAAGCTTCTAATACCCTTCATAGAGATCGGTGGTGGCAATTTTTCAATTACTTCAACTTTTTCCTTATCAACCTCGATACCTTTTTGTAACACCTTGGACTCGAAAAAGAAGGAAAATATTTTTTTTGGGTTGCAGGTTGTACCTACGGCTCCCACCTATGGTTGTTAGGAGGACCTACGGACCATAGATGGTGGGGAAAATGTTTTCTAAAAGTCAAGTCCCAGTATTCTTTTGACGGTTCTACAGGACGGTCCATCACTCTTTTTACGAGTTAAAGATAGGTCTCGTAGGTGAGTCCCTGACTTAGTGAAATTTTGGAGGGTCAAAGAGGAGAGTTACGGTTGGTATGTACGGTCCGTAAGTGGACCTACGAATCGTACATAGGATCCGTCGATTAAAGGCCCAATTTAATCAGTCTTTGAACTTGACCTACGGTTGGCCAGGATGGTCCATTCCGTAGGTCCAACCATCTATGGGGTCCGACAGTTATTTTAAGAGGGGTTTTTGGGTCTTTTCCTAATTATTCTAAACCAATACTATGTCGTTTTATCTTCCTTCCTAAATCCTATATAAACGTTTTAACCCCCAAATTTACCCAATTTAACTCATTCTTCTAAATTCTAAATGTTGATCAACGTTCATCTTCTCAATTATTTCTCTCTCTAAATCTTAAAGAAAAAAAAGAAGATCTAGGGTTTCCATCCAAGTCTCCTAATTCACCATTGATTATGGGCTTTTGACATCAAGGTATGATGTCTTTCACCTATGGAGTCCTTTACTCCATAGGGTTCCTAAATTCTCTAATTTTGTAAAGTTAGATTCTCCAATAGAAGTTAGGGTTTTCTTCTATCTTATAGGTTCTTTCAAATTATGATCAAATTGATTGAATTATGTCTTTTTATGCATGAATTGAGTTAATTGCATGTTTCTAAGTTGAATCTCCATGAACCCATTTGATCTTATGATTATGTTTGAACTATGAAAGATGAAATTATGAAAATTGCATGTTCTTTATGAAATTAAGATAAATGATTTAAGGTTTCTTTGAGAGTGAAGCATAAATATTGTTGTTGTTGTTGTGAAAGGATTTTCTCAATAAAGGATTCATAAGGGTTGAAAGGTTTTATCAACTAAACTTTTAATCAAGATTAAGGAGCTATTCTAATGAACTTTAGCTTGGATTGGTTACTTAATGTACCTTCCATGGATGATAAGACAAGTGGCGATTACCCATATCTATCAATGATAATGCAAGTTAAGGTTAATGACTATTCCATGGGATTTATGCTTAGCACTGAGAGGATATCGAGATGGACGCTCTCCAGTAGTAGAGACTGGGTTTCTAGTAGTAATCTCCTTATCCCATTAACTATGTGCCACCATAGGATGATTGTCTTAGATTGACATTAGCTAGTGGATCCACTTAAGCTAGAAACTATGGTTCTTACCTTGGAGAGTAAGGACACCTCTTTTCGGTGTGGGGTAGACACCGGATTCCATGTTATAGCTAACATGGTCTATGTCGGTTAAAGCTCAATTCCCGCATAATGAACTAAGGTTACTTCCAAAAAGGTATTTCAAGTATGTATTGTTTTAAGATGATTTCCTTGCATTGACCATGGTTTTTAACTCATGTTTTCTATCATGTAATTTTACTATTTAGCTTGGTCATTGCCTCTTATATATATGATATATCTCCTTTTTAGCATGATTTTATAACCTCTATGGATGGTTATCATACTTGGTACATTCTTTGTACTAATACATATTCTTGCCTACATTGTTTCACTAATGTAGGGCATGACGACTCCTCTCCCTCCATTCGTGGTTAGATCGTGGTACTTGTGATTAAGAAAACTTCGTAAGTCCTCAAACTTCGAGGACAATGCCACATTTATAGTTTCATGTGATTTTACATTTGAGCTGGTATGGGTTACGTCCCAAATTTCATTCTATTGATGTATTTGATGGCTTTGAGACTGTGTCAGACTTCCACTACTTTTGGCAACTCTAAATGATATGAAATTGTCTTTTGAACTCTTAACTACTATTATCTTGTATGATGTATGCTAAGTGACTTGTATGGGACCTTTTGGAGTCTTGTACGCATGTCACATCTAGGGGATACTTTAGGTCGTGATAAACTTGGTATTCAAAGCACAAGGTTTTAGAAAGGTCCTAGGATGTCTCATAAGCGACGTTGAGTAGAGTCTTGCTCATGGGTGTGAAGCACACCACACTTATGAATGAGAGGCTATAAGATGTTTAGGAAACTCTACTTCTTTCATCACTCTAAAGTCGTACGATAGAGTTTAACTCTATATGTCTCTCTCATAATCCCAATCCGATGCTTTTCATGATATGGCCACCTGAAGGGCATATGCTAGGAGAAATGCGAGAGAGAATGTGGAACAAGAAGCTCCTTAAGTTCCTAATGCGAAGTTTAGGGCTGCTTTTCAAGTGTTGGCCCAAGCCATGATGGCTCAAGCCAATAGGGAGGCTGTGGTTCCCGTGAACCCAAATGTGGGTACGGCAGCATCTAGAGTGAGGTACTTCACTATGATAAATTCTTCAGCGTTCCATGGTTCCAAGGTTGAGGAAGATCCTCAAGAGTTTATTGATGAGGTATACAAGGTGCTAATGATCATGGGTGTGACGCCGGTGGAAAAGGCGGAATTGACCGCTTATCAACTTAAGGGTGTTGCTCAAGTTTGGTTCAACCAATGGAAGGAAGAGAGGGCGGTTGATGTGGGTCCTCTTGATTGGGAGAAGTTGAAGGTTGCTTTCTTTGATAGGTTCATTCCCCTTGAGATGAGGGAGATAAAGGTTCTTGAGTTCATCAACCTTCATCAAGGAAACATGAGTGTGAAGGAGTATTCTTTGAAATTCACACAATTTTCTAGGTATGCTCCTACTATGGTTGCTGATCCTAGGGCAAGGATGAGTAAATTTGTTTCGGGAGTGTCCGAAATGGTTGTAAAGGAATGCCGCACCGCTATGTTTATCAATGATATGGACATTTCTCTTCTAATGATTCATGCTCAACAAATTGAAGAGGAGAAACTTAAGGAAAACTCTAAGGAGACAAAGAGGGCTAGGACTGGTTATGGTGACTTTTCCTGCTCGAGGTCTGATGAATATGGTCATTCTAAGGTCCGACAAAGGTTCTCCGGTCAAGGTTCCTCGAATGCGCCTCCTAAATTCAACAAAGATAGGGTGTCTAACCCTAAGCCTCAAGGAGGGAACGGTGGTGGATTTTCATCGACTACTTGTGCTAAATGTGGGAGGAAACATAAGGGTAAATGCTTAGTCGGTACAGATGGTTCCTTTGGTTGTGGTAAGAGTGGTCATAAGATAAGGGATTGTCCATCACTTACGGCTAAGGGAAGAGAAGGTAGACAAGCTCCGTGTAGCGACCCTCTCGGAAGGATGCTACTCCTTAAAAAGAAAGCTAATATACTACATGTGACATTTAAAAGACATTAACATAGGACATATTAACTATAATCTAACAGAGGAATTAGACCCAAAAAGAAAATAGTTAAAGATATGAAGGCTTGTCATTTAGAAATTTATTTGATCTAAAATTTAAAGAAGGTAAGAGTGCCAATTTATGGCGGCAAAATCTCTCAAAATAATTTAAACAAATACGCTAAGAGATTTTCATGTACTATCCATACTAGTACCAAACACGTTATAAATTATTACCAACTTCGGAGTACCAAAATTAATCATATCATGCTTCATACAAATATTTAAAATAAACAGTAAACTTAGTATATTACAAGACTAGGGTTTACACGCCCAAAACAAAAAATATGTCGCCAAACTTATGTTACAACCCATGGTGTCAAGATCAAAATAGTCTCCAAAATTACATGTAAGTGTACAACACATGGATCATATACAAGTCTCAAGATTTCTACAAAATATAGATGCCTATATTCAAATGTGATCTTCCTTAAAGCTTTCAAAAACTCCATCTCCAATTGCCAGCTTCATGTATCCTCTCGAACATTCCCTACGATAGAAACAACTATCGCTAAGCATAAAGCTTAGTGGTGTAAAAACTATAGGTTTAGAGCCATCAGATTTTCCAAGTTACCTTTCTCAAGTCAGAGCAACACAATTGAAACATAATAAATAAATCCAGTAAACAATATATCAAGAGTATCAAGTTCGATATTTAAAGATCTAAGTGTCAAGAACGTTCATAGCACCATCTCATAAGAGGTCAAATAACAAGGCTCGCCAAATATATACGTCCTGCCGTCACACCTAGCATAATCAAGTAACAAGAAGGACCGAAGCCCTGTATCGAGAAGGGTCCAAGCCCAATAATCAAGAGAACCAAGAACCATATTAAAAATGGCTTTCTAGTTCGTACTTAAAATGGACAACTTCCATACTTAAGACGAACCAAAAATCTAGATTCAAGATGGAAAAAGATCCGTATCAAGAGGCATGCCAATAGTGACAAAGTCATAGCCACAAAAAGGACAAAGTCCCAACAAGAAAGCCAGGTGATCAAGCAGTTCGTACAAGTGGGCAAGTTACACAAGTGTCTTAAAAGTCTCCAAGGATACCAGCATGACAAGACAAAGGGATAAGGAGCAACCAAGGTACCAAGATAACCTTTCAAATATACTAGCAGGTAACAAGAGTACAAGTATGATTTTATACACAAACCTCAATCTTTTAGCATAGAAATCAGCCAACACAACTTCAAGAGTTCAAACCGTAGACAAACCAACGTACCAAGGTCCTCGACTTGTACACGAATATAAACAACCTTAAAAATACAATTAAATAACTTCTTAAATTTTTAGTGGCTCAACAATGTTGACGTAAAACAAGATTATCATCACAAGTAAGTCTAGCCTGTACAAATACAACTATGCTCCAAAAACGGTAAATCTGGCCAGATTGGTACCTCATCTCGCAACTTAGTTTTGAAAAGGAAAATAGCAAAACTGGACTTTATATACTTCTTGAAAGGTGTAGGTATATCTTTTAAGGTTGAAAATAATCAAGAATCACCGCAAAACACATTTTGTACAAAAATATATAATCAAATCACTAACAGTTGAACATACAGGATTTCTAAATCATAATTCTGGGCAGAAATTGTCCTATGTTGCGTCCCATATTTTGAATCCATACCAGCAAAATTAGATTTCTACACAAACATAAGGGTTGTAGGTATATGAATTGTATTTCCAAATCATATTTATTCACTAAAAACAGAGTTCTACAGAACGCGATATGCTTAAAGTACTAAACATTACCCAGCTCACAAACAAATTTGATCACTTATCACAGAGTAGGGTGTCTTCAGTTTTTCAGCCAAATGAAACAAGTTTTTCCTTGTGATTTTTGAAATAATAAAGTTATGATATAGTTCTCAATGTTTCCTATTCTTAAAGGAACCGAAATTTCTAGAGGAGGTGTGATATTCCTAGATAAATATAATAGAATGAAGGAGGGCTGCCCAAAATAAAAGGTGGTTGCCCAAATTTAAAGGTGGCTGCTCAAAATTCTAGAAACATCTCACATTCTTTACTATTATTAGAAAGATATGTATATATATATAATGTCATGGAAGTTTACTGAATTACCCTAAGACAATCATTTATAATACCATCACAATTAAAGAAAAACAAGTTTTCTCACATCACAAAATTTGAGTCAAGGAATTGCGAAATAGGAGTTGCTTCTAACATCAAGGAACAAGTTGTTGGAGTGACAATATTAGCTTAAATAACTGGGGCGTTACACTCCGCCTAGTGGTTCGGGTTCGAATGCTCCCAAGCAAAATCGGTTCTATGCACTCTAAACTTGACATGATCAAGAGGGTTCGCCCGACATTGTTATCGGTATGTTGAAAGTTTTTCAACTCGATGTTTATGCTTTTCTTGATCCCGGTGCTACCTTATATTTTGTGACACCATATGTGGCTATGAGGTTTGATGTTCTTCCGGATGTGTTGTTAGATCCTTTTTCCATCTCTACTCCTATTGGTGAATCTATCGTGGCTAAGAGAGTGTATAGAAATTGTCCTGTCTCCTTATCCCATAGAGTCACTCATGTTGATCTTGTAGTGCTTGATATGATAGATTTTGATGTTATTCTTGGGATGGATTGGCTACATTCATGTTATGCTTCTATTGATTGTAGAACCAGAGTGGTCAAGTTCAAATTTTCAAATGAACCCGTTCTAGCTAGAGTGGAAAGGGGGAAATTCTATGCTTAAGAATCGGTTTGTTTCTTGTCTTAAAGCTAGAAAGATGATTTCTAGGGTTGCATATACCATCTTGTTCTGGTTAGGGATATGGATTCCGAAACCCTTACCTTTGAGTCGGTCCCCATTGTAAATGAGTTTTTGGAAGTATTTTTCGATGATTTACCTGGTGTTTTCTCGAAAGGGAAATAGGCTCAGTATCGACCTATTCCCAGATACGTAACCTATCTTTATTCCTCTTTACTGAATGGCTCTGAAAGAATTTAAGGATTAGAAGGAGCAATTAAAAAATTTGTTGGATAAGGGCTTCATTCGACTGAGTATCTCTCCATGGGGTGCTCCAATTTTGTTTGTTCAAAAGAAAAATGGTTTACTTCATATGTGTATTGACTATCGCCAATTGAATAAGGTTACTATTAAGAATACGTATCCTCTCCCAAGGATAGATGATTTGTTTGATCAACTTCAAGGAGCAAGCTACTTCTCTAATATTGACCTTCGATCGGGCTATCACCAATTGAAGGTGAAGGGAGATGACATTCCGAAGACAACTTTTCAGACTAGATATGGTCATTACAATTTCTTAGTAATATTGTTTGGTTTGACAAATGCTCTAGCTGCATTTATGGATTTGATGAATAGGGTGTTTAGACAATACCTAAATATGTTTGTGATTGTATTCATCGACGATATTTTGATTTACTCAAGGAGTGAGAATGAGCATACCACTCATTTGAGGATTGTGTTGCAAGTTCTCAAGGACCAACAACTCTTTGCAAAGTTTAGTAAATGCGAGTTTTGGTTGAGGTCCGTGGCTTTTCTTGGTCACATTGTTTCTGGTAAGGGTATTGAGGTAGATCCTAAGAAGACGGATGTAGTTAAGAGTTGGCCTAGACCACTATCCCCTTTGGATATTCAAAGTTTCTTGGTTTTGGCTAGTTACTGCAGAAGGTTTGTTGAGGGGTTCTCTTTGATTGCCTCTCCATTAATGGCATTGACCCAAAAGAAAGTTAAGTTCGTATGGTTTGAAGCATGTGAGAAGAGTTTCCAAGAATTGAAAGGTAGGCTTACCTCCGCTCCGATGTTAACTCTATCGGAAGGGTCCGATGGATTTGTGGTTTATTGTGATGCCTTAAGAAATGGGTTGGGATGTGTCCTTATACAGAATGGGAGAGTCATTGCTTATGCTTCAAGGCAACTTAAGATTCATGAAAAGAACTATCCTACCCATGACTTAGAACTAGCGGTGGTTGTCTTTGCTCTAAAGTTTTGGAGGCATTACTTGTATGGTATTCATGTTGACGTCTTCACTGACCATAAGAGTTTGAAATATGTGTTCAAGCAAAAGGATCTAAATCTTCGCCAAAGGAGGTGGCTTGAGTTGTTAAAGGACTATGACATGAATGTCCTCTATCACCCCGGGAAGGCGAATGTGGTGGCGGATGCCTTTAGTCGGTTATCCATGGGTAGTGTTGTTCATGTCAAGGATAATAAGAAGGAATTGGTTTGAGATGTTCATAGATTGTTCCGGTTGGGTGTTCGGTTGATTGATTCTAATGAAGGAGGCGTTGTTGTTCATAATGGTTCAGAATCATCCTTTGTTTTGGTTGTGAAAGTAAAGCAAGGTCTTGATCCAATCTTGATGGAATTGAAGAAAGCGGTGCTTAAGAAGTCCGTTGAGGATTTCTCCCAAGGGGGAGATGGTGTATTCTGATATCAAGGTCATTTGTGTGTTCCTAATGTTGATAGTTTGAGAGGGAAGATTTTATCAGAAGCCCATAGTTCCTGATATTCCATTCAACCGGGAGCCACCAAGATGTACCGTGACTTGCGGAAGGTCTATTGGTGGAATGGAATGAAGAAGGACATTGCGGAATTAGTGGCTAAGTGTCCCAATTGTCAACAAGTGAAGGTTGAGCACCAAAGGTCGGGAGGTTTGTCCCAAGATATTAGTATTACTACTTGGAAGTGGGAAGATTTGAATATGGACTTCGTTGTTGGTTTACCACGCACCCAGCGACAACATGACTCAATTTGGGTTATTGTGGATCGTATGATGAAATCAGCTTATTTCATTCCCATCAAGGTTTCTTATTCAGCGAAAAACTATGCCAAGTTGTACCTAAGAGAGATGGTTAGGTTGCATGGAGTGCCCCTATCCATTATATCCGATCATGGTACTCAATTCACTTCTTCATTTTGGAAATCTTTCCAAAAGGGCCTTGGTACATGTGTTAAGCTTAGCACGGCCTTTCATCCTCAAACCTATGGGCAATCGGAGCGTACTATCCAAACTTTGGAAGATATGTTGAGAGCTTGTGTGATTGATTTCAAGGGTAATTGGAATGATTATTTTCCTTTGATTGAGTATGCTTACAATAATAGCTATCATTCAAGTATTGGTATAGCTCCATTCGAAGCTCTTTATGATAGGAGGTGTAGATCTCCTATAGGTTGGTTTGAAATTGGTGAAGTCGCTTTGATAGTGTCACGACCTAAAGTACCCCTTAGACATAACATGGTGTACAAGACCTCGAAAGGCCCTATACAAGGCACTTAGCATACATCATACAAGATAATAACAGTTAAGAGTTCAAAATATTATTTATATCATTTAGAGTTGACAAAAGTAGCGGAAGTCTAACATAGTGTCAAAGCCATCTAATACATCAATATAATGAAATTTGGGACGTAACCCATACAAGTTCTAAAGTAAAATGACATAAAGCTATAAATGTGGCTTTGTCCTCGAAGTATGAGGACTCATCAAGTCTTCAAATCTCAAATGCAATGAACTAGCCCCGAGTGGATGGAGAAGAGCTAGATCCTACATTTGTAAGAACATGTAAGCAAGAGTATGCGTTAGTACGAAGAATGTACCAAGTAAGATAACTATGCATAGAGGTTATAAAATCATGCTAAAAAGGGGTTATACATAAGAAGCAATGACCAAGTTAAATCATAAGATGACATGACAAAAAACATGAGTCTAAACCATAGTCAATGCAAGGAAATCATCTTTAAACAACATGTACTTGAAATACCTTTTTAAGAAGTAACCTTAGTTCATTATGTGGGAAATTATCCTTAACCGACATAGACCATGTAAGCTATAACATGGAATCCGGTGTCTACCCCACACTAAAAAGAGCTGTCCTTACTTGCCAAGGTAAGAACCATAGTTTCTAGCTTAAGTGGATCCACTAGCTAATGTCTATCTAAGACAATCATCCTATGGTGGCACATAGTTTATGAGACATGGGTAATCACTACTTGTCCACTCGGTGCTAGGCATAAATCCCATGGAATAGTTATAACTCATAACTTATCTTATCGTTAGTAGACATAGGTAATCACCTCTTGTCTTATCAATCATGGAAGGCACATCGAATAGCCAATCCAAGCTAAAGTTCATTAGAATAGTTCCTCAATTCTTGATTCAAAGTTTAGTTGAGAAAAGCTTTCAACCCTTATGAATCCTTCATGTGAGAAAGTCCTTTCACATCATCAACAACAACAACATTGATGCTTCACTCTCAAAGCAACCTTAAATCATTTATCTCAATTTCATAAAGAACATGCATATCTTCATAAATTCATCTTTCATAGTTCAAGACCTCATCATAAGATGAAAATATAGAAATCATGGATTTCACATGGGTTCATGGGGATTCAACTTAGAAACATTGAATTAACTCAATTCATGCATAAAAAAACTTAAATCAATCAATTAGATCATAATTTGAAAGAACCCATAAGATAAAAGAAAACCCTAACTTCAAGTGGAGAATTCTAACTTGTAAAATTTGGGAATTTAGGAACCCTATGGAGGAAAGAACTCCATAGGTGAAAGCTATCATACCTTGATGTTAAAAGCCCACAATCAATGGTGAATTAGGAGACTTGGATGGAAACCCTATATCTTCTTCTTCTTCTTCAAGCTTTAGAGAGAGAAATATTTTAGAGGAAAGCTTTGGAGGGATTTGGGGGAATTTGAAGAGTGATTAGAATGGGTAGAATTTAGGCTTAGAAGGCTTATATAAGGCCTAGGATTAGGACTAAACCGCCTTAGATTAGGTATAAATCAATTAGGAAATAGACCAAAAAGTCCGCAAAAATAACTGTCGAGCTTTGACCTACGGTTTAGACCTACGGTCCGTAGGTCCAACTACGTACCGTCCTGCTCAACTGTAGGTGGGATTCAAAAACTAGTAAATTTGGGCTTCCAATGACATTTGCCATGTATGGTCCGTTGGTCCACTTATGGACCGTACATACCAACCGTAATTCCCAACCTTGACCCTCAAAAGTTCACTAAGTCTGGGAGTGACCTATGAGACCTATCTACTATCATGACCCAAGGTACCCCCTAGACGTGACAGGGCGTACAAGACCCCGAAAGGCCTCATACTAGCCACTTAGCATGCATCATACAAGATAATAGCAATTCAAGAGTTTAAAAGATAATTCAATATCCAAAGAGTTTACAAAGCATAGCGGAAGTCTAAACATATCGTCTCAAAGCCATCTAAAACTCATAAGAATACAAAGAACGTTGGGACGTAACCCATACAAAGTCTTTAAAGGAAAGTAAATGACATGAAAGTAAATGTGGCTACTTCCTCGAACATATGAGGACTCACCAAATCTTTCAAGGTCTCTAAGATCACGAACTAGCCACGAGAAGATAGGGATGAGCCGGTTCCTACACTTATAGGAAAATGTAGGCAAGAATATGTGTTAGTACAAAAATGTACCAAGTATGATAACCATGCATAAAAACATTTGAACATGCAAAAAGGGACATTTTCATAACATACAATGATCAAGCTAAACCATGAGAAAAAGGTTAGAAATCATAAGTTATAAATCATGATCAATGCAAGCTAAACATCTTTACTTTACTTGAGAAAATACCTTGAAAGTCACTTTAGTTCATTATTGTGGGAAGTAGCCTTAACCAACATGTAAGACCATGTGAGCTACTAACATGGAATCCGGTGTCTACCCCACACCGAAAAGAGGTGTCCTACTTGCCAAGGTAAGACTATAAACTTCTAGCTTACGTGGATTCACTAGCTAATGTCTATCTAGACAATCATCCTATGGTGGCACATTGTTTATGGGACAAGAGATTGCTTTTGGAAACCCGACCTCTACTATGGAAGAGCTTCCACTAGAAACCCGGCCTCTACTACGGGAGAGCTTCCATCTCAATATCCTCTCGGTGCTAACCATAAATCCCACGGAGTTTAGTCATCATTCTTATTCATCTTATTATCCATGGAAAGGTACAACTAGAGTTACCAATCCAAGCTAAAGTTCATTAGTATAAACGTTTCATCTTTCATGGACTAGTTGAAGCTTACGTCATTTAGAATAGCTCCTTAGTCTTTGATTCAACTTCAGTTGAGAAAACCTTTCAACATGTTATGAATCCTTTATGTGAGAAAAATCCTTTCACATTCTTGGTTTGAGTAATGTGTGAGAAACCCTTTCACAACTCAACAACAACATCATTCAAGCTTCAATCTCAAAGAAATTCATAAATCATCATTGAACATGCATACTTTCATAAAACCCATCTTTTGATCATTCATAATTCATCATGAAATCATAGCTTTTAGAATTCGTAAATCATGCATGGGTTCATCTAGACTTCATAAAATTCATCTTCTTCACAATTCAACCCATCAACAAACCAAATTTTGAAATTGGGGAAATCACATGGGCTCATGGGGATTCATCTTAATTCATGAAATTCAACCCAGTTCATGCTTCATAGTTCATAAAACAATCAATTAAATCAACATTGAAAAGAACCCATGACATAGAAGAAAAACCTTAACTTCAATGGAGGATTTCTAACTTGTAAAATAGAGAATTTTAGGGACTCTATGGAGGAAAGGGCTCCATAGATGAAGATCGTCATACCTCAATGCCAAAACCTTGAAATCAATTGAGGATTAGGAGGCTTGATCTTGAAACCCTAGGTTCTTCTTCTTCTTAAAGCTTTTAGAGAGAGAAATATTTGGAGAGGTTTTGAGAGTATTTGAAAATTGATTAGGAAAAGTTGATTTTATGCTTAAAAAGGGCTTATATAGTGTTAGGGACAGTAGGGAATCGACCTAATTAAGTAAATAAGTTATTGGGTGAAAAGACCGAAAGATCCCTAAAAAATCTCCCGGAACCCTTCACCTACGATTGATAGGTCCACCTACTGACCGTAGGTCATGTCGTAGGTCACCCCAAACAATTTTGTTTCAATTTTCTCCCCCTAGGCAGTAGCACCTACGACCCCCACCCCTACTTGACCTACGGTTGGTAGGTCCACCAACAGGTAGTAGGTCAAGTCGTGGGTCACCACATTTTTCAAAAATCAAAGTTTTTCGTTCTTTTCGAATCTGGGGTGTTACATCTACGACTCGTACATGGAATGACGGGCCGTCCTAACAAATCGTCAATGGGATTCTAAAACTTAACATTTTGAAAATATTTGCCCTGCCATCTACGGCCCATAAGTCAACCCACGGTCCATAGGTGGCTTCCGTCAGTACTGGCACCAGTTCTGAAAACCTACAATTTTTCTTTCTTTTCGAATTCGAGGTGTTACAATATCTCCCCCTTGGGAACATTTGTCCTCGAATGGGTATCAAGACATCATAAGGCGGGTAGGAACTAAATCTAACAGGCCATTCATGAATGCAATCACATAAATGCACATATCTGAGGAGGAAACATCAACTCCAAGCTAAAGCATGTTCAAAGCATCATTTCATCAAGCCTATATTCAAATCATACTCAAATGCACATAACGTGATGAAATCAATCAAGTTAACTCATTTTCTAAAAAATTAAGCTTTTCATGAACATGCATAAATAAGAAATCAGGGGAATATCTAAGACACATGAGACCAAAAGAGCAAACCATGAGGAACTAAATACCTCAAGCTAGAGTAGAAGCGGAGGGAAAAAGATGACGATAACAGGACATCATATCGGCCTCCCAAGTAGCACGCTCAACTAACTGATTCCTCCAAAGGACTTTTACGGAAGCAACTTCTTTATTTCTCAATTGCCGAACTTGCCGGTCAAGAATCTCACCCAGAGCCTCTTCATAAGAAAGACTCTCTTTTATACCAAGACTCTCCAATGGTACTATAGATGCTGGATCACCGACACATTTCTTCAATAAGAAGACATGGGAACTGGATGAATCGATGCTAAATCATTAGGCAAGTCAAGTTTATAAGCAACCTTACCAATTCGCTTCAAAATCTGATATGGGCCCACATAACATGGACTAAGCTTCCCTTTCTTCCCAAACCTCATTACACCCTTCATGGATGAGATTTTCAAGTAAACCCAATCATTAACATCAACGTCTAGATATCTCCTCCTAACATCAGCATAGGACTTTTGTTGACTTTGAGCCGTTCTCAACCTTTCTCTAATAAGCTGAACTTTCTTCATAGCCTCATGTACCAATTCGGGACCTATCAAGGCAACTTCGCCAACTTCAAACCACCCTATAGGAGATCTACACCTCCTACCATAAAGAGCTTCAAATGGAGCCATACCAATACTGGAATGATAGCTATGTAAGCAAACTCAATCAAAGGCAAATGGTAATCCAAATTACCCTTGAAATCAATCACACAAGCTCTCAACATATATTCCAAAGTTTGGATAGTATGCTCCGCTTGCCTATCGGTTTGAGGATGAAAGGCAGTGCTAAGGTTAACACGGGTACCAAGGCCCTTTTGGAAAGATTTAAAAAATTTAGAAGTGAATTGAGTACCACGATTGGATATAATTGATAGGGGTACTCCATGCAACCTAACCATTTCCCTTAGGTACGACTTAGCATAGTCTTCCGCCGAATAAGAAACTTTGATAGGAATGAAATGAGCTGATTTCATCATACGATCCACAATAACCCAAATCGATTCATGTTGTCGCCGGGTGAATGGTAAACCAACAATGAAGTCCATATTCAAATCTTCCCACTTCCAAGTAGGAATACTAGTATCTTGGGACAAACCTCCCGATTTTGATGCTCAACTTTCACTTGTTGACAATTAGGACACTTAGCCACAAATTCTGCAATGTCCTGCTTCATCCCATTCCACCAATAGACCTCCCGCAAGTCACGGTACATCCTGGTGGCTCCCAAGTGAATGGAATATCGAGAACTATGGGCTTCCGATAAAATTTGTTCCCTCAAGTTATCAACATTTGGAACACACAAACGACCTTGATATCGAAGTACACCATCTCCCCCTTGGGAGAAACCCGCAACAGACTTTTTAAGCACCGCTTCCTTCAATTCCATCAAGATCAGATCAAGACCTTGCTTTGGTTTCACATCCGACACAAAAGATGATTCTGAATCATTATGAACAACAACGCTACCTTCGTTAGAATCAATCAGCCAAACACCCAATCGGGCCAATCTATGAACATCTTGAACCAACTCCTTCTTATTATCCTCAACTTGAGAACACTACCCATAGATAACAGGCTAAGGGCATCCGCTACTACATTCGCCTTGCCGGGGTGATAGAGGACATTCATGTCATAGTCCTTTAGCATCTCAAGGCACCTCCTTTGGTGAAGATTTAGATCTTTTTGCTTGAACACATATTGCAAGCTATTATGGTCGGTGAAAACGTGAACATGAACACCATATAAGTAATGCCTCCAAATCTTTAGGGCAAACGGAACCGCCGCTAGTTCCAAGTCACGGGTAGGATAGTTCTTTTCATAAATCTTAAGTTGCCTTGAAGCATAAGCAATTACTTTCCCATTTTGCATAAGGACACATCCCAACCCAATTCTTGAGGCATCACAATAAACTACAAATTCATCAGACCCTTCCAGTAGAGTTAACACCGGAGCAGAGATAAGCCTATCTTTCAATTCTTGGAAACGTTTCTCACATGTTTCAGACCATACAAACTTAACTTTCTTTTTGGTCAAAGCCGTCAATGGAGAGGCAATTGAAGAAAACCCTTCAACGAACCTTCTATACTAACTAACCAAACCCAAGAAACTTTGAGTATCTGAAGGGATAGAGGTCTAGGCCAACTCTTAACCACACTTGTCTTCTTAGGATCTACCTCAATACCCTTACCGAAACAAATGTGACCAAGAAAAGCCACGGACCTCAACCAAAACTCGCATTTGCTAAACTTTGCAAAGAGTTGTTGGTTCATGAGAACTTGCAACATAATCCTCAAATGAGTGGTATGCTCATCCTCACTCCTTGAGTAAATCAAAATATCATCGATGAACACAATCTCCAACATATCTAGGTATTGTTTAAACACCCTATTCATCAAATCCATAAATGCAGCCGGAGCATTTGTCAAATCGAACGACATTACTAATAATTCGTAATGACCATATCTAGTTCAAAAAGCTATCTTTGGAATGTCGTCTTCCTTCAACCTTAATTGGTGATAGCTTGACCAAAGGTCAATCTTAGAGAAGTAGCTTGCTCATTGAGGTTGATCAAACAAATCATCTATCCTTGGGAGAGAATACTTATTCTTAATAGTAACCTTATTCAATCAGCAATCGTCAATACACATACGAAGTGAACTGAAACGACCCCAAAAATGCCCGAAAATGTGCTTCGGATAATATATCTCAAAATCCGTGCATGATTTCGGAAATTCGACTTCATATTCTTATTTGTGGGGTCAAATTGAGTGGGAAATGGGTCTAACCCGAATTTTAGAGCAACCGTATCAAAATTCGAAAATCGCAAAAATTGCGATTTGGAGGGTCAACTTTAAAGGGGCATATCTCTTAGCACACAAGGAACTGGAAGGGCTGCAAACTATCAAATTAAAGCTCTTTGAGTTAGCTTTCCAACGCACTTGGTTTCACCTTATTCCGCGTTAGGATGAGGGAGTTATGACCATTTTCGTAAAACCTGTCAGTGCAGAATTTCCAATTCCAGTGAGCGAATTTTCTAGGCGGGTTGGAGTCATTTTTTATAAAAAAGGGGATATGTCCCATATTTAGTCATTTTCTAAACTCCAAAAACACTCTCTAAGCCCTCTCCAAAAATTCCACCAAGATCTTCAACCAAATTCAAACATCTCAAGCTCTAATTCCGGATTCAAGACTCAATCTCAAGCTTCGATTCTCCATTCCAATCTTCATCAAGGATTCTCCAAAGTTGAGGTATGTGGGTTTGATTGTGGAAACCTTCCTTTCCACAAGTCCAACCATTTATCCTCTATTTCTACTTCAAGTTTATGGGTCCTCATGATCAATTATGAATTCTTGAATTACGGAATTACTACTACACACCCTATTATGGTCCTTTTTGCATATTATCATGAAATGGAATTTTTATGTGATGTTTATGGTTCACATGCTTCCATGATCAAATTATGAAGGTTGATATATATATGTATGTTGTTGGTGGGCTGATTTATATGGATTTTGGAATTGGTTGGAATTAGTATTCTTGAAATACATGATTTCATTTACATGAACAATTGCCCACCATGTGTTTGATAAAATGCCCATTTATAGAATTCTTAGGAAAGGGAAGGTCCAAGGTACGTCCTATGAGACGGATGGTTATGTAATTACTGAAATGATGATGAAATGGACACATGTATATGATTTTCTCTAAATAAGTGTTGTGAGTCGACCATGCCTAGTACGGGGGGTAGTAGGCCCGTATAACCATATCGAGGGGTTTGTACCTTGGTTGCCTAGTACGGGGGTAGTAGGCCCGTATAACCATATCGAGGGGTTGTACCTTGGTCCCTAGCACGGGGGGTGGTAGGCCCGTGTAACCATATCGAGGGGTTTGTACCTTGGTCCCTAGCACGGGGGGTGGTAGGCCCGTGTAACCATATTGAGGGGTTTGTACCTCTTTCGCCTCTCCAAGGGGGTGGTAGGCCTTGGAAATACTATATTGATGGTCACTCGCCACACATGTACTACGTCCCACTAAATATGATTTTTATGTAAGCATCATTATACATACTTTTTATTAATATGCTATCTATTGGGTATGATTACGCATTTTTCCTATGATGTCCATCTAATGTAGCCTTGCATTGCATCCCATATACTTAGTACATTCAAATGTACTAACGCATACTCTATGCCTACATGATGTCACCATGTAGGGACCGGAGCACCGCTTGACCATCCTCCTCCGCGTGGCTAGTACGAGTTTTATAGTGGTTATTGGTGAGTCCTCCATTTCGGGGACGTTGCTCATGATCTTTTGTTATGTATAAAACTTTTCCTTTTTAGTTATGTTTTGACTATGAGGGTGAGCCCGGTAGTTTGTCTTGGCCCCCGCTAAGTACTCATGTTTAGAGGTGGTGTTGGACAAGTTGTGTATTATGCTTGAGCTTGACTCATCTATGGTATTTATGTATCATTTCTTTTTTTTCTTTCTTGCTCCCTTAGTCCCGATTTCCCCCTTGATTATGCTTATCGCTTATGGTCATTTAATTGCTTCCGCGACCAAGGATGTGTAATGATACGCTATGAGGCTTGTTTGGGGTTCCTTCGGGTTCCCCATTCGCCGGTCACATCTAGGCCCTAGGCTTGGGTCGTGACATGAACAATCCTTCTTTCGAACAAACAAAACTGGGGCACCTCATGGAGAGTTACTTGGTCGGATGAAACCCTTATCCAAAAAATCTTTTAATTGCTCCTTCAATTCCTTAAGTTCTGTCGGAGACATTTGACAAGAAGGAATAGAGATAGGTTGGGTATCTGGGAGAAGGTCTTTACCAAAGTCTATTTCCCTTTCGGGAGGAACACCGGGTAAATCATCGAAAAATACTTCCAGAAACTCATTTACAATGGGGACCGACTCAAAAGCCCTTAAAAATAACTGTTAGGCTCTGACCTACAGTTCAGACCTATGATTCGTAGGTCCAACTACGGACCATCCTGGTCAACCGTAGGTGGGATTCAGAAACTAGTAAATAAGGGCTTCCAATGACGGTTGCCATGTATAGTCCGTTGGTCCACTTACGGAATGTACATACCAACCGTAAATTCAAACCTTGACCTTCAAAACTTCACTAATTCTGGAGTGACCTACGAGACCTATCTACGACTCGTACATGGAATGACAGGCCGTCCTGGCAAACTGTCAATGGGATTCTGAAACTTAACATTTTGAAAATATTTTCCCTTCCATCTATGGTTCCCACCTACGGCCCATAAGTCAACCCACGGTCCGTAGGTGGCTTCTGTCAGTACTGGCACCAGTTCTGAAAACCTACAATTTTTCCTTCTTTTTGAATCTGAGGTGTTACAGATAGGTCCCAAATTGGTACACGAGGCTATGGAGAAAGTTCGGCTTATTAGGGAAAGGTTAAAAATGACTCAAAGTTGACAAAAGTCCTATGTCGATATTAGAAGAAGAGATTTAGAATTTGATGTTAATGATTGGGTTTACTTGAAAATCTCACCCATGAAGGGTGTAATGAGGTTTGGAAAGAAAGGGAAGCTCAATCCCTGTTATGTGGGCCTATATAAGATTTTGAGGCGAGTTGGTAAGGTTGCATATGAACTTAATTTGCCAAATGATTTAGCATCGATTCATCCAGTTTTCCATGTCTCCTTATAGAAGAAATGTGTCGGTGATCTGGCATCTATAGTGCCATTGGAGAGTCTTGGTATAAAAGTGAGTCTTTCTTACAAAGAGGTTCCGATTGAGATTTTTGACCGGCAAGTTCAGAAGTTTAGAAATAACGAAGTTGCTACTGTAAAAGTTCTTTGGAGGAATCAGTTAGTTGAGGGTGCTACTTGGGAGGCTGAGGCCGATATGATATTCCGTTATCCTCATCTCTTTCCCTCCGTCCCTACTCTAGCTTGAGGTATTTAGTTCCTCATGGTTCACTCTTTTGTTCTTATGTGTCTTAGATATTCCTATGATTTCCTCATTTATGCATGTTCATGAAAACCTTAATCTTTGAGAAAATGAGTTAACTTGATTGATTTCTTCATGTTTATGTGCATTGGAGTATGAATTGCTTATGGACCTTATGAGACGATGCCTTGAACATGCTTTTGCTTGGAGTTGATGTTTCCTCCTCGGAAATGTACATTTATGTGATTGCATTCTTGTTGGGTTGTTAGATTTAGTTCCTACCCTTCTTATGATTTCTTGAGTTCCATTCGAGGATGAATGTTCCCAAGGGGGAGATATTGTAACACCTCGGATTCAGAAAAGAAGGAAAATAAAATTTTTGTGTTGCAAGCTATACCTATGGCTCCCATCTACAGTAGGTAGGAGGACCTACGAACCGTAGGTGGCAACCGTAGATGGTGGGGAAAATGATTTCTAAAAGTCAAGTCCAAGTATTCTTTTGACGATTCAATAGGACGGTCCGTCACTCATTTTACGAGTCGTAGATAGGTCTCGTAGGTGAGTCCCAGACTTAGTGAAATTTTGGAGGGTCAAAGATGGGAGTTACGATTGGTATGTATGGTCCATAAGTGGACCTATGGACTGTACATAGGATCCGTCGATTGATGGTCCAATATAATCAGTCTCTGAACCTGACCTACTGTTGGCCAGGAAGGTCCGTAGTTGGACCCATGGACCATAGGTCCAACCGTCGATGGGTCTGGCAACTATTTTAAGAGGGGCTTTTTGGTCTTTTCCTAATTATTCTAAACCAATACTATGTCGTTTTATCTTCCTTCATAAACCCTATATAAATGTTTTAACCCCCAAATTTATCCAATTGAACTTATTCTTCTAAATTCTCAAAGTTGATCAAAGTTCATCTTCTAAAATATTTCTCTCTCTAAAGCTTAAAGAAGAAGAAGAAGATCTAGGGTTTCCATATAAGTCTCCTAATTCACCATTGATTGTGGGTTTTTGACATCAAGGTATGATGGCTTTCACCTATGGAGTCCTTTCCTCCATAGGGTTCCTAAATTCTCCAATTTTTGTAAAGTTAGATTCTCCAATTGAAGTGAGGGTTTTCTTCTATCTTATGGGTTCTTTCAAATTATGATCAAATTGATTGAATTATGTCTTTTAATGCATGAATTGAGCTAATTGCATGTTTCTAAGTTGAATCCCCATGAACGTATGTGAAATCCATGATTTCTAGACTTTGGTCTTATGATGAGGTTTGAACTATGAAAGATGAAATTATGAAAATTGCACGTTTTTTATGAAATTGAGATAAATGATTTAAGGTTTCTTTGAGAGTGAAGCATCAATGTTGTTGTTGTGAAAGTATTTTCTCACATAAAGGATTCATAAGAGTTGAAAGGTTTTTTCAACTAAACTTTGAATCAAGATTAAGGAGCTATTCTAATGAACTTTCGATTGGATTGGTCACTTAATGTGCCTTCCGTGGATGATAAGACAAGTGGTGATTACCCATGTCTTTTAATGATAATTCAAGTTAAGGTTAATGACTATTCCGTGGAATTGATGCTTAGCACCGAAAGGATATCGAGATGAAAGATCTCCCGTTGTAGAGACCGGGTTTCTAGTAGCAATCTCCTTATCCCATATACTATGTGACACCATAGGATGATTGTCTTAGATACACATTAGCTAGTGGATCCATTTAAGCTAGAAACTATGGTTCTTACCTTGGCAAGTAAGGACACCTCTTTTCGGTGTGGGGTAGACACCGGATTCCATGTTATAGCTCACATGGTCTATGTCGTTTAAGGCTCAATTCCTACATAATGAAAGAAGGTTACTTCCAAAAAGGTATTTCAAGTATGTATTGTTTCAAGATGATTTCCTTGCATTGGCCATGGTTTTTAACTCATGTTTGCTATCATGTTATTTTTCGATTTAGCTTGGTCATTACCTCTTATATATATCTCCTTTTTAGCATGATTTTATAATCTCTATGCATAGTTATCATACTTGGTACATTCTATGTATTAACGCATACTCTTGACTACATTGTTTCACTAATGTAGGGCGTGACGACTCCTCTCCCTCCATTCGTTGCTAGATCATGGTACTTATGATTAAAAAGACTTGGTAAGTCCTCATACTTCGAGGATAATGCCACATTTATAGTTTCATGTCATTTTAATTTTGAACTTGTATGGGTTACGCCCCAAATTTTATTCTATTGATATATTAGATGGCTTTGAGACTGTGTCAGACTTTCGCTACTTTTGTCAACTCTAAATGATATGAAATTATCTTTTGAACTCTTAACTACTATTATCTTGTATGATGTATGATAAGTGGCTTGTATGGGGCCTTTCGAGGTCTTGTACACCATGTCATGTCTAGGGGGTACTTTAGGTTGTGACACTTTTCGAGAGATTCAATGACCGAAGACTATACCTTCTTTGACCATAAAGTGATATTTTTCCCAGTTCATCACTAGATTACATTCTTCATACCATTTCAGCACATCACCTAAGTTTGTCAAGCAATCCTCAAATGAGTCACCAACCACAGAGAAGTCATCCATGAATATCTCGATGGTATCTTCTACCATATCAGAAAAGATAGACATCATGCAACGTTGAAACGTACTTAGTGCATTACACAATCTGAAAGGCATCCTCTTGAACGTAAACGTGCCATAGGGACAAGTAAAAGTGGTTTTCTCTTGGTCTTCTAGTGAGATTGTTATATGGTTATAGCCTGAATACCCATCCAGAAAACAATACCAGCCCTTTCCAGCAAGACGATCTAACATTTGGTCCATGAATGACATTGAGAAGTGATCTTTCTCAGTCCAAGCATTCATTTTGTGGTAGTCCATGTAGACCCTCCAACCAGTGACAGGTATCATCGAAAGAAGCTCATTCTTTATGTTAGGAACCACAGTGATTCCCCCTTTCTTTGGCACACATTGAACTGGACATACCCAATTACTATCAGCGATCGGATAAACTACCCCAACATCTAACAACTTGATAATTTCTTTCTTCACAACTTCTTGCATTGGTGGATTTAATCATCTTTGATGCTCAATTCTTGGTTTACTATCAGGCATGAGTTGGATTTTGTGCGAATATATACCCGGTGGAGTACCAATAATATCAGCAATCATCCATCCAATCGCCCTTTTAAACTGCTTCAACACCGATATCGAAGCTTCTACTTGCCTTTCATTCAAATCAGTAACAATAATAACCGGTAACATACTATTTTGGCCCAAGAACACATACCACAAATGAGATGGGAGAGCCTTTAGCTCCAACTTTGGAGGCTCGTCAATAGATTGTTTTGCAGGCGGAGTTTCTCGATTCTTTAAATCTAAATCTAGCTTCTTTGGTGGGCGACGAGGGTAATCCACCCTATCAAGTGCAGCAGCTAACTCATCGTACCCTTCAATACAATCTCCATCAAAATTCATGATCACGACAGCTAGCGCTTCAACACCAAATCTCTCCTCAATGAACACCTCGGATTACTCCTCAATAGTTTAGTTGACCAGAGATACTGATTTAAGGTCACTTTGATGCTTCATTGATTTGAAAATATTAAATGTCACCTCTTTATTAATCAATCAAAATCCCATCTGCCCTCTTTCCATATCAACTAAAGTACACCTAGTAGCAAGGAATGGTCTCCCCAAGATGATAGGAACTTCAAAGCCAACCTCGCAGTCTAATATCACAAAATTCGCTGGAAATATGAATGCTTCAAATTTTATGAGAACATTTTGCAGTACCCCTATTGGTCTCTTCACAGTCCAATCAGCCATAAATAGCCACATTGCAGCCGGTTTGGGGGCTTCCAAGCCCAACTTTTTGAACACAGACAGTGACATAAGGTTTATGCTAGCACCAAGTCACATAGGATCTTAGCAAAGTGCATCATACAAATCGTACATGGGATAGTAAATGCTCCAGAATCTTCCTTCTTTTGCACCAACAATCGAGTAGCAATGGCACAACAATATTGTAACTTATCATCATCTTCGAAACTGACAACCCTCTTTTTGGTCATAATATCCTTCATGAACTTAGCATAGCTGGGCATTTGTTCTAGTGCTTCAATTAAAGGAACATTTATCGATAACTGCTTCAAAATGGATATGAACTTGTGATACTTTCCCTCTTCAGTTTTCTTGACCAATCTTTGAGAAAAAGAAGGTTGAGGTCTAGGCATTTGAATGATATTTTGATTCACTTTCGATTCTTTCTCATTCGGACCTTTCGGTTGATCCACTATATCAACTTCATCATCTTCCGGCATCTTTGCTCTTTCTACTTCCATAGGCATCAGAGGGTCAATGGTCTACTTTCCACCCCGAGTAGTAACTGCCATGCAATGCCAATCATTTTTTGGATTTTTGATAGTATTTCTAGGGAGTGTTCGTTGTTGACGCAGATTCACACTTAAAGATAGTTTACACAATTGTTGTTCAATCTGCTTAATAGATACTGCCTGCGAATCTACATTTTGCCCAATACTTGACAAATTAGTATGCATCTCTATCACATTATCATCAATTGCGTCAAACCTTTTCATCATCTTAGCCATCATATCTTCAATGCGATTCAAACTTGATCCTCCATCGTAATTTCCCGGTGGGACATATTGGCCACTCCTATCATTTCTATTGTTATACCCATTTATGTTGTAGTTATTATCCCGATTGTAGTTCCATTCTCGATTATATTGCCCTTCGTGATTGTAATTACTAAAGTTCTGACCTTGATTTCCTTGACCTTGGCGTTAATGATCCTGATTGGATCCTTGAGCGTTAGTCTAAAAACCCCCCGTCTGATCATCCACCAAATTTGCATCCTCTTCAAGCGTATACCAATTCACTGGTGGAGCACTATTTTGATATTGTACTACATTAAATTTCTCCACATTTCCTCTCACTTGTTTCAGTACTAAGCCAACCTCTATTCTTAATTGCGCCATCTCTTAACGAATATCATCATTGGATTGATTTTATGTGGCTTGTATTGAAAAAGTGCTCTTTGTGGTAGCTGAAGTTCTATTGCTCTATGCTTTATTATTTTTAGTAATCTTTTCCAGTTTCTCCGCTATTTGAAGAAATGTGTTATCTTCATACGATCCTCTTGAGATAGTGTCCAATATCACTTTTCCATTGTAATCTAATCCTCTATAGAAGAACTCTCTAAGAGATTCATCATCAATTCGGTGATTTGGAACACTCCTCATATAGCCAGTGAATCTTTCCCATGCATCGCTAACTGATTCCCCAGGTGTAGTCACAAAGATATAGATTTTATCTTTCAGATTCATCTTCTTTGTCGACAGTAAATATTTATCTAAGAACACTTTGTGTAGCTCGTTCCAAGTGGTGACTTAGTTGAATGCAGTTCAGATAACCACGCTATAGCATCACTTGTCAATGATAGTGGAAAAACCCTTAACCTGATCACATCCATGTCTAAATCTGGTCTTCCCACACTACTCATACAGGCACTTTTGACCTTGCTTAGATGAGCTTATGGGTCGTCAGATGGTAACCCAGCAAACAACCCTCTGAACATGAGCATTTGCATTAGGCTGCTAGTAACCACAAACGTGTGTCCGACTGGTAATGAAGGAACAACTATAGCACCAGTTGATCCCATAATGTTATGATCAACCATGTAGTTAAGGCGCACATCAGGGGTGCTGATCCCCATCCCCAATTGTGTTATCTTCTTGTTCGTTATTTTGGCCCCTTATAGCCATTCTCTCTAGTGTTTTCCTGAGTTCTAGATCATAATGTGTCAGGGGAATGCCTTGACTTCGTGTATCTGGCATACACGTCGAACTAAACCTATAAGAAACAAAAACAAACGAAAAATGTAAAATTTGGAAATAATGGACTAGCCGTGCAATAAAGAAATTAACCTAATCTAAAAGCCTTATTCCCCAACAATGGTGCCATAATTTGATACGCCCAAATTACACCTCCCTAAAGAAGTATAAGCGGTCGCTGTAAAATAAAGAACCTAACTAAGGTTAGGGTCGATCCCACAAGGAACAAGATCTAGACTTAGGATAATTAATATTGATTGTACTTTTAGTCAACTTATTTCCATAAAAAAGGGAGGGTTTTGTAAAACAAAATAATTATTGATTTAATTTAGTAACAAGTACTCAAGTAAACAGAATTCACAGTTTTATAAAATCAATATGAGATGATACTAGGGTATACGTGTTCCCCACAAGTTCTTAACACAGTAAACCTAATAATAGTAACCCTTTCCTAGTGTTTAACATGTAAAGTCGGTAAGTTAGGTATCTCCTAAGTGATTAGTCTTCCAAATAAGAAATTTCACCATGTAACTTGGCCGGTCTACATGTGTATGCTTTACTAACCCTTACCATTGACCCCAGATTAGCCCTCACATATTTGGGTTAGGCTATTAGATAGCGAATTATCAACGCTAAATCTCCATTGTTTAATCTCTTTTCCCATTCATTACTTCCTTGGCTGGAAAAGTAGGAATAAGGTGAGTTCTAACATTACACACCATTAAAAAGCATTCAAAACGAAGAGATCAACAATACATGCATAAACACTATTTCAGAATTACATAATTATTAGTTTTACGTTGTTAATTGCTCATGGTTCCTACAACCCTAGTTGTGGATTTAGCTACTCCTACTTGGGTGATCACAATTCATAATAGAGTTAATAGAATAAATCATGACTTACAATTAAAGTAGATGAAATTCAGAATCTTCAATTGATGAACAAAAAACAATATTATAAACCAACACTTCAAGAATCAATTGCACAAAATGTTTTAAAGTAAATTCTCAAAGCCAAAAGTATGTATCTCAAAGCGTCTAACAACCCAAAAAAAGAAAAATACAACTAATATTTATAGAAAATAAATTCCTAAATAAAGTAGGAAAAGGAAATCTAAGGAAATTCGGCTTGGGAAGAGGTTCCTATGATTGGTACCTACGGTGCATAGGTACCTCCCGTCAATCACCTGCTTGACCTTCAATATAGTAGCACTTTCTACGGGTATGATCTACGGCCCGTAGATCTATCTTTTTCTGAATTTTTTCATTATGTTTTGCAACAAGTGCCAAATACATGCAAAATGAGGTACTTCATCATAGACTCTTGAAGTTGCCTTAATAATGCTTGCATGCCTATCAGAAACGATACACATCTGTGATCTTTAACCAAATGCGTCTCTAAATTGATCAAAAACCCACCTCCAAGATGCATCATTCTCTAAATCAACAATGACATTAGCAAGTGGTAGTATACTCCGTACACCAGGTACAATTTGTTTAATACATTTTTAATACATTTTTGTCGCAAGCATAATACACTTTTATTACATAGTGTAGAAATTTAATATAGAAAGCACTAGTATCGTATTTGAAGAGTGTTGCATCTAAGGTATTAGCTTTTAGTAGTGTCCCTTTGTATGCTCCTTTTAAGAAAGTTCCATCAAAACTACAATTGGTCTACAATATTTCCATCTTTTTATTGATGTAAAAAAAAGATACAAATGCATGTAGGAAATGGTCATCCTTTGATTTGTGCAATCTTATATGAGAACCAGGGTAAGTTACCTCTAGTATGTGAAAGTAGCTTGGAAACTTTGCGTATGATTGAGCTGGATCACCTCGGACTAGTTCAAGAGTTATTTCTTTAGCTCTCCACGCTTGCATATATGTGAGTTGCCCACCATATTCAGCTAACATGTCATTTTGTATATTTTTTGGTGTGTAAATTGCATCTGGTTCAACACATTTGCCCACAATAATACTCCCCAAAACATTCTTGGTTGCTTATCTTTTCGATAATGAATTATGTAGTAACAAACAAGTTTGTTCACTAAGAAAATTTGCAATCACGAACGTTTGAGATTTGTTCAAGCTTGAAGCTCGTAAACTCAAACAACAGTTTTCTCCTAGGCACTGTATTGAAAACCTATTGGAAAAAAATTAATATACAATCAATAATTTGAACTAACTTGAATTTAAGTCTTATCTGGTTGAGCTTGATTTTGATGTCTTGAATTGAAAGTGTTTAAGAATGAAATGTCATTTTACGTGAAGACATATTTATTCTTGTAGACTTGATCTTTCTCGAATACAGAGTGATTGGAGTTAGCAATGATGTGTGGTTCTGATTCTTCTAGCACATCAACTTCCTCACATGATCCAAAGCCAATTAACCCTATATCACAACTAAATTTCTCAAATTATGATGGCACCTACTACACCTCACTAGTAGGTAAGCCTAATCCTTAGCCCTAAGCCATAAGCAATTCCTCACCACTGATAGCTGCAAGACTTCCTATGCTAGAATTCTTCCTACTCAAAGCATCGGCTGCCATATTGGCCTTCCCTAGATGATACAAGATAGTGATGTCATAGTCCTTCAGTAGCTCAAGCCATCTACACTGCCTCAAGTTCAGATCCCTCTGACTTGAGATGTATTGAAGACTCAGATGGTTAGTAAAGACCTCACAATGCACCCCATAAAGATAATGTCGCCATAACTTGCACAAATACCAAAACTAAAAACTCAAGATCATGGGTAGGGTAGTTCTTCTCATTTTTCTTCAACTATCTAGAAGCATAGGCAACCACTTTCCTTTTTGAATCAGAACACCCCCTAACCAAACACCAAGAGCATTACAATAAAGAATGAAGCCTACACCTTCCTCGGGTAAAGTCAAAACAAGAGATGAAGTCAACAAGGTCTTGAACTATTGAAAGCTCTCCTCACACTCATCAGACCACTAGAAGCTCACACTATGTCGAGTCAATCTGGTCAAAGGAGATGTAATAGTGGAGAAGCTCTGAACAAATCATCTATAGTAGCTTGCAAGTCCCACAAAACCCTGAATCTCAGTGACTAAAGTAGGCCTGGTCCAACCTTTAACTGCCTCAATATCTACTGGATCAACCCTTATACCCTCCTTGGACACCAAGTGTCCTAAAAATAAAACTGAATCAAGCCAAAACACACACTTTGAGAACTTGGCATAAATCTTCTCTTCCCTCAATCTCTGGAGCACAATGCTCAAATGTCGATCATGATCCTCCTCAGTCTTGGAGTACACCAAGATGTCATCAATGAAGACTATCACAAAGGAGTCCAAATAAGGTCGGAACACCCCGTTCATCAACTCTATAAACGCCGCAGGGGCGTTAGTCAAACATAAAGACATCACAAGAAACTCATAGTGACCATAACGAGTCTGAAAGTTGTCTTAGGGATATCTGATACCCTAATCTTTAGTTAATGATACCTGGATCTCAAGTCAATCTTAGAAAATAGAGATGCACCCTGAAGCTGGTAAAACAAGTCATCAATACAAGGAAGAGGATACTTGTTCTTCACTTTAACCTTGTTCAACTGTCGATAATCAATACACATCCTCAGGGATCCATCCTTCTTCCTCACAAACAACACAGGAGCAACCCAAGGAGAAACACTAGGGTGAATGAATCCCTTACTCACAAAATCGATCCTTCAATTCTTTCAACTCAGATGGAGCCATTTGATAAAGAGGAATAGAGATGGGCTTGGTGCCTGGCTCCAAGTCAATGGCAAAATCAATATCCCTATCAAGAGGAACACCTACAAGATCAGCAGGAAACACATCTGAAAACTCTTTAACCATGGGCACAGAATCCATGGGAGGTGGCTCAACACAAGTATCCCAAATGAAAGCCATATAGGAAAAAACACCCTTTATCAACCAATCGATGAGCTTGAATGAAGGAGATAATTTTGCTAGGGTAAAAACCACTAGCACCAGTCCAGTCAACTCTCGAGACACCTAGCATCGCTAAGGTCACAGTCTTAGAAAAATAATCAAGAGTCGCATGATGCGGGGAGAGCCAATCCATACCAAAAATAACATCAAAATCTACCATCCCCAAAATGATCAAGTCTACCCGAGTATCTTTCCCAGCCAAAGAAACAAGACATGATCGATACATTCAATCCACCACTAAGGATTCACCTACTGGTGTAGAAACATGAATAGGCACAGGCATGCAATTAGACATCATATCAAACCCAGCAGTAAAATAGGTAGATACATATGAGAAAGTAGACCCTGGATCAAACAATACAGATGCAGGTCAATGGCAAACTGGGACAATACCTATGATCACAACATCAGAAGTCTCAGCCTCAGGTATCCATGGAAAAGCATAACACTAGCCATCCCGGCCATTTGCAATCTGAGTAGAACCCTGACCTCCACCCTATGGAGAAGTAGCACCCTTACTAGAAGTCCTGCCACTTCTGCCGGACTGACCTCTGCCTCGACCCCTGGCCAGAGGCGCTGAATTTCTAGCTATAGAAGTTGAATAAGTACGCTAGGGACCTGAGTGAGTGTTTAGAGGGAACTGCCGAATCATATGACCTGGATCACCACAACCATCGCAAGACCTCGGCACGGATAACTGCTACTGCGAACTAAATGAGCTACCATGGCCACCACAACCAGAACCATAAGATCCTCAGGCTGATTTCCCACTCTCAGCTGCTAGCATAGTGGCATGAACCGATCCACGATGCTGAAAGGAACCACTGCCTCAGTGTGAACCCTTGCCTCCGGATGAGGCACCCAAAAATTGACCAGATGAACGAGCCCTTTTAGGCTCTCTAAACTCCACTAAACATATCAACTCCGCCTCCTTGGCGATGTTCACAATGGATGGGAAGGAAGCCCCCTCTCTGGTTGCTCGAAACACATGTGACCTGGTAGAGAAAGACAACCCTCTCACAAACCTGTGAATTCTCTATGCCTCATCAGGAACAATAGTCATAGCATGCCTAGAAAGCTCACAAAAACGGGCCTCATACTCAGTCAAAGACAAACTGCCTAGTTTTTAGTCCTCAAACCTTAGTCAAATCTCCTCTCTCATACTCTAAGGAATGAAGCAGTCATGGAAAGCACTAGAGAACATATCCACTCTACCGGAGGAGACAAACTTGGTTTAGACCTCCCAAGAGTCCTCCACCACTCTCTGGTGTGTCCACGCAGCTGAAGAGCAACAAAACCAACACCTCGGGCATCCACCATACCTACTACCTCAAGCATCTCATGGCACGAATTCAAGAACTCATGATCATCCTTACTCTTACCACCCTGAAGCTGGGGTGGTTTCATTTTCTAAAACTTCTCATAGTACTGATGCTCAGCTGTCATTACAATAACATCATGAGCAATTTGAACACCCACAATCGGTGCTGGAACAACTGGTGGCTGACGCACTTGATCCTCAATATCTGGAGTCTGCTGTTGACCTGGAGGCTGTGCTCCTCATCCAGTCTGAGAACTATGTGGTGTACTAGTCGCACTATCCTGAGAGAAGTTCTCCATAACACCAAACATCCACAACAAAGTCTCCTGAAACAAGGAAGCTCCAAACCCTGAAGGAATCTAGTCCTTAGGTACCTCAACTTGTGGCTTAGAAGAAGCCTCTCTACCTCTGCCTCTGGGTGGTGCCACTCCACGGGCATGACCTCTAGTCGGTGCTACTCCGCGAGCATGGCCTGTAGCTTGGGCCCTACCTCTTAGCAACTACCTCCCCTCTACCATTTGAAACAAAAGCTCTAGTACTCAGTATCTGCCAACACAACACGTGGTAACTCAACACAACGAAGGCAACCATGCACGATAAGGAAGAATGAACAAAAGAAAATTTCCTAACAGTCTCCATAGCCTCTTCAAGATAAGTATAGACGTCTCCGTACCGATGCTCAAAATGCTACTTAGACTTGGATAGTACACACGTGAGACCTATGAACCTGGCACTCTGATACCATTTGTCACAACCCAAAAATGGACGTGATGACACTTGTCATTTCCCACCATGACAAGTCAACCTCAACCCAATGAAACTGAATGAAAAGCAGAAATAAATAAAGCAAGAACAAGATAAAGGCGGAAAACTTATTCATTTTAAATAACTCCCCAAGATCTGGTTGTCACGTGTACAAGCCTTTAAAATACGTATAGAATTTGAAAGATAAATACAAGTCTCAATATTTGTTTCTCAAATAGAACAAAGCTTAAAGAAAAAAGAAAGAAAAAGATCAATCGAAACAACAAGCTGCTACCTCTTCAATCCTTGACAAGCCTCAAAAATCAAGAGAAGAAGCTCACATGGGTCCGGGCTCAGAAACTACACAAGTGTAGAAGCAAAGAGTGAGTACCACCAACACAGTACCCAACAAGCAACCTAATAAACTAGGTAACCTAGCTAAATCAAATACTTCTTTCCATCCTAACCAAAACTCCACAAACTACAACCTGCATAGAAAACAGCCCAACCTAACAGTTCTACAATAAGCAAGTCTTAAGAATCAAGATAAAGATCAACAGTCACATTTCACCAATCGATAGACATCAAGTCACTTAAAATCATGTAAAGGCATCTCAAGCCCAAATAGCAACAAGTTCAACTCACATATCAAACACACATTTCAAACCATATCAAATAGCTCAATCATATGCATCAAATAAGTCAAGTGTATGCATCAAGTAGATTGATCACAATGTCAACATTGGCCGTGACCATTTCCCTTCGGCAAAATGTCACTAGCTGGAACCATTTCCCTTTGGCTTTCACATTATTTCACTTGCTGGAGCCATTTCTCTTCGGCAATTGAATCACTAGCCGAAACCATTTCTCTTCGGCTTTTATCACAAATTAGCACTTGTCGGAACCATTTCCCTTAAGCATTTATATCACTAGCCGGAACTCTTTCCCTTCGGCTTTCACATTAATCTCTTGTCGGAATCATTTCACTTCGGCATTTACAAAACTATTTCCCTTCGACTTTTATCAAGTGTCTCATCACGGTGTTCATCAAATAATACACACAATCAATATAACATCACACAGAGAGACAACAATTTATATCACACAAGTCCACTTTCATGCATTCAAGTAATTCACCAATCAATCAAATAGGGTCACAATAAGGCAATTCACAATTTAACATGATCATCAAGAAGCCTTTTCATTTTCCCCATTTTTATTGGTTTACATTAATCAACTGGGACAAAATAACCCTTTACCTCATTCCCGATTACTCCCAACACATAGTCAATGGAGAGAAATAACACTTCAACCAAGTTGCAAAGTTTAAAGGATCACTTGCCTCAAATCAATCAATTAATCACCCAAGAGTTGAGTCTTCCCCTTCCGAGTCATTTCCAAATCCACACAATCTATAATAATCAAGTATTCACAATCATCTACTGAAAATCACAATACCCACACCAATACTCTTGAAAAGTGGTCAATCAACACAAACTTCAATTTGAAAAGGAAGGTTTGAATCTGGAAATTAATACTTGAAAACATTACTCAAGACTTTAGGAACTCATTTGAGAAAACCATTTTAAAAATAGGATTAAAACCACTTCAAATTCACCATTTTAGTTTAGGAACTTGAGTCCATGAAAAAACTCCACATTCACCAATCCAATATTTATATTTTGATTTTAAAACTCATTATTACTCAATGGAAAAGGAAGGTTTAGCATCAAGGAGGCTTACCCAAATGATCTAGCACAGAAAATCTCTTTAAAATCACCACAAAGATTTCCCCAAGCTCAAAATGGTGAAATGGGGCTTAAACCTAGAAATTACAGGCAAAACCACTCTCTGGTGCTGCAAAAGAGACTAGGGGTTCGTATAAGCCTCCTTAGCAAAAGCAAAGGTCGCTTAACTGATAGGTTCTTCGCTTAAGAGAAGGTTAGCCAAAGCGAGGTTTGTAGTACCAGAAAAACTCAGCCAACTCTCAAACATCAAATCGACCCTCGAGATTCATTCAGCACCCCGTAGACATAAACCAAATATGCAAATAAATTATACTCAATGTTCCAGATTCAATGGAATTATTAAAGCACGAATCCGAGGTCTCCTTGACCCAACATTCGTGAAAATCACAAAAAACTAACTCAACACCTAAAAAGGCCAAAACAAGTTCATGACCTCTTAAAAATAAACCAAGACCATTCCTAGGCCTAAAATCATCCCCTGGATCCAACGAAACTCTCAGAACTCTGATCTGAGCGTCTGAACTCTGAATGTTGACCAAAGTCAACCCAAAGGCTAAAATTTCATAATTTCACAACTTAGGACCTCAAATCCTAAAAAAGACTCGGAATCAGGAACCGAAGACTCTCACTGATCAGATTCCACATTTCGGAACTAATAGAATCAAGGACACTCCATTCCGACACTCGAAACTCCAAAAGACTCTGAAAATCACTTTTAAGCAACTTAAGCCTTTCAAACTCAAAATTACCAAAATTCTCAAGTTTTAACTCAAGGTTTGGAACCAACTTCAAAACTTTAAACAAGAAATAACTCGGGGGCAACATCGAGAGGGCAAAATGGTAAATTTCACAAAAATATCTTAAAAAGACCAATTGGGTCATTACAATCCCCCATCTTGTCACGACCCAAAATCACAAGTCGTGATGACACCTATGTTCCCTAATGATAGGTAAGCCAACCCAATAAGTTAACCAATTCAAGTAATACCAGTGGAAAAGTAAGTAGCAAATAATAACTCGAATACTAAGTCTTTTAAAATAAAATGCAAAAAACAAAAATACTACCCTAAGATTTAGTGTCATAAGTACTAGAGCTTCTAAACTATGATGAGAGTCTGGAACTAAATGACTAACATTGACGAAAGGAATATTCTGCCTGAATACTAAAATAAAATAATAACTAAAGACATAGAGGGAGGTGTGGGCCACGGAACAGCCAAGCAGCTCAACACAACTCCAAGATAACTCAAACTCATCTATGAAAGCTCCATGAAATATGCTCAAATTCAAAATCCAGTCTGCACCACAAACGAGTGAGCAAGTGTAGTATGAATATGAAACCACATGTACCCAATATATCTCATAGACCAAAAATGAAAAAGTAGTGACAGGAGTACATGAACAAAATCATCCTTTTACTTATACAAGTCTACATTATACTTACTAGTTAAGTTTCATCAAATAGGGGTAATCAGGTATCACCTTATGTCCAACCACTAATAAAGCACATAATCAACAAGAATGAAGGATGTAATGGGATGCAATGCAATGTGACACCATGAAATGATATGCCTCAGATGTCAAATACTCTCTCAACCTTATATATATGATACTTCTCAAAAATAAATAGAGAGTTCATGACCCATGGGGGACTCGCGAGGTCCATATAACTACAAGGACGATCCCTACACACTATCATAAAATCAAACAATCCCAGCATGGACCACCTCCACGCGCCCAACTTATAATCGTAACCAATCCCCAGCAAGGACGATCTCCACGTGCCCAACTTATAATCATAATCTGATCTCAATATGGATGATCTCCACGTGTTAGACCTTTACTCATACTCAATCTCACGTCAATGCATGTGAAAAATATGATGTCAATAAAAGGAGATGATGAAGCATCTCAATAAATCAAATGTCGCTATGACATATGATAACCTCAATAATCACAAATATACGGTTTCAATAAAGAAACACAACTAATAAATGAAACAAAGTCACTAATACATGAGATAATGCCCATATGTTTTGGCATTCGAAGATTACAATATATCATACTACATTAATAAATATTCCCTTTAAAAACATCGATACTCGTACCAATGTCCGTCACACCATTGGTGCAAGACCCCCATCTTTCGCCCTTACCCATTGTATATTCCATTTTTTATCTTTAATTAGTAAACGTCCCTCAACGAAGTCTAGGAAGTCTTAACATACCTCAAATGCTGAACACATGTCACAAATCCTCATGATTTCACCTTGCCCTTTCGTAAAGCTTCAGAATGTTCCCAATCTATCAAATATGTATTATTCGTAAGTAAACAAGTTCTTAGACACTCATATTACTATATGTCTCCCAAAAATCATCAAAATCTATAATCAAGTTTCTAATCTTGATGCCAATTAATATACCAAGTCTGATAATTCCTAACTTTAAAGCCTAGAGTTAAGTCTGAATTCCTCCAAATATAAAAATCTAATGATATCCATATAATACAACACACCTAATATCTAATTACCGATCTAAATATATCAAAACTTAATTTATAATAAAATTATATACAAAAATTTCATTACAAAATTGAGTAAAAAAGAACCGACATTTCACCCACAGAAAGGAACAAATGTAACAATTACTTTATTATAAACTCTACCTTTTGATTTCAAATCATTACACTTTTACTCTATCCACCAAGATTTTTCCTTAATAGATCATTCTTACAATTAATCCCTTTTTTTCCAACAATTTAAGTTGCAATTCCTAATAAATTGTAATTATATCAAACCCACAAAAAACACTAATAAATTTTCTCTTCCTTCTTTTTGTGTCACTATCCAAGCATTATAAAAAATGATAAAAATGATTTCATTCATACTTACCAAAATATAAGGATTAGGTGTGGTATTAGGGCGTTACCTGATGTAAATTGATCGTGCTTTAGTTGTCGCCGATCAGTTTTCTATCAAGCTACAACTATTGGTATAATTTTGACTAAAAATTTAGTAATAAACCTTTTTTAACTTACTTTAGTTTTTTCATTCATGGGCCAAGTGATATAGGGTATTAAAAAGTAAATAAATTATGAATTTGGCTTATTAACCACCAAATAAATAATCATTTAAAATTACACATAAATTAATAACCGTAGTTAATCGAATAGTCTAAAATTTCCATCTAAAATTTACGAGAAGAGTTAAAACAGTTCTAGTACTCAAAATGATTTAACGGGTCGTTACATCATCTACCATTAAAACAAACGTTTGTCCTCGAACGATAAAAGAATAGAATGTTCTTGAACACAAAAAAACACTAGGATATCTCTTATGCATGTATGACTCAGTCAGTCAAGTAGTTTCTTCAATCAGGTAATATTTTCACTAAACCTTTACTAAATTAATTCTTTCGACCACAACTTCCGAACATGCGTATTCAAGATGGTTACCCACTCCTTCTCAAAGTCAAATTCTTATCAAGCAACATTGAATCTCAATGAATCACACGAACACCATCATAATGATACTATTTTAACATTGAAATATGAAATATATGATGAACATATGACAAACCAAGTGGAAAATCTAACTTGTAAGTCACCTTACCAATACGATAAACAATCTCGAAAAAGGATAATTATACCTCAGACTTAACTTGCGCTTCTTTCCAAATCTTATCACACCTTTATGGGTGAATCCTCTAGTAGAACCTATTCTCCAACCATGAAATTCAAATCACTAATCTTCCAATCTATATAACTCTTTTGCCTACTTTGATCCACGAGAAACCTATCCTGAATCAACTTGACCCTATCCAAGGACTCTATTGATAGATTTGTATCCCACAGCCTAACCTCAAATGCATCAAACCAACCAATCAAATATCAACATCTTCTAACATACAAAGCCTCGAATGGTTCCATCTCAATGCTCGAGTGATAACTCTTATTGTATGCAAACTCCGCTAAAGACAAAAATTGATTCTAAAATCCACTAGAGTATCCAACTTCTGCATAGACCACTAGAAATGAAATATAGATTGTGTTCCATGATTTGAAATGATATAAATGAGAACCCCATGCAAGCGAACTATATCCCGAATGTAGATTCTAACTAACTTCTCCGAATTATAATTAGTTTGAACTGGTATGAAATGTGAGGACTTGTTTAATCGCTCCACGATGACCCATATATCATCAAACCTACTCAAAGTATGTGGCAAACCTACCACAAAGTCCATCGCAATACACTCTCACTTTCACTCAAGTATGGATATACCTTGAGTCGCACCTAGAAAGGTTTGGTGCTTATACTTCACTTGTCGATAATTTAAATGTCAAGATACAAAATATACTATGTCCATCATCGTACGTTACCATCTGTAATGTTGCTTCAAATCACGATAAATCTTAGTATCCCAAATGAATAAAATATCTCAAATTATGGGCCTCTTCCATGTTAGCCCAATCAAATCACATGCCTGAGAAATACACATGTGACCATTTATCCTCAAAACTCTATCACCATCTAAAATTGCCTCCTTGGCTTCTCCTTGTAACACCATTTCCAGAATCTCAAACAAATTTTCATCATCAAGCTGTAGAGTTAGAATATGCTTCAATAAGGACGACCTCGCCTCCATGTAAGCCAACACCCTACCAGGTTTTAAATTATCAAGTCTCATAAAGTTATTGGATAAGGATGGGTCATTCATAGTCAAAAGATGCTCTTTCACCTGTAACAAACCTACACAATCCATACTTACCATATTTCGACTCAAGGCATTTGCTATCACTTCTTGCCCCAACGTTAAAAAATAGTAACCCCATAGTTCTCGAGCAACTCTAACCACCTCAGCTGTCTCAAATTGAGATTTCTATGATTGAATATATATTAGAGACCATGATGATCCTTGAACACCTCACAATGAACACCATAAAAGTAATGCCTTCAGATCTTTAGTGCAAATACTCTAACTGCCAACTCTAAATTATGGGTATTATAGTACTTCTCATGAACCTCCAACTGCCTCAAACATAAACCGTCACCTTCCCCTTCTACATCAATACATAGCCAAGATCAATCCTAGAAGTATCACAATAAACAATAAAACCATCTCCCTCCATAAGTAGAGTCAAAATCAAAGTAGTAGTCAATAAAATCTTGAGCTTTTGAAAACTCACCTTACACTCATCACACCACTGAGAAACTACACTGTTTTGTATTAACCTAGTTAATAAGGATGCAATAGATGAGAACCCCTCCATAAATCATCAATAATAATCTGCAAGACCTAAGAAACTCTGAATTTCGATAATAGAAACACGTTTGTCCCAATTAAGAACTACTTCAATCTCCTTGGGATCCATCATAATACCATTCTTGAAGATACATGGTCTAAATATGCCACAAAACTAATTGAAAATCACACTTTTAAAACTTGCATAAAGCATAATCTTCTGTAGATTTTAAAGAACAATCCTCAAATGATTCTCGTGATCCTCCCTACTATGATAGTATACCAATATATCATCAATAAAAATAATGACAAAGGAATCCAAGTACGATAGAAACAACCCATAAAGATATACTTAATCTAATAAATCTCTTACACAACAAGTCCTGTTACTGTTCTTCCAATTCCAAAGGAGCATTCCAATAAGGATGATAGAAATAGATCGAGTGTCCAACTCTAAGCCAATACTAAACTTGATATCACGATCAAGTGAAACACTTCCAAGAATTTTTTTACCACTGGAACTGATTCTAAATGAGAATTATCGATACTAGTATTAGAAACATAAGTCCAACAAGTGATGCATCACTTTCTCTTTTTACCGGTTGAGACTTCACAATTGAAAATATCCTTCTCAAATAAGTACTGAGAGTCTCTTACCACTTCATTTTAGGAATGCTTGACAAATCTGAGGTTATTGTCTTGGCCTAATAGTCTGAAAATGCATGATAGGGAGAAATTCAACTAATATTCAAAAGAACTAAGTTTGTCCATGTGTCATGTACTACGAAGTCAACAACATAAAATTGATGTAATCGATCTACCACTAAGAACCATCTACTGGTATAAGAATATGTATAGACAAAGGAGAAGAGTAACAAAGCATATTCAAATCCAAAATAAGGTGCATAGTTACGTAAAATAAAGTTGGTCCATACTTAAAATAAAAGTGTAGTCAATCGAGAGCATACCGAATGACAAAGGAGAAGAGTAACAAAGCATATTCAAATCCAAAATAAGGTGCATAGTTACGTAAAATGAAGTTGATCCATACTTAAAATAAAAGTGTAGTCAATCGAGAGCATACCGAATGATACTTTGAACAATCTTGGTTACCTCAATATAGTTAGTTATTTGCCAATGTAATATTTCCAATCACCACTGTATTGGCCTATGATCTATATAGTGATTCATAATTACTATGCATACATCTCCATAGATGTCCTTAGATAGCTTCATACAAGTATCCCTTCCAACAACCTTTAACTAGAGAATCATTCTCCCTTCTTACTTTCAATTAATATTACTGATCCTCAATTCAATATCTGAAAGGCTCCTCACAATATGAATTTATCACTATTTATCATTAACCCTCCATTTAAATATCCTTTCTAACTGATAGTCAAATTAGCCTTTTATAATCTCTTGGTGTACTAGAGTTAACCTACCTTGTGGCTTCTATCAAATGAGTATTAATGTGGTCATCGTGCCATCCAACTTGAACTATTCAAATTATATTCAGTATACCTCCACTCCAAAGGATAAAAAAGGAAATTTATCATACGAATCTTACAACAAGTCTTGCCCTCTTAGACGTCATTAGAAATGATCATATTTTATGTCTTTGTCCTTCCTCAACTTCTCCTCATAGCATTACCATAATCACTATCCTCTTATTTGATCAATTGATCTTCCTAATCTTAAACTTCTTATCAAGGCATCAACATTATACTTTTTCATTACTAAATTATTCACTTATCATAAACATGGGTCATAAAATTGTCCTAATAAATTCAAATGAAGTTCAAATATCCTTGTCTAAATCACACCTTGAGAAAAAAATTCTTACTATTTCCAACCTCATCAATTTCATTCTTTAGAATTGAAAAAACTCATTACTAAGTTATTTTGCTAACCACGTAACATCCGTACTAAACCGCAAAATGTCATCCCTTTTCAGTGGGGTCAAATTTGAGAATGTTTTCTCACCATTAGTGAGAGAATAGAACAAAGAGTTGACCTTAAAAAAAACACATACGCACGATAAAGAAAGAAAGAATGGAAGTTTCCTAAAGTCCTAGATCCTCTCGAAGAAAAGTAACAGGTGTGTCAGCACCGATCCGCAAGACTCTACTAGACTCAGCTCTTATACTCGTGAGACCGATGAACCTAGGGCTCTCATACAAAATTGTTATGACCCAAAATCACAAGCCGTGATGACACCTATGTTCCCAAATTATAGGTAAGCCAACCCAATAAGTTAACCAATTCAACTAATAGTAGTGGAAAAGTATGTAGCAAGCAATATCTCGAATGCTAAGTCTTTTAAAATAAAATGCAAAAACTGAAATACCACCCCAAGATTTAGTGTCATAAATACAAGAGTTTCTAAACTATGATGAATGCTTTGAACTAAATGACAAAACATAGATGTAAGAAATATTTTGTCTGAATACTAAAATAAAATAATAACTAAAGACATAGAGGAAGGTGTGGGCCACGAAACAACCAAGTAGCTCACCACAACTCCAAGATAACTCAAACACAACTCTGAAAGCTCCACAAAATGCGCTCAAATTCAAAATCCAATCTGCACCAAAAAAGAGTGCAGCAAGTCTAGTATGAGTATGAAACCTCATATACCCAATATATCTCATACACCGACAACAAAAAAGTAGTGACAAGAGTACAATAAGAAAATCATCCTTTTACTTATAGAAGTCTACATTATACTTATCAATCAAGTTTCATCAAATAGGGGTAATCAGGTATCACCAATGTCCAACCACTAATAAAGCACATAATCAACAAGAATGAAGGATGTAATGAGATGCAATGCAATGTGACACAATAAAATGATATTCCTCAGATGGCAAGTACTCTCTCAACCATATATACATGATACTTCTCAGAAATACATCAAGAGTTCGTGACCCATAGGGGACTCATGAGGTCCATATACCGACACAGACGATCTCCACGTGTCTTTGCGGACGATCTCAATGCACAGTCATAAAATCAAAAAATCCACCACGAATGATCTCCACGTGCCCAACTTATAATCATAACCAACCTCCAACACAGGCGATCTCTATGTGCCCAACTTATAATCATAATTCGATCTCAATACAGACGATCTCCACCTGTTAGACCTTTACTTATACTCAGTCTCATGTCAATGCATGTGCACAATATGATATCAATAAAAGGGGATGATGAAGCATCTCAATAAATCAAATGTCGCTATGACATATAATCACCTCCATTATCACAAATATACGGGTTCAATAAAGAAACATAACCTCACAAAAGAAACAAAGTCACTAATACATCATCTAATGCCCATATGCTTTGGCATTCTCAGATTATAATCTATCATACTACATTAATAAACTTTCTCTTTAATAACACCGGTACTCGTACCAATGTCCATCACACCATTATTATGAGATCCCTATCTTTCACCCTTACCCATTGTCTATTCCATTTTTAATCTTTAACTAGAAAACATCCCTCAACAAAGTCTAGGAAGTCTTAACATACCTCGAATGTTGAACACATGTCACGAATCCTCAAGATTTCACTTTGCCCTTTCATAAAGTTTCAGAATATTTCCATTCTATCAAATATGTATTATTCGTAAGTAAACAAATTCGTAGACACCCATATTATTATATGTCTCCCAAAAATTACAAAAATCTATAATCAAGTTTCTAATCTTGATGCCAATTAATATACCAAGTCTCATAATTCCTAACTTTCACGCCTAGGGTTAATTCTGAATTCCTCCAAATATAAAAATATAACGATATCCATATAATACAACATACCTAATATTTAATTACTGATCTAAATATACCAAAACATAATTCATAATATAATTATATATGAAAAATTGCAATACAAAACTGAGTAAAAAAGTACCGACATTTCACCCATGAAAAGGAGCAAATATAACAATTAATTTTTTATTAACACTACCGCATGATTTCAATTCATTACACCTTTACCCTATCCACCATGATTTAGCCTTAATAGACCGTTCTAACCATTAATGCTTTTTTTCCCAACAATTTAAGTTGTAATTCCTAATAAATTGCAATTATATCAAACCCACAAAAAAAAAACATTAATAGATTTTCTCTTCCTTCTTTTTGTGTCACTATCCAAGCATTATAAAAAATGATAAAAATGATTTCATTCATACTTACAAAAATATATGGATCAGGTATGGTATTAGGGCGTTACATGATATAAATTGATTGTGCTTTAGTTGTCGCCGATCAGTTTTCTATCAAGCGGCAACTATTGGTATAATTTTGACTAAAAATTTAGTAATAAACCCTTTTTAAGTTACTTTATTTTTTTAGACATGGGCGAAGTGATATAGGATATTAAAATTTAAATAAATTATGAATTTGACCCATTAACCACCAACTAAAATAATCATTTAAAATTGCTTATAAATTAATAACCGTAGTTGATCGAATAGTCTAAAATTTCCATCTAAAATTTACGAAAAGAGTTAAAACAGTTCTAAAACTCAAAACGATCTAACGGGTCATTACACATTCCCACCCCACCTCCGACCCTTTATATGTTTCCCTCTTATTTCGAAACCCTTCTATTAGTCAAAAGCATCTGCAAAACTCCTAAGCAGAAAAAACATTCAATTAATTCTCTCAAAATCTGCAAATTCTTTCAACGTTCAAATCTTTACAAAGAAAGACACAAAATTTGATTTTTCTTCTGGATTTCATCTTCAAAGGAAAAAAATCTTTTTTTTGTATCTCTTGTTTTTCTCATCATTTCAAAGTATACCCTTTTCTTAAATTTCTTAAAAAATAATTCTTTACATTTTTATTTGAATTTTTCATAAATTTTTATCTACCAGAAACCCTTCATAAACCTGGAGTTCTCATACCTCCATTCTTGATTTCTCTGTAGTTTTTGTTATTTTTTTTGACATTTCAATAATAAAAAGTAAATATAGAGAATGTACAAACATCACCTGATCATGAAGCTCTGAAAATCAAAGAAATTGGGAAAAACAATGCTGATTTTTAAATAGTAAAAACTGAAGTTGAAGAAAAATTGAAAGAAAAGGATTCAGGTTTGGATGAATGGTCACCGGTTCGGGTTGAACCCAATTCATTGATCATTAGTGTTGATTCTAATTCAATGGGCTATACTTCTTCTAATAGTAATGAGGATTTCATATTCGGATTGGGCTGAATGGTTGATAACACTCAAACTACTCTTCAAAACCAATCAAAAGAGTAAGCGATCGTTGTCAATAAAAATACCCAACTAAGAGTTGGGGTTGAATTCCACATGAAATGGTACAGGTAAAGAAGGTCTATTAAGAAATAGAGATTTTAAACCAATTCATTTGTAGCAATGAGAATAATGGGTGGATGATTCCACCAATTTAATAAAAAGGATTTTGGTTTCAAAACCAAAAATTAAACTAAGAGTTTAAGAATTCAATCAATTAACAAGTAATAAAGGTGTGCGGGTATTGGAAATCGATGTCACATAGGGGTTATTGTGCTGCTCTATAAACATGAACATTCATGAATAGGCTGGGTCATCTTCAACAATGCTGATATCCTTTTGGTCTCAAAGCATCAATTCATAGAATCTCCTTTCGGTCTCATCTATGTATATTAATGAACAACTCAATACTTTACTCTATTCTCCCTTTTTGGTGCAGAAATACGCCAAATAGATCTGACACATAAGCTCTACTTTCAAGCAAGTTACAAATATCAAACCTAAATTGCAAGTATTGGATTAATTACCAACGCCAATCAATCTCTTTCAAGCATTGATCAGAGATCAGAAGTAGGAATTAAGTTTGCAACCTTAACCCATAAGTTAATCCCATGCTAATTAGCCCAAATCCATGCATGAACAACAGCAAAATAGAGCATAGCACAATACCCACTACATTAAACCAACATCCCACCCCATAATTGCACCCCTAGATCTTGGGCTTTTAGCCACCCATCACAAAGAGTAAAGAAATCATACCTTTCATGAAAGCAGCCATGGGTAATATAAAATTAAGCAATTATACCCACTTTGAATTCAACTTCAATTTATCAATTTTAAGCACAATGTTTAAAAACTCCAAAGGCTAAAAAGTGTTCTTCACAAAGTAAAGTATTTCTCTCTCTAAAATATTCAGAATTCTTCACTCTCTTTTCACTTTTTCGAACTCCCTTATTTCTATCTTAATCGGGTTATTTATAGCTTCCTAAAATTTGGCCCAAAAACTCAATGCGTGACCATTAGTTGATGTTAGTAGGGCTCGCAAATCGCATTCGATGGATCGCCCACTACTCTTCAGCTCGTCTTTCTCTTGCTTTAGGCTTCAGGTGTTTGAACCTCAGTCGGTGAGCTCGTTAGAGTCTACCTTTCACGTTCGGCAAATCACCGAGTACCACCTTTATTCGCCTTTTCAAGCATCCAATTTTTCTCCAAGTTCTGTCACCTTCGGTGATGGTCAGGTTATTCGCCCTTTTCATTCGGCATATCACCATTTCTCTTTTAGTTCGCCGACTTGCCTCAATTAATTCAAGTGCCGAGTTTTGTCACTTTAGGCGAGGTCGTGCCCATTGGGCGATCCATGTTTCTTGTTCGGCGATCAACAATGTGAAGATCATGCTTCTTTTCATATTTTTGGCCATTATTTTATACATTCATCCTTGTCTTGTCCTTCAGCCTTCCTAGATGCAAATAAGCAAATTATCATTAGAATAGGACATGATTAGGCATTGAGGACACTAATTGTTAAACTAAATTGTCCTTAAATAAGTGTAAATCTACCACTCATCAATACCCCCAAATTAAACTTTTGCTTGTCCTCAAGTAAATCAAGAACGCAATTAGTTCAACAAGGGTGTCTACAACAATTCTCAATGAGAGCTAACATGCAAGTGCTATTACAAGATTACTCTCAACAACATGTAGCACTCAATCATGATCAAAAAGCTTCAAATGATGGCTAGTCGGTCTTAAATCAAGCTCAAGCTCACTATAACTTCTTTTCTAATGCAAGACCTTGCTGCACAAATGCATTCAAGTGCCCTCACACCAAGAATGATTCTATGCTCTCACAAAGCAAATTAATAAGGAATAAAGGAATCAACATAACTCTCACTCTCTCAAAGGAGAAATACATGCAAGCCTCATCCCATAGGTTTGTCCATATTTTCCAGTCATCACACAACCTGGTTTATGCTTGATCTCAAGGGTCTTTTAGGCTTGTAATGGGGGCTGAAGGTTAAGGTATGGTCAATTTGGCTCAGTGACTTCACCTTTTCAAAGCATTGATTGAGTTCTCTTTACCTCTTCTCAAGTTCTTTTCATTCATTTCATTTGAAGGCTCAACCTTTCACTTGCTCATTAATTTATTGGAAACTCCTATTTATTTGTTCAACTGTTGCATTTTTTTCTCAAATGTTGCTCATCGCACATGCATTCTCTTTCTTTTTTAATAAGGAGGGGTTCCTTCTTTTTGGTAAAACATCTCGAGGATGAGTCTCTTCTCATTTTGCTTTGTCCTACACTTGGCTGACCTTCTTCATTTTCTTCAACACCCCCAACTTGGGCTTTCGGCCTAAGTTGGCTATTCAAACAAATCAATGCTTCAAAAGGAATTTTTGTTGAGAAGTAAAGGGCAATTTGGCTTAAGAGGTTTCAATGTGGTTTTCAACAAACGGTTAGGCTCAATTGGTGCAAAAATGGATGCACACCCTCACAAGGTATTCACAAAAGGATATGATATTTTTGGGTTCCCTCTTAGAAATTTTTCCCAAGATCATTCCTTACACTTACCAAGTTTAGACAATTGAACTTACAAAGCAAATTCTAGGATTTAGCAAACATGCTTCCAAGTAAAACCTCACCACATTTGGCAGTCCAAACACATTTATTTTACCCAGCCTGACAAAATTAAAAGCTTACGTGTGATGTTCATTGCAAGGCTCACATCAAAATACAGCTAGCCAACATAACATTCAAAATGATCGCTCAAAAACGCCGCCATATCGATTTCTTTCTTGCAACACACACTACACACATCGCTCATTGTGAGTACTATTCAAGACATCAATATTGAACACAATCGATCCTTAAATTTATATCAATGAAAACCCAAGCATTTCATGACCTTTCAAAACTCATGGGGCAAGAGAAAAAAATTGAACGAAGGAGAGGCAAAAAGAGATAAACTAAACCAAATGAAGCACGAAACACTATGATACAAAGAAAAGAAAACTACTACAATCATCAAAAATTGAAAATAACAAAATACCAAAATACAATAAAAAGGGAATATTGGCACAAGTGCCCTCACCCCACCAAAAAGCAAATAGCAGTGTCCTCAATGTGAAAATAGAATAATAGAGTAGGGAGGAGAAGTAAAAAGATCCCCATGACAGGCTAAGCCTGTGGAGTGCTCTCATCGGGAGTCTCTGGAGGTGTGGCCTCATCCATTGCATTAGTGCTCGATAATAAAATCACAAGAGGTAGCCATGTAGTATCATCTGGGGCATCAATGTCTGACATAGTGGTAGGAGGAATAGTGGAGTGTGAAGAGACCCCAATGGTGCCAAATGTGTAAGTCTCTCTAATGGACCTCTCCCATGTGGCCTGCAAAATTTCCTCCTCCGTCTCGCACAACTCAGTCAATATCACAGCTGTACTCTACTCATCCTCCTTCTTCGGGAGCTCATCCTCATTGGTATCCTTAGCCAAATCATCAGTGGCCCTCCCATCCTTCTTATCAACATCATCTACCAAACTAGCACCCTCCACTACTATATCTATCACTCGTGACTGCTCAGTGGCACTAGAAGGGACCTCAGTACTAGGAGTGGAGGCCGGCACAAACTAAGGCTCATCAGGTTGGGGGACGTCACCCCAGAACATTGAAATATCGCTAGACCTCAGCTGGTCTACATCAGCCCTAAATGTACTCAACTCAGCCCTCATCGATGCTAAGGTGTCAGACTTACCCTCAGCCTTTTCATGTGCCTCCATCCTAGCGGTGAGATAGTCAAAACACACCCTATGCTCCTCAATCGATGCCTCACACTGATTCAACCTGACCCTCAGTTGAGCTAAAGAAGCCTCAATGGCTCTATCAATCCTACCAGGTATATCAGCCTCAATCCTCACTGTTCTCACATCCGCTAACTAGGTAAGGTTGTCCATTTGGTAAATCAGGACCTATGTTAAGGGAGGACGGGAGATGGGAGCAGAGGAAAGCATAACAACAACAGTAGTAGAAGTAGAAGGCACACAAGCAGAAGATACATGAGAGGGCTGAGGTATACCTGACCTCTCCATAGAAGGAGCATATGTAGTGGCCTCAAGAGTGAGAGTTGTAAGATCAACCAAAGGCATAGTGTCTGTTGGTGGCGGCTTTCTCCGAGCTACATCATCCCTTAAGTAATCTGCCTCAATCCTCTGAATGTTATTGGAGGAGGATGGGGTGATCCTCACATCTTTCTTCCCCTGAAAGGGAACTCCTGTGTCCTCACATAGCTTTGTGATCAACACAGGGAAAGGTAAAGAAGTTTTCTCCTGTCGAGCTCTCAATAGTATTTCCTCTGCAATAATAGACCCACATTACTATGTTTTCGGTCAATGATAGCGGCCACTAATACTGCTTTTGGGTGTCGAAGGATGGATTCATTCTGTGAGGGCATAATGTAACTACTAATGAAACCAAACAAATATCGAGCCCCGATGTTTAAATCCTTCTTCTCTATTCTACCACCTTCAGCCATCCACAGAGGAGAATTATCATAAATAAGCAGAGCCAACCAGCCTTTTAATGAATCAAGGTCATGCTACATCTGGAGAGAAAACATTTCAGCTCAAAATTATGGCATCTCTAGTGCAGTGTTGAGTGCCTTGGCATGGCATTGTACCTTTTTTCCACACACTTCTACTTCATCCAAGGGCTTCCAGATTGTACCCTTCCTTTTCTTTGGCAAGGCTTGAGCATAGGCAGTATTGAATTCTCTCACCTAGTCTAGAACAAAAGGGTTCCCAAGTCATGTGAACCTCTCAAACTTATGGAATTGTATGGTGTCCCATATAGCCAGATGATCACTCATAACCCCGTCCATGGAGAGTCGTCTCTCCTCAAGAATGGTACGTTCTCTGACTGCCTTGAGCCTATTGAGGGCTCTTGGAGAGATTATCGGGAGAACTCTAGATGTTGGTGCTTGATTAGAAGAGGGTTGTGCCATCTTTGACCTGATGTATGTCCTTTTCCTTGCAACCACCTTTTGAGGTTGCTCCTTTCTGTATGTAGTTGATTAGGGAGCAGTCGTTCGAGAGTGTGGAGCTTCTGATGGTTCATTAATAGATAGCCCCTTTGTCTTTTTGGAGGAGGAGGAGGAGGAGGAGGAGAAAGATCCTTGTCAAAGTCGATATCAGATGAACCAACTCTGTGTCCTTTTGTTTGAGCCATTACCTGTCAAACACAATCATTATAGATAAAGATTGAGTGAAGGTTAGTTGAAATCAAACCCAAAAGATAACATAACTTAAAACTTGTTCTAAGGCTCGCCTACAAAGAAGGCGGATCGCCTAATAGGTTGGGCAGATTCAAAGGAGCTCACCGAATGAGATAGAATAAACTTTCCAAGAAAACAGGCATGAAGGGTGGAGTCAACTCCAACTTAGCGATTCACTGAGTTGGTATCGGCGGGCTAAGACAAGTCCGTCGAATGTGACAGTTCAAAATTAAAAAGAACAGGCATGAAGGGTGATATCCTCTCCCACTTGGTGATACGCCAAGTGGGTTTCGGCAGACTAAGACAAGTTTGTTGAATGAGACAGCACCCAAGTCACATATTCAATCAAGAAGGAGAGCTAGGTCTTACTCGACGATTCACCTAACTTTCTTTGAAAGCTAAGACAAGCTCACCGAACATGTAGTATGCAGCCCAGTGCCAAATTTTCAAATTTAACTACAATACAAAAAAATACCCAGTTCCCAATCAACTTTATGATCTACCCACATCCTTTTCTACCCACGGGTTCTCAGACTTCCCCCACATATTACAAAGTATTGCTCAAATTGACGATTTTCTCTTAAGAAAGTCGTCACTCTATCTATCATTAGATAAATTCATGCAATCAAAATGACAGTGGGATAATAAAACTTTACCCACATTCAATACAATCAAGACCCATTAAAAACAAGTGATCAATTTCAACAAGTAACCATCCCAATCGATTTTAGCAGTTAACGCACAATTTCGACTATCCAACTCATGGGTATCATTCAATAACAATAATAAAGAATTACCCAATGAAATTAAATAGCAACAAATATCAAGTAGTCATAAGCCCAGCTAGAAAACGCAAGTTTAAGCTCAAATTACATGATAAAATTTGAATATCAACCTCAATGAGAAGCAACAATGCGCGAATGAGGGAGACTAGGGTTTGGGTCTACTGAACAAGCAAGAAAATTCACTCCACGCACTCAAGAATCACACACGGGGACATTTTAAACATCAAAATATGCTAGAGGGAGTGAAAAGGAGAAAGAGATCACAAAGATAGCAAAGGGTATTCTTTTTAAAAATGAAAATACCCTAGGCTTTTAAGTACCAGGCCCTGTCGGCGGACTCGACTAACGTCACCGAGTGCATTCAGCGGATCGCCAACTGGAGCTGAAACTCGCCAAAAAGGTCTGGATGAAAACCAAACTTGAAAGCTGATTCAGCGAACCCGATGGAGTTCACATTGTGCACTTCGGCGAATCTCCCTTTGAAGTTCAGCTCACCTAATTGGATAGTACACTTTGATGCATTTTTCAGCCCACAAAGGTCCACATAACACCTTCGGCTTATTGCCATTATGGCTTTGGCATTGCCTAATATGCCTTTCGCAGCACTTGAACCTCTTTTAAACCTACATTCACAACACACGTTATTGAAAACATCAAAACAAAAAGTAAAACTTGGGTTGCCTCCCAAGAAACGCCTTATTTAATGTCGTGGCACGACATGGGTCTCAACTCTTCAACATTCATTTTTGGGATTTAGGACGATGTCACTAGGTAATGTTCCCTTTTGCCTCGGGTTAAGATGGGTGGAGATCTGACATATCTGAGTCTCGAACTGTTTAATAGACACCGAATGAGAGGTCATTGTCTAGGATAAGGTGGAGAAATCATTTTCAATTCTTTCAACACCTTATCAGATCCCTCAATCTTATTGAAGATCCATGTGAGCATTTCCTCAGTTTGGTTTCCTTTCGGACCAACTATTTCTTTTGGACATGGATGGTCATAGGGAGGAATATATCAATCTTTTTAACCTCCCTATTTCTCCAATTTCCACCTCTCCAATCTTTCCAACTGTTATTTCGCTCCTTCGTCCAACCTTGGTTCCCACCTTGTCATTGATAGATTGGGTGAGAACCCCCACTTGATTTCCCAAATATTGAAATTCCTCTTGATATAATGCCATAAACTTGGCATCTTCCGGGCATTGATCCACATGCTTAGACAATAAATTGAATTAGATCATCATTTTACTGATGTTTTCATCTCGCTCATGATCCTTCTCAATTTTCTCTTTGCTCATAACAAATTTTTAGTAGACACTTGGTCCTCTCTAATATGCCATGCTCGGTTAATCTTGGTCATATCATCAAGTAACAACCCCGCAACTTCATATAGTTGTCTCATCAATCCACCTTTGACTAATCGATCAACTTCAGCCTTATTTACTGAATCAAGGCTTCAATAGAAGTATTATAGCAACAAATTATCTGGAACACCATGTGTTGGACATTGCAAGAGTAATTTTTAAACCTCACCCATGTTTCGTGAAAAAGTTCATAGCCAATTCTTTTGAAATTTTGGATTTGGATCCAAAGTTTAATCATATTTGATGGGGGAAGAATCATTCCAAGAAAGCTTCAGTCAACTCCTCCCATGAAGTAATAGAATCATTTGGCAATTCTGCCAATCATCATGTAGCCTCACCCGTCAGAGAGAACGAGAACAACCTCAACCTTATGAATTCTTTTGAGATGCTCTTGAACATGAATGACCCACATACTTCCACAAAATTTTGTAGGTGTTCATAGGGATCCTCATGAGCTAATCCCCCAAATAAACCTCTAAATTGGAGTAGATATAGCATTGTTTCGGTAACATGAAAAACTGCCCTCCCTATTGTAAGAGATATCTGGATGGCTCCTGTGGTTTGAGCGACATTCATATGCATATCATTCAAATCACCCACGTTGTCATTTTATCCGTAGTGACTATCGTTATCACTACCATAGTCACTCATTATTTAAACCTGCAAATCAACAAAGCACAACACCAAGCAACAAACTACTACAACTAAAGAAATATACAAACTAATTTGTCAAATAGAATTTCTAGCCACCATTTCCCCGCAACGGCGCCATTTTTGATAACACTCAAACTACTCTTCAAAACCAATCAAAACAGTAAGCGATCGTTGTCAATAAAAATATCCAACTAAGGGTCGGGGTCGAATCTTACAGGGAAAGAAGGTCTATTAAGAAATAGAGATTGTAAATCAATTCATTTGTAGGAATGAGAATATTGGGTGGATGATTCCACCAATTTAATAAAAAGGATTAAATTAAACTAAGAGTTTAAAAATTCAATCAATTAACAAGTAATCTAGGGGTGCGGGGATTGGAAATTGATGTCTCATAGGGATAATTGCACTGCTCTATAGTGATGAACATTCATGAATAGGCTAGACTATCTTCAACAATGCTAATCTCCTTTCGGTCTCAAAGAATCAATTCATAGAATCTCCTTTTGGTCTCATATATGTACATTAATGAACAACCCATTACCTTACTATATTCTCCCTTTTTGGTGTAGAAATAAGCAAATAGATCTGACCCATAACCTTTATTTTCAAGCAAGTTATAGACATCAAACCTGAATTGGTAGTATTTGACTAATTACCCACATCAATCAATCTCTTTCAAGCATCAATTAGAGATTGGAAGTAGGAATTAAGTTTACAACCTTAACACATAAGTTAACTCCATCCTAATTAACCTAAATCCATGCTTGAACAACAGCAAAATGGAGCATAGCACAATACCCACTACATTAAATCAACACCCAACCCCATAATTGCATCCCTAGATCTTGGGGTTTTATCCACCCATCACAAAGATTAAGGAAATTGTACCTTTCATGAAAGCATTCATGGGTAACATGAAATTAAGCAATTACAAGCAAAACCCACTTTGAATTCAACTTCAATTTGTCAATTTCAAGCATAAAGTTGAAAATTCCCAAAAGCAAAAAAGTGTTTTTCACAAAGTAAAGTGTTTCGATATCTAAAATATTTAGAATTCTTCATTCTCTTTTCAATTTTTCGTACTCCTTTATTTCTCTGTTAATTGGGCTATTTATAGATCCTCAAAATTTGGCCTAAAAACTCAACGCGTGACCATTAGGTGACGTTAGTCGGGCTCGCCAATCGCATTCTGTGGATCGCCCACTGCTCTTCATCTAGCCTTTCTCTTGCTTTAGGGTTCATGTGTTTGAACCTCAGTCGACGAGCTCGTTCGAGTTTGTCTTTCATGTTTGGTGAATCATCGAGTACCACCTTTGTTCACCTTTTCAAGCTCCCAATTTTTCTTCAAGTTTTTTCACTTACGGACTTCGGTGATGGTCAGCTTATTCGCCCTTTGCATTCGGCGTATTGCCGTTTCTCTTTTAGTTCACTGACCTGCCACAATTAATTCAAGTGCCGAGTTTTATCACTTCAGGGGTGATCCGCCTTTCTTGTTAGGCCATCAACTATGTGGAGTTCACACTTCTTTTCATATTTTTGGCCTTACTTTCATATGTTCATCCTCTCCTTGTCCTTCAGCTTTCCTAGCTGCAAATAAACAAATTATCATTAGAATAGGACATAATTAGGCATTGAGGAAAGTAATTGTTAAAATAAATTGACCTCAAATAAGTGTAAATCAACCACTCATCACTGGCCTCCTTTAACTGTTGTACCTATTTCTTCAGTTGAGCCCGAGAATTTCAAAGAGACAGTTGAAACTATTCCTATTGAGAATAAGCCTTCTAAAATGGTGGTATCATTCCAACTTTTAACCTCTTTTAAGGTATATAATTTACAATTTTAGCCTATTTTATTACATCCTAATTCTTAATCAATCAACTGTGCAGTGAAATGGCGCGGGCTAACCACTTTTCATCTCTTTTCAAGTGATACATTTAACTGTAAAATAGCATGGGCTAACCATTTTTAACTCTATCAAGTGACACAATTTATACTTTTAGCCTATTTTTATAACATCTTAATCAATCAACTATTGTAGTAAATTAGTCGTGGCTAGCCACTTCTAAGTTCTTTCAAATGATACAATTTTAGCCTATTTTTTTGACATCTCAATCAATCAACTATTGTAGTAGATTAGCCAGGGCTATCCACTTTTAAGTTATTTCAAATGATACAATCTTAGCCTATTTTTATGACATTTTAATCAATCAACTATGTAGTAAAATAGATAGGGTGGGGCCTAATAACTTTTCAGCCCGGTAATTGAGAACTAGCTAGCCACTGTTATAATAAAATATTCAATTTACAAAATAGCCACTTTTAAGTGCGGGGCTAACCAATATTAGGTAGACATTGATATATATATATATATATATATATATATATATATTGTGTGTGTGTGTGTGTGTGTGTGCGCGCGAGCACATGAAGTAATCCACACTTTTTGAATTCAACAGTATAGATCACTGTATGAAAGGATAAATACGATATTTTTTTTTTATTGATTTAAATTTTTAAAAAAGCGATTATGGTATAATGATATAGTAATGTAATATTAATAAGATAAAAAATATTCATAATTGCTTTTACTTGTCCAAAAATTTTGTTGTCTCTCCACTTTATCAGGTGATCTAATTTGATTTAAAGATTCTTGTATGTCCGGCCGATCTTATGGTGTCGATTTCCTAGTATTCACAAATCTAGTAATCTCATGCCATTTAGGGTTACAAGTAAATGTAATGAATACATCAGGATATTCGGTCCATTGACATATTGTCATTGAATTTTGATAATTTTATAACATGTAATGTGTACTTTTAGTGAAAAAAGAAAATAATATAACTTTTTATCCTTGTGAAGAATGTTGTGTGTCTCCATGCAAAACTGCTTCTACTAATCCTTATAAAAGTATGCTCTCAAATAATTTTTGATGGAGTCTAATAAATAGAAATTGAAAAGATTCTATCTTTGTATATCTATCAATCAAGAATTGTAGAAATAATCTTTTAGCTGATACAATTCTTTGTACTTTATTTTTCCTTTATTGAATTTTGTATGACAAGTGTTCTCAAAAGCTAGCATTTTCTTCCGCCAAATGGTTCATCAATTCCATTCAAAGGAATATCTTCTCTATATCTATCTTCACCAAATTGTATAGTAGTAATGGGTATTGCAAACTTAAATATGTTGCATTCAATTCACTTATTTTCAGAAGTTGTTCAAAATAATTTTCAACTATTATATCTCTGTCAGAACTTGTTGATTCAAAATCACTAACCACCAAAGCTGCTACCTCAGAAACTGTTGGCAAATTATATCCTTTTCCACTCGATCTTTTTTTTCTATCAGTCTTAGTACAATATTTGTACTTTGATCAACTCGAAATCTATCTCTAACCATATGAAAAGACTTTGCAAGCACATTATGTTGATGTAGCATTATTAATAATTTGAGCATGAATTTGATTGTTGCTTTAACTACAACTAAAAAAATAAAATAGTTAAATATAGATAATAGTAATTAATAATTACAACTATAATAAATAGTGTAAAAGTAATATATACTATAAGTACTTACTTGATAACATTTAATTCAATTTTGCAGCTCATTTGTTGTATCATAAATATATAATTATGCAAATTTTGGATTAGATCCCTTAGTAGGCAATTAGCTTCATATTTTATGATAATTCTTTCAAGATAATATGAATGTTCTTGGCCCCTTTGTTAGATTGACAGATGCATCAATTTTTCTCCCATTGATGTAAATAAAAATATGAAATGATAAGTTTAGATATTCTCTTTGAAATGACGACTTTTGTCACTTAAAATAATTGATGTTATTCAAATATTTTAAAATAATATATTTTAATATTTTAAGAATTTGATTAAATAAAGTCAATTGCCTGATCTACACAATAATTCCTTTATCACAATAGGAGGATCCTTTGAATTTGGAAGATTTATCTTTTCTTTACCGCAACACAAAGTAAAAATAAGTTTTATTTATTTTTATTTATTCTCAATTCTTTCTTCATAGTAGAAGTATGCACCGCAATGTTTACACTCATAAGTAGGATCTCTGTAAAATCTTGGAAGTGCAAAAGTTAATTGGAGGTGGAAAAATTGCAAAAAGTTGCTGGTGCAAATGATTCACGAATGGCATGTACGAGCCGTATATGGTTCCATGGATCGTGGAACTCATTGTGGAGTGCCTTGGAAATTTAGAAAAAGTCAAGTCTCAAATCATGGTTTATGATTCACTAGTATGCCCTTCAAATTTAGTGATTTTGTGCCTTGACTTGCACGACTCCCTTCTATGGATCGTATATTGGAAGACGGCTCATGGATGGGCTGTCGTAGTTAATATTCAGAAATGCAGTGTCACTAGTAAAGTGGAATATGATTGGTCAGTACGGACCGTGAAATGGAATATGGTCCATACAAAGTTGTTTGTGGTTTAAGTCCTGAACTCATATGGTTTCCAGGCTTAAGGTTTACAAGAAGGTTTGACAGGTCGTGTAAGGTTTGACGGATCATGTAAGGGTTTCATGGTTCTTCATCAGAGAAGTGTTCTCTAGTAAGTTGGTCCAGGAGTGGATAGTATGGTTCGTGGATTGGTGTATGGACCATACATAGGGTCCGTAAACCAATCCAACAGTTATTTTCTTAGGGTTTTATTGGTCTTTTCCTACTCTTTTAATTCTTAGACTACGTTGTTTTAATTCCTATTTTGAGACTATAACCGTTTAACTAAGGCCCTAACCTCACCATTCACTCTAATTCTCTCAAAACCCCAAGTCTTCCTCTCTAAGTTTCTCTCCCAAGACAATCAAGGATTCCAAGAGCTTTAGGTCTCCTCTTCAAGATTTGAGCTAGGGTTTCATCAAGGTATGTGGAAAAATTCATTAATGGGTTCCTCTTCACCCATTGAGTCCTAAAGAAACCTCAATTTCTTCTTTATGATTCTTACTCAAATTTTAGAGTTTTATGATTTTCTTATGCATTCAATTTATTTCACGTTTATTCATCATGATTGATCTTATTATGCATGATTTGATCATATTTCAATGTTTTCAATGTTATTTTCATGAACTTATGCTATGCAAGTATTTTATGATATGAACCCAAGCTATGTTGATATGCATGCATTATGATATAAGAATTTCATGAATTCAAGGATGCTTTTAGATAAAGTATCAATCTGTTTTATGAAAACAGAATGCTTCAGATTGAAGTACTTCTCATTATGAAAGAATATTATGATTTAGATGCTCTATATAACTGTCTCAATGAGTATGTTATGAAATCATGATTGAAAGGAGCTATTCTTGTGACTATGAAATTATATTATGAACGATTTAGTATTACTAGATTCTTGCCATTTCACATGTCATGAATATGAATAGGAATATAATTATGATTATGCATGTTTTTTGTTGGGAAATTACTTAGCACCGAGTGGACCTTGGGATGAAAGCTCACCCATTAATAGAGGCTTGAGACCTTTAGTAGGAATCTCCTTGTCCCATAACTACGGGCCCTCGTAGGACAATCTTAAATGACTCTAGCTAGTGGATCCACCTAAGCTCATAATTATGGTCCTTATCTTGGCAAGTATTACACTCTCTTTTCGGTGTGGGAGCAGTACACTGAACTTTATGTTATAGATCACATGGTTTATGTCGGTCTATGGTATATCCCACGAAAGACTTATGTTATGACTGTGCTTATGATTTAAAGAAGAATGCATGATCTTGTACTATGTTTTATGAAATCTTACGATCAGTTTTATGTCATGATTACTTGGTCATTGTATTATAATGTTTTCATACCTATCATGTTATTACATCATGTTTATTTTATTTTCCCCATATGTAGTACATTCTGAGTACTGGCCGTATACATTCTTGTTCCTATATCTTTTTATAATATAGGTTCTGACACATCTCATCAGGCTCGTGATCAGTACGGACTCCTATCAGCCTTCGCAACTATTGGTGAGTTTTCATGATTTAAGGACATACAACCTACATTTTCCTTATGATCATTTCTAACTTTATTTATGTTTCAACGATATTCAAGTGATCTAGGGCTTGTCCTAGCGACTCACTTATGTAGTAGAGGCTTATGTCAGACATAGTATTTCCACGTAGTAAGTCTTTGTACTCCAATTTCTCAAATTATGTTGAATTTATCTTTTGGAACTTGTTCTGCATTTTCATACTATTCAGTTGTGTTATTATCTAAGTGTTAGGCTATGCCATATGATTAAGCTTAGTGTCTCTCCTGATTCTAGGTACCATGTATGTAACACCTCAGATTTCAAAAAAGGAATAGATTGCATGAATTTTGTCTACTGGTTTAGGTCTATGAGACTAGTCTATGATTCGTAGAAATTTCTATGGGTCATTGATTTACCGTGAACTTACGGTACTTTTGATGTATTAAGCTTAGAGTTTTGCATATTTCTTAGGCATTTTGTTAGTACATGTGATAGTATTTGTGTTAGTTTTATAGGAAATAGGTTTTTCGAGCAATTGATGATCAAAGTATTGCAGTAGTAGAGTTTTGATGATGTATGAGTTTACTTACGAGGCGTCATTCCCTTGATGAGACATAAGTTAGAGTCGTGGGTTCAGGTGCTTGAAAATTTAGCTTAGTATGGAACGACGGTTGAGGATGACGAACTGTAGGTCCTGCTACGAACCGTAGACTAAGGATCATCGATTGACTTCAGAGAGGATGAGTTTCAGTACTTGAATGACGGTTGAAAAGGATGGGTTGTACTTAGACCTAAGAGCCGTAGGTCATGCCCGTAGGTGGACTTTTCCTAGAAATTGACTAACTTCTGGATGACGGCTGGACCTACGAGCCTTCTTTGCTCTGACGAGCCGTAGGAGGCCAGCCATGTCTTTTTCCCCAAGGAGCTATTTTAATTTATGTTGAAATGGCATGTTTAGGATAGTTAATGTGTAGAAGTAACCTTGAAGTAAAAGCATGATGGCAATAGAGCATAAAAAATTGATATTCCTCCAAATTTTGATTTGTGCTATGTCTGTGAATTCAATAAGTTGAATGTGTAGGATCTTTATATGACATGATAGGTATTGATAAGACACTATGACTTCACCTATAGCATTAACCAAATTCAGTGATGACTTAATAAGTGCAACAAGGTGCCATGTGTGTGTGAGGTTGTTTGTACAATCATATGGTACATGCCAATCTAGAATTTTCCTTGTTTTTCCTACTAGGGTGATTTAAACTAGGAACTGGAAGATGATCATAGGCTATTGTTGAAACTAAGTCCACTTAAGCCTAAAAACAACCAATCGAAAGGATAAATTTCTCCCTTCGATCCAAATGTTTGAGCCTAAAGAGTACCATTCTTTCTTACACCCAATTCACCTTCCCTGATAATATTCAGAAACTCTGTTTTGGCCCTGGTCCCTCCTTGGACATTGTGCACCTCGACTTAGGCAAAAAAGGATAAGTTGAGGGTGGTTATTACAAAGTTGTACCTTAATTTTGGCCCTGGTCCTTCCTAGGCATTGTGCACCTCAACTCATACTAAACATCTAAGTTGAGGGTGTCTATTATGAAGGAAAGCAATAAACAAAGGGTATGAAAAGAGTCGTGTGCAGAGAAAAGAAAGCAAACTAAGTAAAATTGATGAAAATGGTGTGATTAAACAAAAAGAAGCAAAAAGAATGAAAAGCTTAGACAAAAAGATGAAGAAAAGATGAATCCAACAGATGATCAAGTCAAAAGTCACACTGGAGCTTAAATGAATCATAAAGAGAAGAGCATAAAGCATGATGATGTAAAAGATTGTTTGTAAAAGGGATCAAATAGCCAATGTAATGTTAAGGAGGAGAGAAAAGTCACTTAATATCTAAATATACCACACCTGACCCTGAGCCTACGTTACAAGCTAAGAAAGTCCTACAGTGATTCTAAGTGACCAGTCTGGAAAGTCAAAGCGGAGAAAATAAGGGCAAGCCTATGGTATTGAGTACAAACTGTACTGAATTCATTCTGAGTGTGAGTGAATACTGAGTCCCTAACTAAAATTTCAAATTCCTTGTGAAAAGGGGACTTCTTTATGGTAAGAGCACAAGTTGCATTATTGAAGAGTCGATATCTTGGTGATTGTTGTCTCTATATGTGAATGTGTCTATTGGTATGTCTATGTCATTTATTGATCTGCATGAGTTAGCTAGTTGAGTTTATGAAGAAATTTGCACTATGCTGAGAATAAATAAGGAGGATAATGATTGAGAAAATGCTGTGTGATTGCTTGAATTGTGGGTTGCTTATGCATAAGTGTCGTTTAGAGTTTGCTATGTCGCTTGAGGACAAACAATGATTTTAAGTTGAGGGTGTTGATGTACCGTGAACTTATGGTACTTTTGATGCATTAAACTTAGAGTTTTGCATACTTCTTAGGCATTTTGTTAGTAGATGTGATAGTATTTGTATATAATTTTACAAGAAATAGGTTTTTGGAGCAGTTAATGATCAAAGTGTTGCATCAGCAAAGTTTTGATGATGTACGAGTTGACTTATGATCTTTCATTCCCTTGACGAGCCATAGGTTGGAGTCGTAGGTTCAGGTGCTTGAAAATTTAGCTAAGTATGGAACGACAGTTGAGGATGACGAACCGTAGGTCCTGCTATGAACTGTAGATGAAAGATCGTCGATGTACTTCAGAGAGGATGAGTTTCAGTACTTGAATGATGGTTGAACAGAACAGGTTGTACTTAGACCTACGATTCGTAGGTCATGCCCATAGGTGGACTTCTCCCTGAAATTGACTAACTGCTAGATGACGGCTGGACCTACGAGCCGTTGTTGCTCTGACCAGCCGTAGAGGACACTGCCCAGAACCGGATTTCCTGAGTTTTCCTTTTCATAATTAGTTTAGGTTTTGTTTCCTATAAATATAAGTTGTAATTTTCATTTTTTTTATATTTGTTGGAGATAGACATTTTGTGATACATTATTTTGGCTTTGGGAATTATTTATTCACACACTTTTGATATTTAATTCTTCAAGTTCAGTTTATGCAATTTGCTTTTGTTCTTCAATTCGAGATTTGGGATTTCATCTATTTTCATTTTAAGTTCATGATTTATTATTCAAATCCTAATATGAATTGTGAATACTCAAGCATGAATAGCTAAATCTACAACTAGAGTTTTGGGAACCATGAGTAATTAACAACGTAAAACTAATAATTAAGTAATTCTTGATAAAATGTTTATGCATGCATTTGTTAATCTCTTCATTTTGAATGCTTTTTAATGGTGTGCAACGTTAGAATTTGCCTCATTCCTACTTATCGGACCAAGGAAGTAATGAATGAGAAAGAGGTTAAGCAATGGACATTTAGTGTGCAAATCCGCTATCTAATAGTCTGAACCACATACGCTGAGGGCTAATATGGGTCAAAGGTAAGGGTTAGTAAAGCATACACCTGTAGACGGACCAAGTTGCGTGGTGAAATTCCCTTTTTAGAGGACCAATCACTTAGGTGATACCTAACTTACTGACTATGCATGTTAAACACTACAAAAGATTTACTATTATTAGGTTTAATGAGTTAAGAACTTGTGGGGAACACATGTGCCCTAGTTTCATTCTCATATTGATATTACAAACTGCAACTCGTGTTACTTATTTACTTGTTTCTACACATCAAACAATTATAATTTTAGTATTCAAAAATCCCTCCTGTACAGAGATAACTTGGCTAAACATACAAATAACAATAAATTACACTAAGTCTGAACAATATTTCTCGTGGGATCGACTCTAACCTTTGTTAGGTTTTTTATTTGATAGCGACCGTTTATACTTCTTAAGGGAAGTGTAATTTGGGCGTATCAGTCATAGACCAATCTCGTAGAAAGGGAGAAAATAATTTTTAAAAATCAAGTTCCAGTGCCTCATTCTATGGTTGACCAGGACAGTCTGCCGAATGGTCTACGGGTCGTAGATAGGTTCTGTAGAAATAATCCAGACTTAGTGAAATTTGGGGGTTAAGGTTGGGTTCTACGGTTAGAGTCTACGGACCATAGAAAGTCCTACGGATTGTAGAAGGGTTCCATCAAATTTGGGTAAATATTAAGGTCCCAGTCCTTGCTCTACGGTTGACTAGTATGGATCGTAAAATAGGTCTGACCCGTAAACCTATCCAACAGTTAATTCTTAAGGGCTTTTGGGTCTTTTTAAAAATATTTTCAGCCTATGCTATATCGTTATGGCCTCTATCGTAGGCCTTACATAAAGACTTTAAGTCCTAAATCTACCCACTTTAAATCCATTTTCCTATTTCCCCAAAACCTAACCAGATTCATTCTCCCAAAACCCCCCTCTATCTAAGGAAGAAGAAAAAGCTAGGGTTCACTCCACGGTCTTCAATTTACCATTCATCTTGGGCTTTGAGTAGCAAGGTATGTGGGTATTCATCCATGGAGTCCATTCCTCCATGGGGTCCCCAAGGTTTCAATTTCTCAATTTCAATTAATCAAATTAGGGTTCTTCTTAATTCTACATGAGGTTCATTCAATTACGATTTTATTGTTGTTTAAATCTTCTATTGCATGATTTGATACAAATTACATGATATCTAGTTGAATTTTATATGAACCCAAGAATGATCCATGACTTCCAATTATGAAGTTATGAAAAACCTACGAACCCATGAACTATCAAAACTTTGAAGGATTATGTATGTATTATGAAATTGATATTTATGATGATAGGGTGCTTTTAGATTAAAGTATCAATGTTGTTGTGAATGGTTTTCCCACATACAAATATGATCATGATTGTGAAAGGTATTTCTCACATATGGATTCACATTGGTGAAAGGTTTTCTCACCTATGCTTGAATTGTAATTTAAGGAGCTATTCTATGTTTTATTTTTAATATATGGATTGGTATTGATAATTGCCTTTCCTATTTTATAATGATATTTGATTTGTACCTATTCCTTTGGGGTTTAGACTTAGCACCAAGAGGTCTTGAGGTGGTGGCTCAAATAGGATAGTCTCTAGTAGCAACCTCTAGTCCCTAACTACGTGACCCCATAGAATTGTCTTAAATGACCAAGCTAGTGGATCCACTTTAGCGAAAGATGATGTGTACTGATTCTACCATAGGAGGAAGAATCCCCTTCTTTTGGTACGAAGGATATACCAAATTCCATATTATAGCTCACGTTGGAATCACCCTCCTCATCAGCATCTCCAGTGGTGTTAGGTGGAGGGATCTCAGAACTGGGGCCCTCGGGAATGTCAACACTGCCCCACAACATCGAGATATCTGTGGACATCAACTCATCCACTTCCCGACGTAATCCAGCAATGTCTGCTTTCACGGTTGTCAATTCGGTAGGGCTGCTATCTTTCTTCTCACATTCCGTAACTCAGGTGGTGAGTGCATCCAAGTTAAGCCCATGTGCCGTTATTAAGAGTCATTGATTCCAAAACTCTACCCTAATAGGAGCAAGTCCCACAACAATGGCACGCTCAATCATATCTGGCACAACCGCCTCTACCCTCGAAGCCCGTACATCAGCCGAATGCGTCAGGTGGCCCATTTTGATAATCATGGCCTGATTCAATGGGGGGTGGGAACTAGGAACGGGAGCAGGCATGGGAGTAGAGGAAGTAGCAGGAGCAGGTATGGGAGCAGTAGAAGTAATGGGGGCAGGTATACCTGAAGGCTCGACCGTAGGAGGAGGAGACACATAACCGGTCTCCATAGCATTGATATCCACAACCGGGGAAGTATCCACCGGGGGTCTTCTCCGTCTTTCTGCTTCATCTTTGAGGTACTCCGCCTCCATCCTCTGAATGTCATAAGATGAGGTCGGAGTGACCTCAACATCCGTCTTCGCCTCGAAAGGCACACCTACCCATCGACAAAGCTCGCTGATCAAGATTGGGAAGGGTAGGGAGGTATGATTTTGTTTCACCCTCATCAACATCTCCTACTTAATGATGGAAACCAGATTCAACATTTCTCCACACATGATGCAACCCAGAAGTGCAGCCTTTGGATGCCTGATGATGGACTAGTTCTGAGACGGCATTAGAGTGTAGCTGATGAACCCGAACCAATACCTCACTGCAATGTCCAGGTCCTTCTTCTCTATAATAGCTCCCACCTCAATCCACGAAGGTGTTGCATAACTAAGTAATGGGGTCAACCACCCCGTATTTATCCTAATTTTATCGGTCAATGAATGTCGAACTTGGACTGTGCAGTTGAGTGCATCATTTATCTTAGTTTGGCTTCACATAACTTTCTTGCCCTGGACCATTACAAAGTCAACCGGTGCATTAGATTGTGCCTTCTTCTTCCCTTTTGGGATCAACTCAGCATAAGCGGCATAAAATTCTTGGACCCAAGTAGGCAGTTAGGGACTTCGAGGTTTTGTGAAAATCTTGAATTTGTGATATCATAGCGTCTCCCAGACACCTTGATACATGTCCACTACCCTATCCGTGGACAACCTCTTCTCCTCAAGAATCGTCCGTAAGCCCTTGGCTTTAAGTCTATTCATTGATCTCGGAGGGTTAACCGGGGCTGAAGCTGTTGCTGGAGCTAGAGTTGGAGCTAGAACTTATGTTGGCTCAGATGAGTCTAGAGGGGTTGATACTGTCGCCAATGGATCATGAGTTGCTTTAAAACGCAGCAAGGAACGCCTCCTCTAGATTAACTCAGCCATGGGGGCCCTGGACTCCTCTATTTCCTCACCCTTAGACTCCGTGGAAGTGAATTAGATTTATGGTTCACTGCTTTTCGAACTAGAGCTCTCCATAACTGGCAATTTTCCCCTCCTTCTCGCCTGTGAAATTTTGAGGCGAGTAGGTCGGGGCTGCTGGCGCTATTCCGTAATGTCCACCCCTCTTGCCCACTTTTGAGGAGGTGGACCAGTATCGGGAAGTTTGGGTCGAGCCTTACCTGTAAAGAAAGAAAAAGAAGAAGAACATTCGATGGCAAAAAGGTTAGAACACAGACCTCACAGACAAAAATGCAGAAAATCTCACCGAATCGATCGCCGAGTCACCGAGTCAGTTTGGCGAGGTACAAAACTATAGCCTAAAGCTCCAGAATAAAAATAGGCAAAAATTCAATTAAAAGGGTGATGCCAGGACCAGTCGACGAGCAACAGAGATCTCACCGAATATTCCAGAACCAAATGGGTAGGTCCAAAGGCGACATGCCGAATTAATTCGGCGAGCTCCATGCAGCTCGCCAAACTAACCCAACGCATCACCTCCCCATTTTGATTCCAATTTCTAACTATCAACCCACGATACACAAATTCTTGCATAATTATCAACAAAAGGTCATCACCCACTACCTAATTTTTACCCGGGGTACTTAGTCTTCCCCCAATCGACATGAACTCAACAAAATGACGATTGACCCTTAAGAAAGGCATCACCCAATTCATCATCGATCAAATTCAATTCTTTAGATCAAATTTGGGCTACTCAGACTTCACCCACAAATAACCCAACAACTAAAAAGCACCAATTATCATTTACCCCAAGAATTTAGGATAAAATCGCTTAAACAAGGGTTATGAACATGCTCGAATCCAAACATACATACTACAAATCAAAGGGAATCAATTTTAAGCATACAAATCAGCCAAACAATCAAATATTCAATACCCAACAATCATCGCAACAAAAAAATATGAGAATCGAGCAATCAAGAGATACCAACCTTAAAATGGGCAAAAAAATATGAGCACAACAAAGAGGAAAGGGGGATGCCTTCAATCGATACTCCGGGAGTAATGCAATCGACACAAATTATGAAATAAACTACTAATGTTTGTGGGTAAATGGAAGGAATTCGAAATTTCAAACAAAATGAAAGATTTGAATTTAAAAGGAATAAAACCATTCAGTTCGTGCCCAGGTCGGTGATGGAACTAATGTCACTGATCCATTCGACTACGCATTGAACGTGCCTTAGCTCTCCCAAAGTAACAGAGAAGCCAGCCATTCAAGGGGTCCAAAGGGTGAGCTAAATCGGGCTCGCCGAACCACTCGGCGACACGCCGAGTTGACTCTCAGCTCGCCTAAATTTCCAGGTGATCCATCCCTTATGGCTTTCAAGGGGCGATGCATTTGGGCGATAATGGAGGCAATTTGGCGACTCGCCAAGTAGCCCAGCCCCCTCGCCTTTCCATATTTTTTCCGAAATATGACTCCAACCTGCACAACATACAAATGTTATTCAAACAACTAAAAATAAAACTTGGGTTGGCTCCCAAGAAGCGCCTTATTTAACGTCGTGGCACGATGTGGACATGCCTTCAAGCATCCTCCAAATACACCACATCAATCAACGTCACATTGGGACACACTCCAAAGTAAAGCTTAAGTCTTTCTCCATTCACTTTGAACATCAACCCATCCTCCTTTTCAATTTCTATTGCCCCATTTTTAAACAAACGAGGCACCTTAAACGGTCCATAGCATTTTGACTTGAGTTTACAAGGAAAATGTCTCAAACGAGAGTTGTAAAGAAACACAAGATCACCAACTTTAAATTCCCGATGCAGGATTTTGGCATCATGCCACTTCTTCATTTTATCCTTATAAAGAGCTGAACTCTCATAAGCTCAAAGCTGAAACTCTTCCAAAGCATGGAGTTGGCATGAGGTTCCTTTGGTTTTTGATGATCATGTGGAGGCACATAACGGTCTCTATCACCATCCTTATCTCTCCAATTCGTACGCCTATCACGCCAATCTCGATCTCTATCTCTCCAATCACCAATAATGATCTTTGTTCCAACCTTGATTCCTGCCCAGCCTTGGATAGCTTGGACGAGAACCCCCCACTTGGTTTGACAAAAATTGTACCTCTTTATTATACATGGCTTCAAATTGTGCATCATTCGGACTCATTCCCCAACTAGCGCCAACCGCATTCACAGCCTTATAACCACCTCCCATAACATGTTTTGACAACAAATCAATTTGGGTCTTCATCTTGGCCAAATTTTCATCACGCTCTTGATTTTTCTCCATTTGTTCCTTAGTCAGCCCGACATTTAGAGGAGACACTTGATCTTCTCTTGTATACCATGCTCGATTAATCTTGGTCATCTCATCAAGCAAGGCTGATGCCCCGACAAATGGTTGTCTCATAATTCCTCCCCTAATAAGATGATCAGCAACAACCTTGCTAATAGTGTCAAGGCTCCGATAGAAAAATTGCAAGAGCACATTCTCCGACAACCCATGAGTAGGACATTGGACGAGTAGCTTTTGAAACCTCAACCAAGTTTCATGACTGGGTTCACCATCAATCCACTTGAAATTTTGAATGCCATCCCTCAACTTCAACATCTGCGAGGGAGGAAAGAATCTTTCATAGAATGCCTCAGTGAGCTCCTCCCAAGAAGTAATAGAGTCTCTTGGTAGTTCGGCCCACCACTTTGTAGCATCTCCCATTAGAGAGAAGGCAAACAAACGAAGCCAAATTGACTCTTGAGAGATATCCCTGAAAGTGAATGGTCCACACACATCAACAAAGTTGCGAATGTGATCATGAGGGTCCTCATGAGCAAGTCCGCCAACGAGCCCTTTCATTTGCTGCAGCTGAAGCATGGTTCCAGTCACATGAAGAATAGCATTACCCACAGCTGGAGGTAACCGTATAGCTCCACCACTTCCCATTGTTTCCGCATAGATATCGTTCAAGTTTTCGATGTCGTCATTATGTCCCAACTGACTGCTAGTGGTACTCCCAATTATGCTCATTTCTTCACCTGTTGAGAGCAACAACAACAACAAACTAATAAGAACGTTTTATAACAACCAAATTAGTTCATAAAAACACTTCAATAAAAGAATTCTAGACACCACTCCCCGGTAGCGGTGCCATTTTTGATAACTCTCAACTACACTGTTATGATTAGAAGTGTAGGCAGTTGCTAACAAGTATAAACTCAACGGAGGGTTGGGGTCGATCCCACGAGGAGCGGTACGTAAAAGAATTCAAATATGAAGTGCGAAAGTGTTCTAATCTTTTGTAGACTAGACAAAACGCAACATAAAGTAAATTATGCAATTTTAATTATCAATATTAAGAGAGTTAAGTAACCAAATTCTAACAAAGATGATTAATATGGGGTTTTAATTAATAGAGAGCGGGGCCTTAGGAATTTGTGAGAAATCATATACTAATTTTGCCTAATGGGTGATAACAAATTGCTTCAAGTGGTTGAATCTCAATGGGTAGGATGGGTTCTAATGATAATAGCCATTTATCAATCAACTATCGTGTATCAAGTGAGTTCTATTGAACCTCAACAAGCATTCAATACAAAACAACCCAATTCCTTAATTTAACCCACTTTATCAAGCTGGGTTCTACAATCATCAATCATATATTCTACTCTACACAACTTTCTCAAGAAAGCAATAGAGAACTAAGGATAGAACTAAATTTGGAACTTCATTTCATAATGAAAACATGAATAAACAACTAAACTCATTTCAAAACAACATTAAATATAGCAATTAGAAACACCCATAATCTAATATGTGTATCCGATTACATATTCACACCCCTAAGGACAAGGGTTTTAGACAATCATAGCAAAAAGTAAAAGATAGTTACCAAAAATATTATCCATCCAAAATTGCAAAGTCTTCAACACTAAAATGTTAAAAATTTAGATTCACCCTTCAAAACCCAAAATCTATGATCAAAACCCTCTCAAGAGTGTTATAGAGCTCATAAGTATGAATGTTTTCTTAAGTCCGTTTTAGCTTGAGGCCTTTCTCTCTCTTCAAACTTTAATTTATAGGTTCCCCAAAATTTTCTGCACATTTCAGCACGTGGGACCTTTCGGCGAAGTATGTCAGGATGGCTGATTGACTCAGCGATCTGCCCTTTTGCTCTTTCTCACCTTTTTATACTTGATTTCTTCCTCAAATGGTTCTAGTAAATTAGGTGGTCTGGGTCGAGCTCGCCGTTCCATCGGCGATTCACCGAAGTGCTCCTATTGGTTGCCTAGTTGGTTTGGTTCATAGGCTACCATGCTGGAACTTTTGGCGAGTTAGAGGCTCCCTCGGTGAATCGCCGAGTGACTTTTTGCGAGCTCCAGCCTTTCTTTTCTTAAGCTTTTTCAACTTTTTTGCTTTTTTTCGCAAAATAATGTCCTTGCCTTGTTCTTGAACCTCCATGGCTGCACACAAGCAAATTAGCATCAGTTTTGAGCACAAAATAGGCATTGTGGACACTAAATCATTAAATATCAGGTCCTAAATGAGTCAAAATTCCCGACTCATCAGGGATGTTTACCATTAACGACATAGACCATGTGATCCTATAACATAGAATCTAGTGTCTTTCCCACACCGAAAAGAGATTGTCCTACTTTCCAAGGTAAGGACCATACATATTAGCTTAGGTAGATTCACTAGCTATGTTTTTCAAAGACAAATCCAACGGGGGCACGTAGTTAGGGACAAGGGAATTGCATCTAAAGACCAAATCTCTACTAGAAGTAGGAATCAAATCATACCAATCTAATCATAAACTTCATATCATAGAATAGTTCCTTTCAAAATCAAGATTTCATAACATATTTATCAAACACTTATCGAAGCATCAAAATCATGATCAACTTTCGTAGTGAGAAAACCTTTCACAAATCATTTTGATATTTTATCAAAAGCATCCTTTATTTATAAATTCCTCAATCTCATGATGCATGCATAATGTCATATTCATAGTTCTTAATCATTATATAGCCATATAAAATAGGTTCATATGAAATTCATTGAAAAACATGTAATTGAATCAGATCATGCACAATAAGATAAAATATAAACAATTGAATCATAACAAGTTGGGCCCATGAAGAATCACATGAAACCCTAGAAAATTGGGTAGAAATCAAAGGAGAAATTGAGTTACTTTTGGGACTCAATGGATGAAAAGGATCCATTGATGAAGTTCTCACATACCTTGGTGATCAAAGCCCTAAAGAGTGAGGAAGAAACCTTGAAGCTTGAAGAAACCCTAGCCTTTTTTCTTGAGAGCCTTGAGAGAGAATTAGAGAGGATGAACATGGATGAAATTTGGGGTTTTTAGTGAATGTGTATGAATGGGTAGGCTTAGGAGAGTAAAATCAGTTATAGGGCCTTAGAATTGTCTAGAAATGATGTAGTTTAGGAGTTAAAAGGATAGGAAATGACCAAATTACCCCTTAATAAAACTTCTGGACAACTTTTACAATTGGACCTACGGTCCGTATGAGTTTCTATGGACCATCTTGGTCGATTGTAAAACTGTTACTAGGACCAATATTTTTGCCAACTTTCCATGGAAACTTCCTACTGGTACTCGATCTTTGTATGCCTGTAGAGCCCTTTCGTAGACCCAAAACCATGTCCAAAATTTTTTTAAGTCTGGATCACCTCTATGGACACATCCTATGGACCGTACAAGCTTACATGGACCGTCCTGGTGGTTTGCAGGAACTCAACTAGGATTTCAAATTTTCCAATTTTTCAAGGACTTCTTCTACTATTACCTTCTACGAAACGTAAGACTTTCTATGGTCCATAGCTAGGTTCGTATTAACCTACACCCGTGCAAAAAATACAACTTTTCCTTTCCAAACTCAACTTTCAATTTCCGAAGTATTACAATATCTCCCCCTTGGGAATACTTATCCTCAAATGAGACTCGGGTAGCATGAATAAAGTACAGAGAGATCTAAGAACTCAACATGATTGCAATTTACATCAAAATGCACACAATCAAGGAGTACTCAACCCAAGTTAAATCATTACTCAAAATCATGTTTTTTTTCATGAACATGCTTGCATATGGAAACATGAAAATGACTAAAACACATTAATCTGAAAGACTGAACAACGAGGAACTAATACCTCAAGTTAGAATAGGAGCAGAGGGAAAGAGATGACTATACTTGGACGTCATATCGGCTTCGACCTTCCAAGTAGTGCCCTCAACTAATTGATTCCTCTAAAGAACTTTCACGGAAGAAACTTCTTTATTTCTCAACTTCCTGACACGATGATCAAAGATCTCAACCGGAACTTCTTCATAAGAGAGATTTTCCTTAACTCCCAAACTCCCCAATGGAACAATAAATATCGGATCACCAACACACTTTTTCAACAAAGAAATATGGAACACCGAATGCATCGATGCAAAATTGGAAGGCAAGTCTAATTCATAGGCTACCTTGCCAACACACCTCAAAATCTGATATGAGCCTACATAATGGGGACTAAGCTTCCCTTTCTTTACAAATATTATCACACCTTTCATAAGTGAGATTTTAAAGTAAACCTAATTATCAACATTGAATTAAAGCTCTCTTCTTCTAACTCCGGCATATGAATTTTGTCGACTTTGAGCCATTCTCAATCTTTCTCTAATAAGTTGAACCTTCTCTATAGCCTCATGCACCAAATCGGGCCCTATAAAAGCGGCCTCACCAACTTCAAACCAAGCAATAGGAGACCTACACCTCCTGCCATAGAGAGCCTCAAATGGAGTTATTTGGATACATGAGTAATAACTATTGTTATAAGGAAACTCAATCAAAGGCAAGTGATCATCCTAATTACCCTTAAAGTCAATCACATAAGCTCTCAACATGTCTTCCAAAGTCTGAATAGTGCGCTCGGCTTAACCATCGGTCTGAGGATGAAAGGTCGTACTAAGCTTCACTTGAGTACCAAGACCTTTTTGAAATGACCTCGAAAACTAAGAAGTAAACTAAGAATCCCTGTCGGAGATAATGGATATAGGCATCCCATGCAACCTCACTGTTTCCCAAATGTAAATCCTAGCATAGTATTCGACTATAAATAAAGTTTTCACCGAAAGAAAATGAGCCAACTTATTCATTTGGTCCACAATAACTCAAATCAAATCAAACTATCACAGAGTATGGGGTAAACCAATAATGAAGTTCATATTCAAATCTTCCCACTTCCTAGTAGGAATGGTAATGTCTTGAGCGAAACCGCTTGGTTTCTGATGCTCAAACTTAGTTGGTTGACAATTAGGACACTTAGGCACAAATTTTGCAATACCTTTCTTTCTCCCAATCGACCAATAGATCTCTCACAAATCACGGTACATCTTGGTGGCTCCCTGGAGAACAGAATACTGAGAACTATGAGCTTCTACGAAAATCTGATGCCTAAACTTATCAACACTTGGAACACATCACGACCTTGATAATGAAGAACACGATCTGCCCCTTTAGAGTAAGCCTCAATGGCTTTTTCAAAAACCAACATTTTCAACTCAACCATAATTGCATCAAGATCTTACGTAGCTTTCACATTCGAAACAAGAGATGATTCTGAACCATTCAAGACAATGATACCACTTTCCTTGGAATCAACCAAGCGACCCAAACGATCTAGTCTATAAACATCATGATCTAACTCTTTCCTACCATCCTCAATGTGAGCAACACTAGCCATCGACTATTTGCTAAGGGCATCGACAACCATATTCGACTTACCCAGATAATAAAGGACACTCATATCTTAATCTTTCAACAACCATCTTATTTGGCCAAGATTCAAATCCTTTAGCTTAAACAAATATTGCAAACTCTAATGATCGGCGAACATATCCACATGAACACTATAAAGTTAATGCCTCCAAATCTTCAAAGCAAACACCACTGCCACCAACTCCAAAACTTGAGTCGGATAATTTTTTTCATGCACCTTTAATTTCCTCGAAGCGTAAGAAATAACAATTCCATATTGCATCAAAATAAAACCAAGACCAATCTGAGAAGCGTCACAATAAACCACAAAACCATCTGATCCTTGTGGTAATGTCAAAATAGGGGTTTTAGTGAGTCTATCTTTCAACTCTTGGAAACTTTTCTCACAAGCTTTCGACCATTGAAATTTCACCTTTTTTGAGTCAACGCAGTCAAAGGTGAAGCAATAGAGGAAAATCCTTCTATAATAACCGGCCAAACCTAAGAAACTTTAAATATCTAGAGTGAAAAGAGGTCTAGGCCAGTTCTTAACTACCTTGGTCTTCTTAGGATCAACTTTTATACCATCTATGGAGACAATATTGCGGAAGAAAGCAACAGACCTCAACCAAAATTCACACTTTCTAAACATAGCAAACAATTGATGATCCTTGAAGATTTCTAATACAATCCTTAGATGATAAACATGTTCATCCTCACATCGTGAGTAAATCAAAATATCATAAATAAACACAATCATGAATATGTCAAGATATTATTTGAACACCCTATGAAATCGTGCGGCATTAGTCAGTCCAAATAGCATCACCAAGAACTCATAGTGATCATACCGAGTTCGAAATTTCACTTTTCCTTTCTCTGAACTGATGATACCCCGATCGAAGAATAAATTTTGAGAAAAAACTCAATCCTTGGAGTTGATCAAACAAGTCAGAGTAGGATACTTATTCTTTATAGTAACCTTGTTCAATTGTCGATAGCCAATACACAAACAAAATGAATCATCCTTCTTTCGAACAAACAACACTGAAGCACCCCGAGGAGAGATGCTTAGTGTAATGAAACCCTTATCCAATAAATCATTCAACTAATACTTTAACTCTTTAAGTTTTACTAGAGCCATACGGTAAGTAAGAAGAGAGATAGGTTGCATATCTAAGAGAAGTTCTATACCAAAGTCTATTTCCCTTTCCGAAAGGAATACTTGGAAGATCATTGGGAAACACTTCCGAAAAATCAATTATAATCGGAACTGACTCAAGAGTAAGGGTTTAAGAATCCATATCTCTAACCTGAACAAGATGATTGATACAATATTTAAAAATCATTTTCCTAGCTTTGAGAAAAGAGATACCCTTCCATTCTAAGATAGGTTCATTCGAAACCTAAAATGTAACCACTCGGGTATGACAATCTATGACAGCATAACATGAATGAAGCCAATCCATCCCAAAAATAACATAAAAATCTAACATGTTAAGATCTACAATATCAACTGAAGTGACTCTATGAGAAACTGAAACTTGGCAATTTTCGTAGACTCGTCTAACAACAATGGAGTCACCAACAAGTGTCGAGCCTAGAAAAGGTTCCAAAAGAATTTTGATACAAATATCAAACTTCATGGCCACATAAGGGGTAAAAAAAGACAATGTAGTACGTGGATCAAGCAACACATATACATCAAGATTAATGACTCGCAACATACCGCTCACAACATATAGAGAACCCTCATGATCATGTCGAGTGTGAAGAGCATAAAATCTTTTCTGACGAGAAACACCACTTGAACCAGAACCACTAGGATAAACTTGACGTCAATCCTTACCCTCTCTAGCTTTTGAAGGGCAATCTCTCACATTCTAACCACTCTTCCCACAACCATAGCAAACATCAGTACTGGCTAAGCATTTACCCAAATGACACTTGCCACTCTATTGGCAAGTGGAAATAGAAGATGCACTAGAACCACCTCCTTGAGGCTTAGGGTTAGACACCCTATCCTTGTTGAACTTTTTATCTGGAGCATTTGAAGAATTCTTACCAGAGAACATTTCCCGAAACTGAGAACGTCCATATCCACCCGACCTAGAGTTAGAGAAGTCACCATTGTCGTCCTTGCCGTCTTTGACTTTCTAGCCTTCTTCTTCAACCTTTCCTCCTCTATTTTTTGAGCATGAATCATTAGCCTTGAGAAGTCCATCTCCTTGATTAACATGGTGGTTTGACATTCTTGACCACCATCTTAGACACGCCCAACACAAACTTACTCATCCTTTCCCTTGAGTCGGTAACCATGCTTGGGGCATACTTTGAAAATTGAGTGACCTTTAGTGAGTACTCCTTCACACTCATATTCTTGCCTTAGATTGATGAACTCTTGCACCTTAGGCTCCCTCATCTCAAGGGTAAAGAAATGATCTTTTAAACTTATCAAAATCTAAGGGACCCGCATCCGATGCTCTTTCCTCTTTCCATTGGTCAAACCAAACTTGAGCAACACCCTTAAGTTGGTAAGCATCCAAGTCCGCCTTTCCACTCGATTCACACCCATAATGTCCACAATCTTGTCTATTCCCTCTATGAACTCTTGTGAATCCTTATCCACTTTAAACCCATGAAATTCTGGAAGATTCATCCTTGTAATGTCCTTACTCTTGTCGCATCCGTACCCACGATTGGTTTCACGGGAGCTACAGCCTCTTTATTAGCTTGAGCAATCATTGTTTGTATAAACACTTGGAAAATGGCTCTAAACTCGACATGTGACACTTGCTCAGTCAAAGGGTTGATCAGAGCATAAGAAACTTCAGGTTCCATATTTTCACCAATATTCCTTGCATTAGCTCTTCGAGGAGGCATATTTTGAAAAGCAAAAAACAAGAGTTAGGAGGAAGATCCTTTATAGATTTCAACTCTTTCACACGACTTTAGAGTAGTGAAAGAAGTGAAGTTTCCTAAACTCCTTGTAGCCTCTTATTCATAAATGCAACACACTTCACACTCATGAAGAAGACTCTACTCGATGTTAGTTGCAAGACTCCTTGAACATTTATAAACCTAATGCTCTGAATACCAAGTTTATCATGACCCAAAGTACACCCCATATGTGACATGGCAAATAGGACCTCGAGAAACCCAAACAAGATACCTGACATAAGTATGACATAATGAAATACAAGATATGAGAAAACAACATAAAAATGAGATATAAGTCACAAGTCTTTAAGCCATAGAATATACCCAAACAAAGTACATAAAAGAATACGTAGAACATCAAATATATTTGACAAAGTCTTCTACTATCATAGATGTGGTTAAGAGAAATCCCTAAGACTCGTACAAAGTCTATAATGGAAATGACATTAAAGAGTAAAAGACAAAGTGTGATCTCACCCTCAAAACATGAGGACTCACCACTATCAAGCAACAACTGAGCAATCCCGATATAGCCACGACTAGAGGGAGGAACGTCAGATCCTATACTATGAACAATATAGGCACAATATTCATCAGTACTTTGAATGTACCGAGTATGAGGAAACTACATAAAACATAAATATAATATCATAAGGAGTTTAAAGCATGAAATGTCTGATCAAGTAAAACTTATTAAAGCTCAATAAGCTAAATCATGAATCATGGGACAAGGACAATGCACATTTGAAAAGGCATGAGAAAAGGTTGAGTCATAATCATTGAGAAAATTGTAAATGATTTGAAGTAAAATCATAGTTCTTTTGTGAGATGTTTACCATTAACCGACATCAATCATGTGAGCTATAATGTGGAATCCAATGTCTTTCTCATACCGAAAAGAGATTGTTCTACTTTCCAACATAAGGACCATATTTATTATCTTAGGTGGATCCACTAGCTATGTCTTTCTAAATCAAATCCTACGGGGCACGTAGTTAGGGACAAGGTAACTGCTTCTAAAGACCAAATCTCTACTAGAAGTAGGACCTCCATTCCAAAGTCTTCTTGCTGCTAAGTAAAATCCCAATGGAAATAAACATAATCATAATTATATAATAATACTTGAAAAAGTAGGAATCTAATCATACCAATCCAATCATAAACTTCATATCATAGAATAGCTCATTTCAAATTTATGATATCATAAAATATTAATAAGACACTTATCTAAGCATCAAAATCATGATCATCTTTCATAATGAGAAAATATTTGACAAATTATTTTGATACTTTATCTAAAACATCTTTTTTTTCATAAATTCCTCAATCTCATAATGCATGCATAATTTCATAATCATAATATAGCCATATAGCATGGGCTCATATGAAATTCATTGGAAAACATGTAATTGAATCAAATCATGCACAATAAGATCAAATATAAATAATTGAATCATAATAAGTTGAACCCATGAAGAATCACATGAAACCCTAGAAAATTGGATTGAACTTAAACGTGAAATTGAATTTCTTTTTGGACTCAATGTATGAAAAGGATACATTGATGAAGTTCTCACATACCTTGGTGATCAAAGCCCTAAAGAGTGAGGAAGAGATCTTTAATCTTAAATAAACCCTAGCCTTTTTCCTTGAGAGCCTAGAGAGAGAATTAGAAAGGATGAACTTGGAGGCAATTGTGTTTTTAACTGAATGTTAGGGAATGGGTAGGTTTAGGAGAGTACAATAAGTTATAGGGCCTTAGAATAGTGTAGAAACAATGTTATTTAGGAGTTAAAAGGATAGGAAATGGCCCAATTTCCCTTGAATAAAACTTGCTAACAACTTCTACGATTGGACCTACTGTCTGTAGGAGTTTCTACAGACCATCCTAGTCAATCATAGAACTATTACCCGGACCAACATTTTTTCCAAATTTCCATGGACCCTTCCTACGGGTCGTCAAACTTTTTATGGCCTGTAGGGCCCTTTCATGGAACCCAAAATCAAGTCCAAAATCTTGCTAAAAGCCTGGATCACCTCTATAGACACTTTCAACGGCCCGTACGAGCTTCTACGGACCGTCCTGGTGGCTCGTAGGAACTCAACTAGGACTTGATATTTTCCAAATTTTCAAAGACTTCTTCTACAATTACCTTCTACGGAACATAAGACCCGGGCTCGTAATAACCTATACCGGTGCCAAAAATGCAACTTTCCCTTTCCAAACTCAATTTCTAATTTCTGAGGTGTTATAGTTATGAAGCTATTGCTTTCTATTCTAGAATGTGAGCATGTGCATGATTCCTTAAGAATTACATGAGTATGGGTCATGGGCATGATGCTAACACGTAAGAGATGAGTAAAATGTCATAATGACTGAGATATGAGGAATACTCTAGAATTGAAATGATTTGCTATTTCATCATAACTTCTTCTGAAATGCATCATAATCTGATTCATAAGACTTGATTTGGTACTTCTCCATATCATCTCCCCCTTATATCAAAGACGACATTCTAGGTTTGTGGGCCTATTCCATATCCTCTAAACTCAGCAGTAAAATACACATGGACGCTTTACTTATCGAGACAAACTATATTTAAAAGATACTAGCTTCATTATAGGATAATCCTTTCAAAGATACCATTCTTAACTTCTTCTAGCTTCTATACTCATCATCATATAACTTAAACTCTTACTAGAAAACATAACCATTTCCCTTAGAAACTCATAATCTAATCTTTCTTGTTATTCTAATAACATCCCACCTCTAATTTCATATTTCTTTGAATATATGGAGAATAAAGCTTTACTAAGAATGCAACACCATCTATCTCTAAATCTTCGATTCAACTCTTAAGAAAACCACATAAGACATACTAAACATAGACTCCTCCACACCTAGATACTCCAACATACCAAATAGGAGTACATAACACTTTAATAAACCTAGAATATCCTGTAACCACATATTACCTCACTTCTATCTTCCTAATGCTTAAGGATCTCTTATATCTAATGACTTCGTCACCATTCATCATCTAACCTATAAATCACATCTATACAATACTTGAACCATCAGTCCATCACCCATTATTGAAAATTCATAAAATTAAATTCTTACATGTGGTACTTTAAGCCTACTAGATCAATTTCATAAAACTAGCATCACTAATCCCTAAACTATCTTTTATTTCTACTATAGATGATCATTCACATTTCAAACTTAGTGTCTAAGAAAAGACATTCACATACTACACTGGCTTAGTAGATACTAGATAAGAATAGAGAAACACTAGTTCACAAAAACCTCATAATAGTAATAGTCGATCTTAATCTTACAGTCTATCTAATTATAATACATTAGCATATTCTTCTTTCCCGCATCACTATTACTTATCCATACAAATGTCTAAACTATATTCATAGCTTTATAAGCATCAAGCAGTTCCTTTTCAGAATCACAAAGTAAAGCCTAGATCTATCAGTCCTTAACCACCATATACTTTTATTAATGGCATGAATCATAAACTCCTTTCAAGTTTAATCATAATCTAAGTCACATTAACCAATGACTACTTTTCTACCTTCTACCGTAAGATCTACATCAACTTACTATCCCTTAGGTAACAACTGAAGACATATCACCTAAACTCTAAATTAATGGATACATAACTTCTATTGATAAATATATATACTACATCTTGCTAATTCATTATCCCCACCATTTAGGATACTACACTTCTAGATTCACACATCAAATTTTGGATCATTACACTAATAGATCATAACATCCTAAATCAAACTATATTATGGGTGAAAATACTACCCAAGACTCTAGACAGATACTTTTTCCTTTCCTGAATGTTCTGTGTAGCAAAGAGTTATAGAAGGTTCTGGATGCATATCATATTTTTTCTCAACAACAAGATTTATATAAATAAGAATGTAAGATTTTGAATTGATGGGTAAATCATACTAATGGGCTCATCTTAAGGCCTTTTGCAGTCTCTGAAATGCTGATAGTTCTATGTGAGAACACCTTATCTGTAAGACTTGAGATTTAGTACTTCTATCACCTCAAAGATGAGAAATAGTTAGAGAATTAGAGCAATGCATGAATCTACATATGTTTTTAGGGGATAGCTTTGTTGCACAATCTAGAGTATAAATGAGAGAAATATTTCTAAACATCATGTAGCCTCCCCTTTATAAGTGGCGCACTTCACACCTATAAAAAAGACTCTACTAGATACGGCTTTTCATACATCCTAGGATAATTGAACCTAGTGTTGTGATACCAAGTTTGCGATGACCCGAGTTTATACCCTAGCTGAGACACGATACCTAGGACCACGAATGATCCTGGGTTAACCCTGGACTTAACGTATCACGCATATCCTATGAACTAGTGTGGAAACTAAAATATATGCTTAATAAAGAATTCAATAAACCTCATGAGACTACATTACTAATGTCTAAATAAAGCCTCTACTACTTTAGAATAATATAAGTCAATCAGGACATAGCTCCCAACTACTTAAAAACAAAGACAACATAAGGAAAAGAGTTTGACAGTCTAAAACAACAGAGTCCCCAAATGAGGAGGGCTCACCAAAAGCTATATGGGAGTGCTGCAACATCACTAATCACGAATCTGAGTCTGAATGCCAAAATCTATATCATAAAAGATGTGGCGCAGAGAAATGTATGCATCAGTACGTGGAATGTACGGAGTAAGTAAGGGGAGACGCTAGCACATTAATTTAATGAATCATGAACAAGACAGTGAAATAAGATTTCCAAGATCCTATGAATAGAGAAGTGCTAACTAGGAAGGTAGTTGGAGTCCCTAAATAAGTATCATAAAATCTCTTTCAAAAGTACATATACATATAGTTGAGTCTTTTCAATAACTTGCATAATTGTAAATATAAAATAGCATATTTAGAAAGAATAGTATAGTCTTAAAAATATCATAAAATGCATAATTAGGGAATTTCTGATAATCGACATACGTTATTTGAGCTCATGAGGCCCAACATATAATCCTAGTTTGACGGGCTACTCTACACCTTGCCAGAATATAAAATCATATCTTATCATATGTGAATCCACTAACATGAGCTGCAAAGGGGTAAAGGTCAACCGTCAAAGTGGTGAAATATAATCCTACGTTTGCCCGTAGTTATGGAACTTGAGTTTGCTAAACCTGAGTCCTCTCGGTACTTATAGTCCTCCCAAAACAATACGTATTCATATAATGCTCATCGATATATAAACTTCTTATCATTCATATCACATGTGAAGCTAAGCTCAAAAGTTATACCTTAAAATAACCTGTATTTAGGTTGTAATCATGTAAATATATCTGAAATCATATTGTGATTTGACCATTGATGACTCGGGAAGTCATACTATATAAACATTGTTGGAATATCGAGGTGCCATACTGCTTAAACATTGATGGCATACCCGACTGTAATCCTAATCATGAATCGTAGTATTGTGAGGCAGTGCTCAAATATATCTTTTATAAAACATATCTTTACTTCTATACATATGATTTTAAACATGAGACAACTTACTTGAAATCATGCATAAGCAAGAAATACTTAAATGTAGCTTTCATAACTTCATAAATAATCTTGACACATGCTTGGAGAATCATAATCATATAATAAAACATGTAGTTCGTAGTAATTCATTGATATGCATGAGAAATTTTTCATAAAAACTCTAACTTTTGCATAAAAATCATAGCTTGAAGAAGATTGGGTAAAATCCTAGGTTTAAACATAATTCATCATATAATTACAATACTTTAGGCATGAGAGTCAAAGGAATACTCTCATTGAAGCCTTACATACCTGAGAGATTGAGATTTAAAAGAAGAACTTGCTTGAAAGACTTGAAACTCTAGCTTCTGTCTTGCTTACGGTAGTTTCTGAGTTTGAGGGAGTTAAGAGTGTAGGAACTGAGTCTTGAGTGCGAAATCCATATTAGGATATGCGTAATGTCGTGGCTTAGACTTAGGAAAAGTGGAAAACATAACCCCCCCCCCCGCAATTAAATACCGTAGACCCCATCCGTGGAAGTTAGACTTAAATTTTGAGCATCAGAACTTCATTCAACTGGTCAAAACTACGGTGGATAGATTCTACGATTCGTAGATGGGTCCATAGGAATTGGACCCAAAAATGAATTTTAGGACTTTTTTCCAAGAATAAACAATATAGGTCGTACATCTATCTACGACCCGTAGATGAGGTTTGTAGGTCACGAACTCCGAAAACTTTATTGTGATAGTCTCTAGTAAAACGGTCACAACTTTTTACTCCAAACTCAAAAAAAGAAAAACTTGGTGGCGTTGCAATGAAGACTCATAGACCTTTAATTAGATAGGTCATGGGCTACCTAATTCATTATATACTGAGAGATATGATCATATGAAATTAACCCTTGCATGAACTAATGCAAAAAATATAGTCAATTGGATGGTTTTAAACTCAACGAAGTACTAGAGGTCTCTTATGACCCTAAACCACTTCCAATATACTTTCCACACATAGGAATGAACCCTAACACATAAGCACAAGTAGGACATCACTCATTTCAAGCTTATATATACTTACGACGGACGATTCAGATTCTAAGAATAGAGTTGCAAGGTAATTTATTATTCTCTCTCAGTTAGAGGAAATGATAATAACATAGGCGTGCAAGCAAACCCGTTGCAACAAATGCTTCAAAGGATGGAGATTTGCATGCGTCCTATTGGTTTTGGAATCACCCTATACCGCATCACTTGATCATTTTACATATTCTTTTGGTTATTTTATTCAAGTACTCTATTTTCCTATCAACCCAAAAAAATGTCATTTTCTTTGTTTGTTTTTTGATCCTTATTATGAAAGGGTGAAGGTCACTCTTTTGATTTATGAGTTATTTTTACTATTTGTAATGACAAAACAAATTGCCTCTCAATCATATATATATATATATAAAAGAGAACCACCAGAAGCAAGGATTCTCTTTTTATTTATTTATTTTCAAAACTGCCCTTCTTAAAAGTCACAACCTTACGGAAAAGTCACAACTTTCCATAAAATTCACAACTCTTTAGAAAAGTCACAACTCTTCGTAAAGTCACAACTTTTCAGAAAAGTCACAACTCTTCATTTTTCATTCACACCTTTTCAAAGTCACAACCTTACGGAAATGCCACAACTTTTCATAAAAGTCACAACTCTTTAGAAAAGTCACAACTCTTCATAAAGTCACAACTTTTCACAAAAGTCACAACTCTTCAATTTTTATTCACACCTTTTAAAACTCAACACTTAATTCCAAGGCACTAAAAGAAGAAAGAATAAACAAAGGAAATTGATTTCAATTGCAATACAACATTACTACTCTTGCACCTCGTCAATCCACAACTCATAACACTGTTTGAATGGTTGAATTCATTACATTTGGTTCTTTCGTAAATAAAATTTCTATTTCTGCCACTATTATTTGTTGGTTTTTTTCCTCTATAGGATAGTCGAAATACATTAATTAACCTTCTTATATACTGTGTTTCATTCCTCAAATTTTCTTCCTCCTATTTCATGAAGCTTAATCTTTTACAGTAAGTCATAGTGATTCAAGTAACTATTGTAATTTCTTTTTGCTATTTTTGTGACTTTTTTGAACTTGGTTAAAAATTCCAACAAGGATGATTGAAAATTGATCTTCTCTTTTGTCCCTTTCTACAGGTTTCTTCATATACGTTTTGTGAAAATTGCTTATGGATTGTGCTATGTTTGATAGCACACAACAACAAATATGTGATAACTAATACAGAACCAATGGTGAAGTTTATTAAAAGAACCAAACAGATTGCTCTCTTCCTTTCCACAATTAGTATATTATTTTGATTGTTTTATCTCAGGTACAACCATTTTGTATGTCATTGCACTCTTCCTAGAATATTAGTATAAAGACAATTAGTCACTTCTTTTATCACAAGTTGACTAATTTGTCATATTTCTTCCTCTCTTCTTTTTGGGCATAATAAGAGATCAAGTTTTCTTGAAACTAACGGATGTCCAAAATACACTATACTAAAAATAATTTTTATCGGCAATAAATATGCACATTAACAAAGAGTGCTAGAGCCTTTACCGACATTAGTTAATTGTAATTAGATTCAATGTCGCTATAAACTTTAGGGACATTTATGGAGATTACTAATCGCCTCTGAAAATACATATTTAGTGGCAATTAGGTTATGAATTGTCGTTAATGATCATTTTTGTTATAGTGATAACTCTTTCTTTTGGCTTCTTTCAATTAAATTTGTGAATTGTAAACTTGGATACAGCCCAACAGACTTTTTTTTTTTGAAAAATATGTTAAGCAACATGCTTTTTTCTTCTTGATTTTTAGGAAAGTAAGGTCATCTTTATTATTATTTGTAGATATTTGTGAGTTCAAGTACTCATAAAATTATGCTGTGAGATTTTAATATGTTATGTATCAAAATTTTGGTTTAGAATATCCAGCCGTGAACAGTTCCATTCAGATGTCACCTACTGCTTGGTTGATCATTGTATTAATTCTTTGTAACTGCATACTATAACCATAACAATAACTATGGTTCAATTCCAAATAAGTTGGGGCCGGTGATATGAAATCTAAGCAATAGTAATGACTATTCTCAGATAGTGAGGAAAAACTTTTATGATACTAACAATTATAGGGTCCTTTTTAACATATATATGATATGTCATACTATAATAAAAAAGAAATTGATGGAGGTTCATAAGAAAGGAGTCAAAGGTCCTCCATTTGAATTTAGTTAATTATGTTATTGTATGGACATGATGTTCCACTTTACTTGGGAATGTTGTTGTTTGAGGCTTTTTTGTCTCTTCTCTAATGTCAGATGTTGTACTTTATAACTTTTTGAAATTTAGAAAATTTCGTTACTTCTGACTAACTATTTTCATGGAGACTTTCTTAGACTTCTTTCTTATACTTAAAATTCCTCTATGACTCATAATTTTTGTAGAACAAAAATGAAAATTAAAAAAATATAGCACTTTAAGATTTTGGAGAAACGCCTTACCTTAAGATAAAATGTTCTTGACAATGTAGTGTATGTATCAAAAATACAAAAATTACCGAATGATCATATGTAAGCTTAATAAAATAGTTCAATTCCGTGCGAAGCACAGATAACCTGGAGCATTATAACTTGAATGGTGCAAATTATTGAATGAAAGAACATTATGCTCAACAATTTTCAATCAAGACGATTATCCACCTATTTTTTTACAATTTTTTAATGTTATTTATTAGCAGGTCCAACTTATTTAAATTATTCATTCATCTTAATAGTGATAATTTTGGGAAATCTATAAATTTCTTGACAAAACGTAAAGTCTATGCCATAGAATAGAATGATGTATACTTTATGAAAACAAAATAGATAAATTGATGCTTGTTTAATTCATGAAAGATCATTTAGTACTGGGAAGTCAACGAAAGATGCATGTTATTGCACATGACAATTTCAAATGTTCTAATTTATGTCAATTTTTTTTAAAAAAAAATATGCAAAGTTTAAATAATGATCAAGGAAAAAATTATTCACCAGTTTAATAAGATCATTCAAGATCATGCGAAGCATGGGCAAATTACCTAGTGTACTTATAATTACACGTATTATTGAGCAATAATTTTCTTTTTGTTTTTCTTTTTATATGTTTTCTATAACTTTTGTCTAGAGATAAAGAAATTAAATATATAGCTTTAAATGTGTTCAACTGACAAAAAATATGTACGAAACAAACGATGCATATTTACCCCTTTTTATATAGATTGTTATACTTTAACCATAAGTCAATTAAATAAAAATGTAACAGATAAAATTTGCAAATATTATAATGAAAAACTTCTGTAAGTTCTAATTATGTATGAAAGCAAAATAAAAAAGATGAACAAAGTGTTAGACCATGATATCATTAGACATTAGGGTCATGCTTTAATAGTTGATGCGCTTCATCCTTTATTTAATTAATTTTAATTAGTTGGATTATTATATTTTGAATATATAATGATTAAAAATAATATTCAATGTTAGAAGAAGATATTTTTGGTATAAGGCATAACACATAAGTATCCCTTTATGCTATGATTAAAATCTCAAGGACACATCTAAATTCAACTAGAGACCTATTACCTTCCTCTAAATTATTTTAAAATAAAATTAATACATCCTAAATGATGATGTGAAATAGAGAAAGAGTGTGCACAATCTCTTGAAGGGAAGCGAACGGTGAAAAAATTACACACATGTCCTTTATTAATTGATTTATTTACCATTAGTTAGTACACATATTTATTGACATTAGAACTTATATATATTTAATTATTTTCATTTCTTTCCTAGTAAAATATTTATTTTTCCTCCTCACTCTTTAATTTTTTAATTTTTTCACTTTTATTCATTTTTATATTTTTCACTTATTATAATTTTTAAAAACTTACGTGTGTTTTTATAAAATAAAAAAAAAAGAATTAGAAAGTGTCCTTTAAGTTTAACGTTTATGTTTTTTTGTTTTTAATTGATTTTCTTCACTTATTTTCATATCCATACGAAATTAAATTATTTTAAATACAAAATGTTTGAAATTAAATTTTTCAATCAAATCAAAATAAAAGAAAAATAAAAAGAATAAATAAAATCAATAGAAAAAAAGAGAGAAAAGTTAATGAAGGTAAAAAAATAAAATAAAAGTTTAAATAAGGCATGTTTTTTTTTTCTAAAAAAAATCAGGTGTATTAACTTAGTTTAAATATAGGATAAAGAAATAAGAAGATTTTTTTAAAAAAAGAAAATATATTTATACACGTGGCATCACGTGTTATGCAACACATACAACTTTACCTTGTTGAATGTGTCACGTCAGCACAAAAATACCACGACATGCCTAAATTAATTCGGATCCTATTACCCCTCAAACTCAATTTTTCTATATTTTCGTGCACCTTTTGTGCTCACGTAATATCTTCAATCAGGTAAAACTGGTTGTGTTGTATATGCGCCATGATGTGTGTAAATTATTTTTTGTTTTTACTTTTTTCAAACAACATTTAAAAAAAAAAATTTACTTTTTTTTTTTAAGTTGGCTGTGTTTTATATGCTCTTAATTCTAAAATTGATCATGTTGTAATATTTAACGTTCTTAATTGGGATAAAATAACTTTAGGTATTAAAAGAAAAATAACATTTTCAGGCAACGTTTAGAGAAAAGTTAACAAATTATGACTAATATAACACACTATTGAAATATAAAAAAGCATAAAAGATATCAAAATTTTAAATTAGCTATTAAATTTTTTCTACGAGTGACAGCAACAATGCTATTTACTTAAAACATTTAGCATATGTATCACCTGAAGAATATTTAGTGTTTTTTCTTTAAAAATAAAATTTTAACATTTATTTGGTTTCGGAACTTTATTTTTGTTCTTTAGAACAATTACTCCCTTGAAACTGCTCCAATGCCCTTTATGTTAATAATAACGTTCATGTTCACTCCTCAAAGAAAGAAAGTGTACATGTTACTATGCAATATAATTTATCCAATTATGAGTCGAGGTCGAATTCAAAAGAGAACGGTATATAGGTGATCATGTAAGTTAGGAACTATCACCAACTAAGCCAAGCCAAACAATCTTTTAATAAAAGATTTAAAAAAAAAAAAACTAATATAGATAAAATTAACTAGAAAGCATGTAAAATGATCATGGCCTTTACAAGCAAAGGAAAACAAGAGATTTCAAAATAGGGAACCAATTAATATGTAAAAAAACATCTATGCGAATTTAACTTAGGGATTAGGGAGTAACTCTCGAATCTAGTTAAATGACATTATATATATTCCAATTTAAGGCAACACTTGGATTCTCCTATCTCTAGCTCGAATTCATTAGATGAGATTTAAGATCTCAAATCGCGCTAAGCAATCTTTCCAACTTTGATTTTCTATTTCAAACTCAATTAAAGTAAATGGACGAGCCCTACGGTTAATTACTCCATTTGAACACAACAATACCACAAGATCAATTAGATCAATAAATACCCACCCATACAAATATCAAGTATTCAAATAATACAAAAGCACAAGATAATAATCAAAATAAAAATCCAAATCCAAGTATTGTTTTATTTCTTAACACAATATTCAAATCGGAAAATATGCTAACCCAAATATATCACAATAAAGCAAGAAATTAATGAGAAGAGTAGGAAATCCTTATAAACTTGCTCCAAATCTGAAATTTCAAGGGATGTGGATGTGTTCTCTCCTTGCTCCCCAATTCTTAGAAATGAACTCTAGCTCCTAAGGATTATTTGGCTAAAGATGAAAGATATTTCCACAAGTCTTGCTTTTATAGATTCCCAATTTCCCACAACACATTATTGAAATATAGAAAAGCATAAAAGATGTCAAAATTTTAAATCATAAATACATCAATTAGATTCAAAGTTTCTTCTAAGAGTAACAACAAAAATGTTGTTTACCTAAAACGTTTACCATATGTATCACGTGAAAAATATTTAGAGTTATTTCTTTAAAAAATAAAATTCTAAGATTTATTTTGGAAACTAGGTCCAAATCGACCTAAAAAGTCATTTCCCGAGGGCTAAGATTAAATAATGCAAATTCTTTTGTCCGCAGGTATAGTTCATGTCAAAAGCAAGGAGGAGTGTCACGAAGACACGAGCTTCCCCTTACTCCCATCCTTGAAGTTAAATTGTTTGATGTGTGGGGAATTGATTTTATGGGTCCTTTCGTAAGTTCTTTTGGGAACAAATACATTTTGATGGCCGTTGATTATGTGTCAAAGGGTTGAAGCTGTCGCTTTACCCAAGAATGAGGGGAGAAGTGTCATTACATTTCTTAAGCGATATATTTTTACAAGGTTTGGTACGCCTCGGGCAATTATTAGCGATGGAGGTTCACACTTTTGTAACCGATTATTCGCAACACTACAGAGCAAGTATGGAGTAAAGCACAAGGGTACCACCCCTTACCATCCGCAAACTAGTGGCCAGGTTGAAGTGTCCAACCGGGAAATTAAAGAAATTCTTGCTAGAACCGTGAATGCAAATCGTTCTGATTGGTCACGAAAATTGGAGGATGCTTTGTGGGCCTATCACACTTTTTTTAAAACACCAACTGGTATGTCGCCGTATCAATTGGTGTTCGGCAAATCATGTCATCTCCCAATGGAACTTGAGCATAAAGCCTTGTGGGCTTTGAAAACCATAAATTTGAACAGGGACGTTGCGTTCAAAAATCGGGTTGACCAACTTCATGCTTTGGAGGAATTTCAGCTTCGAGCGTTTGAAAGTGCTGCTCTGTATAAAGAGAAAATGAAAAAGTGGCATGATGCAAGAATACTTCATCGATAATTTAGGGTGGGTGATTCTGTGTTACTCTACAATTCTCGTTTGCGGCTATTTCCGGGAAAGCTCAAGTCCAAGTGGTCTGGCCCTTTAAAGGTTGTCCATGTATTTGACAACGGCTCTATTGAAGTTTAAGGTGAAAATGGGTCTTTCTTTAAAGTTAATGGGCAAAGGTTGAAACTCTATTTTGGAGAAGCTCTTGTTGTGCAATTGATTGATGTGGTGTACTTGGACTATGCTTGAATGCATGTCCATGTCGAGCCATGACGTTAAATAAGGCGCTTCTTGGGAGGCAACCCAAGCTTTCTTTTAGTATTTTGAATAACGTATGTTGAGTGTGTAGGTTGAAGTAGGAAATTTCGTGAAAATACAACTAGGCGAGGGGTTGGCTCAATCGGCGCATCGCCCAATCGCCCCTAGGATCTCCTATATTCATCAGAAATTGAAGGCTGAAGTTGCAAGCCACACTGGAAAATTCGGCAAAGATCTGTGCTATTTGGCACGTCGCTGAGTGGATCGGCGAGCCCGATCTAGCTCGCCTTCTGGACTTAAATGATGGCTTGGTTTCCTGTAAATTTCAGCGAGGAAAGGTACCACTCGGTGCATCGTCGAGTGGATCGGCGACGTTAATATCGTCGCCCTTTAGGGCGTGAACTGAAGGGTTTTTAATCTTTTCAAATTCAAATTTTCATCGCACTTGAAATTCTCCTCGTATCTTCGCACACCAGCACACTTTTGCCTTTTTTATTCAATTTTGATTGCCGTTAGCTGCTTGTGAAGTGCTTTGGACATGTTCCCGACCCCATTTTCATCGTGTGTGCATTCCATTTTCGACCTTGAGGTTAGTTTTCAAGATTTCTGATTTGTGTTCGCCATTAATTGTCAATAACAATGGCGCAGACTTGGGTACTTGATTTTGTGTATGATTGCATGCCCTGATTGCTTTTAATCGTTTTGATGATTTAAGTTTCGTTCTTGATTGCCATATTTTTGTGATTTCGGGCTTTGTGATTTGGGTTTTGGAATTGATTGTTTGGGGGTGGTTGTTTATTTGTTGGGCGAAGTCTGAGTAACTCCAAATTCAATAAAATGGCTTAAAATTGCCCAACGATGGATTGAGTGACGTCTTTCTTAAGGGCAAATCGTTGTTTTGTTGTTTTCTATCTGATCTGGGGAAGTCTGAGTACCCCGTGATGAAATTGGGCATGGGCATAGGGTGTTTGTTGATGTTTGAGCTTTAATTGTTGTGCATTGGGCTGTTAATTGAAAATCGTAAGAATTTTGGTAAGGGTGTTGTTTCGAACTGGTTTGGCAAGCTAAGTCGGGCTCACCGTTCCACTCGGTGATTGGCCCATTGCTTCCCCATCACCCTTTGTCTGTGAGTTTTTCGCCTGTCTATTCTGTAACATTCGGCGAGCCCCCTCTTGCTCACTGAGTGAACTAGGCGACTCGCCGACTTGCTAGTTTTATCGCCCTTTTGATCGCTTTTTGCCTGATTCTCCTCTGTTACTTTCGGCGATGTGCCACTTTGCTCGCCCATTAGTTTCGATGAATCGCCGATAGACTCGGCTAGTCCTTCTGCAGTTTTGTTTGGTTGATTCTTTTCTATCCTAATTTGATCGATCTTTGTGTTTTCTTGTGATTGTTTGAAAGATTTGCCTCGCCGCAAAGCTGTAGCTCACAAACCCCCAAAGAAAATGGCTAAAGGCATGGTCATTGCTTCGGAGGGTGGTCGACCACATAAACCAACCCAACCCAGGGTCCACTCACAGGATAAGGGAAAGTGGCAAATCATCGAGGAGTCCTCTTCGGAGAGCGAGGAACTCTGCATTCAGTTTACTTCTACAGAATCTGAGGGTTCGGAAGGTGAGGAGTCCGGGACTCCGATTGGTGAAATTCTACAGCGGACCCATGCTGAGTTGAGGTTCAAGAGTGAGCATGACCCACTGGCTAGGGCCAACACTTCCTCTTCCAGACCTGAGCCTCCAGCATCCTCAGCACCTGCCTCTACTGCTCCAGCTCCAATTCTGGCCCCGGCACAGCTTCCGAGGTCGATGAATAGATTGAAGGCCGAGGGTGCACGAACGATCCTCGAAGAAAAGAGATTGTCTACCGATAGGGTGGTGGACAGATACCCTGAGGTATGGGACACTATTTGAGTGCACAAATTTTAGATTTTTACACAGCCCCAGAGCCCGTACGTGCCTACATGGGTTAGGGAATTGTATGCCGCCTACTCCGGTCTAGTCCCAAGGGTAAAGAAGTTTTCCCAATCTATGAAGCATATGGACTTTGTCATCGTGAGGGGTAAGAAGGTCAAGTGTAGTTAGACCGAGATAAATGACGTTTTTGGTTGCACTTATCGATATAGGCACTCCCTGGCAGACAAGTTGAATGGGAGTTCGGAGACCTTGAAGGGGTGGTTGGCACCATTAATAAGTGATGCCTCCCCCTATTGGTTAGATACCGGAGCCATCATCTAAAAGAGGGACCTAAGCATTATGGTCCTGTATTGGTTAAGTTTCCTGAGTAGCACTCTCATGCCCTCCCAGAATGAGTCGATTCTTCGACATCAAAAGCCAGCTCTTTTGGGGTGCATCATTGACATGCAGCTGCTAAATCTAGGCATGATCATTGAGTGTGAGATGTTTTTGAGAGCTAAGGAGTAGCATACCTCTCTCCCGTTCCCAATATTGATTAGTGAGCTGTGCAGGCGGGCTGGTGTGCCATTCGACAGGAAGACGGATGTTGACGTCACTTCGACCTTGTCTTGCAACATCCGGAGGATTGAGGCCAAGTATTTGAAGGACGAGGCAGAAATGAGTAGGAGACCCCTAGTTGATACGTCGCTGGCGGTGGATGTTGATGCCATGGAGACGGGTTCTCCCACTCTTGTAGTTGAGCCGTCACGCACGCCTGGTTTTGATGCTCCTGCCACTTCTGTCCCTGAACCAGGACTCTCGTCCCTAGCACCCGCCCTTTGACTCAGGCTATGATTATCAAGATGGGGCATCTTGCACACTTAGCAAATGTGAAAGCTTCTCGGGTTGAGGGAGCGGTTCCGGGCATAATTGAGCGGGCTTTAGCTACCGCCCTTGACCCTATTCGCACTGAGTTAGTTGATCAGAGCTTCCTCATTACATCTCATGAAGAGATTTTGGCAGCCCTCATCGCTAGAGTCGAGGCATGTGAGCAGCGTAAGGGCAGGTCCATAGAGTTGACGGCCATTCGCACCGAGATGAGGAAAGATGTGGACGAGATGAAGTCCACTGATATTAACATGCTTTGGGGTAGCGTGGATGTTCCTTAGGGTACGAGTGTCAATGTTCCTCCGCCTGCTACCACTGCTGCTGCTGATGATGATGACGGTACGTCTAAGGCATCTAAGGCAGATGAGGAAGACTTTGCGATGAAGGACCGAGTGGTGTATGCTGATCTCGAGGACTTGGAGGGTGATTTGGTCCTGGCTGCCACTGCTGCGTCTCTCCGGTAGAGAGCACCGGGCACTGATGCCCAAGCTGAGGACACACCCCCATCATAGCGGGACAGGGGGACTTCCCATTGCACTGCTTTTATCTCTTATTTGTTGTTTATTTTGTTATTTAGCATTGAGGACACTGCTTTGTCTTTTTGGTGGGGTGGTGTTTGTTATTTTGGATATTACTTTAGTTGTTTTGCCATTGATTGTTGAATGAAATGGTTTTGAATTCTAGCGATATCTCTCTTTGCTTATCATTGTCGATTTTGTGCTAATTGGATGATTGCAGTTCTCTTGTACTTTTGAGCATCAATTGTATTCAATATCGATGAGTTGAATAGTGCTCTTTATTGAACAATATGTTGGTGTGTGTCCAACGAGGAAAATTAGAGTTGCATAGTCTTGTGTAAACCCTTAGCCTCTCGTTGTGACTAGCGATTGTTGATGATGAGTCTTGCAATGACCGTTGCACAAAAGCTTGACTCGTAGAGTTGTGATCTGCAATTGTGTTTGAATGCCATGTGTGGTGAGCTTTACTTGAAAAGTGTGTATGATAATGCCTAGAACTTGCCCTGGTAGTCCGTGTTACTAAGCATTGATGAGTGTGGGAAATGATCTGAAGTAGGAAATATTTATTGACAGTGAACCGAACTGCTAAACCTTTATGGACTACCTTGTGAGGGTGTGAACCTAGCTTGGCACCATTTGAGTCTATCCTTCTTCTTGGTTGAACCATAGATACGAGAACCTCAGCCTTTTGTGTGAAAATACCATGTCTCTCATACCTATAACCTTCATGAAGCATTGGTAAATTGAATAACCAACTCAGGCAAAAAGCCTAAGTTAGGGCTGTGGTGAGAATGAAGAGGGAAAATGAGCTAGAGGTTTGTAATCTTGATCTTTTGAAAGGCTGATTGTGAAAAAAAACTAGAACCCCTCTAAAAAAAAGAGAGAAGAGAAAAAGCTGAAAAGAAAAGAAACGAAAAAGATGAGAATAAAATAGTATCATTGTGCATGGAAGTGAAAAATGAAAGAGGGAGTGTTCATAGAAATGATTTATGTCCTCAAAGTGAAAAAGGACCAGCTGTCAAATTGAAATGATTGAGAGAAATGGAGAAGTGAAATGGAAACCATGCTTCATGAAGGTAGAGTCACTAAATTAAACATGACCATACCTTGAACCTCAGCCCCGTTACAAGCCTCTAAAGTTCTTTGTGATCTTACATGAACCTTGTGATGGTTGGACAAAAAATCCCACAAGCCTATGGGCAAAGTTGTGCAAACTCATTCTCTTTTGAGAGTGTGAGTGTTGTATTGATTCTGAAATATCGATTCTCAATTGAACTTGGGCAAGAGAGTGGAATCCTTCTTATTGTAAGGGCATTCAAATATCTTTGTGGGCATAAGTTTGTGTTTTAACTAAGCATTTGTGAGCATACGCCTTAACTGATGATGGCTATTCAGAATCTGATGCTTTTGGTGTGCATTTGATGCTTGTATCTTAGGTTTATCCTTGGGTGCACTTTCATATGAGTTCTCAAGCAACACTACTTGTAGACATTCCTATTTAGTCATTGATCTCTTGTTTTACTTGAGGACAAGTAAAAGTTTAAGTTGGGGGTGTTGATGAGTCGGTAGATTTGACTCATTTATAGCTTTGATTGTGCCAAATTAGTGTCCTTAATGACCATTTTGCACCTATAACTAATGTTAAATCGTTCGTGTACAGCATGAAGGACCTGGAATAAGGAAAGGGCAATATAATGCAAAAAGAAGCCAAAAGAATGCAAAAGTTCAAAGAAACAGAAGGCTGATGCTCGCCAAAGAAAACTCGGTGAGTCGCCGAGTGAATGCAGCCTCGCCTAAAGTTCCAACAAACGAAGGGTAAATATAAGTCAAGTTGGCGAGCTGAGGGACCAGACGATGATCGGGACATCTCCTAATGTTCCAGAAAGAAATCAGTACTTAAGTCAAGAATTAAAGGGTGAGATCAAGCAACTTGGCACATCGCCGAGTGGAAGGGCGAGCACGACTAACGCCGCCGAGTGACCTTGAAATTCAAATCGTGTGGAGTTTTTGGGAAAGTATATATAGGAATTTTTGAATTGTACTCTGGGAGAGCTAGGAGAGAAGAACTAGAACTCAAACTTAGAAAGTACATTGCACTTGAATTGATTTTGTGAACTATTCTTTTGAATTCTTGGGAATTGCACTTTAGGTAAATTTTAGTTGATTGTATTTGCTGATTGGAGACTTGGAAAATCAATGGCTAATATTTTTGGTAACTACCTCTTCATCATTACTATGATTGGCTAAAACCCCATTGCTCTTATGGATTGCTGAATTAAATGTTGAAATAGAATGGGTTCAGTTGATAATTCATGTTTTTATATTATGAATTGAAGTTGCAAATTCAGTTCTAGTTTATATCTCTTTGTATGCTTGTTGAAGGTGCAATTGAGTGGAGTTATTAACTGATGATCATATGAGATTTTACTTGTACCACTCAGCTTGTTAAAATGGGTTTGATTAAGGTGCTAGATTGTGTTTCGTATTGTATTGCCTGTTGGGGTTTGGTAAAACCCAATTGAAATCATGGTAGTTGGTTGTGAAATAGTTATCATAGTCGTAATCTTGCCTACCCATTATGTTTCAATATTCTTATGCAATTCGTAATGACCCGTTTAATGAAATTGGTATTTGAACACTCACACATCCCTAAGGTCCCAAAATTTTCATTGGTTAAATCTCCCTTTAGCTCGTGTTTGTTGAAACCAATCATTTAAAACTCTTTCTTGTTGATAATTGAAACTTGACGATTTACTTTATGCATCGATTCATTTGCTTACCTCTACAAAAGGCTAGATCACTTTAGTACTTCATATTTGAATTCTATACTCTGTGCCATTCCTCGTGGGATCGACCCCGACTTCTCATTGGATTTATATTGCTAACGACCGCCTACATCTTGAATTGTGATAGGTGTAGTTGAACGTTATCAAGTAGTTACCTCTTTTAAGAGGATCTTTTGAATAATTACTTCAAAAAGGAGAAATAGTATGTTTTATATATTTGAGCATAAGTATATATATTTATTGGGAGTAGTATTGAGTACCGATATGGGGATGAGTTTAGACAACTCAAATTATTTATAAACCATGTATGCCAACATGGGTAAAGGATCATACTTTTTAGATGAATCCTTAGTGCCTTCGGGCAGAGCTTAGTGGATCCCCTTTGTTGAGGTGTCCTATACCCCGGCAAGGTATAGGACAGTTCTGGTAGCGTGGGTGAGACGCTATATCATCAGGAAGCTCATAGTGATGGTTGTTGGTTAGAGAAACTCTCTAATAGAGTAAAGTGTACTTTCAATGTATTTTCACATATAGTTTTCTTTGAGTTATTAGATTGTACCTTTTGAAGCTTTAAATCATATTATCTCAAATCATGCTTTACATTGAGTTTAGTTGATTTGAGTATTTCTTTTCCTTTGATCAGTTCAGTATATGCTATTATTGCATTCTTTCAGTAAGAGTTTAACTGAGTTTCCCATCATGATCTATATTATATTTCTTTAAAATGAGTGTGTGGACTATTTTTTCTTGTGAGGGCACTTGTTTCATGATAGATATGTGATTTTATTAGCTTTCTTTGATGGAGTAGGGGACCAAACCTAATTTGATGAGTAGAGTCCATCTTTGAGGTTAGGAGGTTAGATGTTTGTTGTTTTACTCTATATCTTGCATAATGATTGGAAGAGTACTTGATATTATGATTTGTAAATTGGCTTAATTGTTTGCATTAATCAAAGTGGTGGCATTCCGAGTTCAATTTTTTTGAGATGAGCTTTAATGGTTGTTCGAGGACGAACAAAAGTTTAAGTGTGGGTTGTTAATGTGAGGCGAAAAATATATATTGTTATTATTATTTGCCTCACATTTATTATTTGTATTTGTCCGTTTTGAGCATAAATTTTATGTATCGGGTTAAATAGTATATTTTACTTGTAGGATTAAATTGGTGTGAAGATGAAGAAGTTTTGAGCTAAAACGAATTAAAAATAGAATATTCTAGAAGGAAACTAAAGCAAGCAACTTAATAGATTAAATTTAATATAATAATATATATATAAAAAAGAGCAGTTGGTGGAAAAAGTTGAATTACTATATGTGCCACCTGCCACATGTCAGCCCATAAAGACTCTTTCAACATTGAAGGCAGCAACAAAAGTTTAGGCGGTGCATATTTTGTCACGCGTACAGGAAAATCCAATTTAATTGGGTTTTAGTTTCGTAATTTATTTTAGACTCAATTATTTTATTTAGGGTTTCTATATCTATAAATAGGGCATAAAAAATTATTCTTTAGCCAAGAAGTCACCCAAGAAACAATATACAACATAGAATTTAGAACTTTATAGCTTAGCAATTTTGGAAAAGCCGCCGTGGAGGCTAGAGAATTTTGGTTTATTCTTTCTTCTCCGTTATTATTTATTTGTATTCGTGATTATTGAAAAATATTTTTAGCTATTGTTCTTAATTTTTTTATCATTAGCACAAGCATATTTATTTTAATAAATTTTGATTGCGCTTTTGAGATAATGAGTAACTAAATTTCATAACTAGGGTTGTAGGAACCATGATGAATTATTATAGAAAGTTAATGTTAAAATTGATTCTTGATTGATTTTTATGCATGTATTGTTAATCTCTTCATTTTGATTGCTTTTTAACGGTGGCCAATGTTAGAACTCGCCTCATTCCTACTTGCCGGACCAAGGAGGTAATGAATGAGAAAAAGATTAAACAATGGAGATTTAGTGTTGATGAGTCCGCTATCTAATAGTCTGAACACATACGCAGAGGGCTAATCTGGGTCAAAGGTAAGGGTTAGTAAAGCATAAACTCATAGACGGACCAAGTTGCATGGTTAAATTCCCTATTTGGAGGACCAATCTCTTAGGGATACCTAACTTACCGACTTTGCATTCTAAAAATTGAAATAGATCACTAGTACAATATTCTTGCTTTGTTATGGAATCATGGGGAACACATTCGTAGTTATTTTAATTATCTAAATACAAGTAAATACTTAGTTCCAAGCTATTGTTATTTTTATTATTATTATTTTTGTTTCAATTTAAATCCCTCCTTTTAAATAAAAACTATGTAGTTAAATATTTGCTATTGACAATATTCTTCCATATTTTCTGTGGGATTGACCCCGACTCATAGGTGGGTAAATATATTGCATACAATCATTTATATTTCTTTTAAAGGAGTATATTTGGACGTTATCAGTCTTCACAAAGTCAAGAGACTGTAGAGGGGCTTGAGAGAAGCCTGTGAGTGAGCTTAATTATTTGAATTCGAAAGAATGCACCCTTATTCATATGAATCATGTGTTCGAGCTAAAAGCGAGATGTAGTCCCAGACTCTCTTCTCTAAACGTTATTCATGTGATACCCTTACAAGGGAAGTGTGTTTTAGAATGCTTGGGGTAGTATTTCCACCTATTAGCTAGTGTAATTTGAGATGTTATGAACCAGTGATAGTAGAAGTGCTCAGATTTAGAGGAATGCATGCAGAGGTATAGTAATCTAAGAAAGGGAGATGGTAATAAGGCAAAATATGTAAGTTATAGCCATGCACCCAATGAGTTATTAATGAGGAGTTTTCCCTTATGGGTAGACTAAAAAGTGATGAGTTTGTGTAGATTTCAAGATAGAAGGTAGAGTAATAGTTACTAGTCAGGATGAGTTAGAGTATAATTTAACAATAATGAGTTTACGTTTATGTGTCATTGTATTAGTGAAGACTAAGTATATTTGTTGAATAGAAGAGAAGAGTATTCATGAGGTGATAGTTCTAAGATAGGCTTATGATTTGTAAGGAAGAGCCCCATGGTAGTCAGAGGATAATAGAACTAATTAAGTAATAATGTAAAGTAAATGGGTAAATAGTACTTAAGTTATGAGAAAGAATGTGACGGTAAACTATAAGTATGTGGAATGAGAGATAAAGATTAACTACTATTCATGAGGTCTTCGTGAGTAAGTGTTTCTTAATTTTACCTAGCAGTTGTAAGTTAGTATAGTATAGAATGCGAGCAATTATATTGATGTCCGTGTTTAGTACAAGAAACTAAGCTTGAATTTGAGATGAGTGTCCTAATAAAAAGAATGGAAACAAGAGGGTGATGATATTAGTTTTGAGATTTGATCTGGTAGATTTGACATAGAGTAGGTGACAAATTAAGGGGTTAGTTGCAATGAATGTGAGTAGTACAAGTGTGGTATTATGACCCTTAGAATAGAGAAAAGAAGTATGGCTAAGTCATTAGATTAGCAAGAGTATTATGAGGTGTACCGTAGATCATATTGTCACAACCCGATCTCTCGAATCATGATGGTGCCTACCAACCCACCAGTAAGCCAGCCAAAACCCTATCCCGGAACTTAACAGTAATGGAACTAAGGGTGGAAACTAACCTTAACTAAGCAGAAGCAACAAATACAACACATAAAGAAGGCGGAAGAGAAACCAAACTATATACACAAGACACTTCCCATAATCTGAAAGTCACAAGTACAGAACTACTAAAAGAGTACAAGTCCCAAAAGTGGACCACGGAAACAAACTGTCTCGAAAACAAAAGACAAGTCAAAATATAAATACAGAAGGAGACAGGTAATCCCAGAACGCCATGTGCTCACCCTCGTCTCCTGGATAGACAACTGCAGGCTCGAACTCAACACTGAGAACTGGTGCTCGGACCTGCATCACGAAAATAGGTGCAGAGTGTATCATGAGTACCAAAACAACAGGTACCTAGAAGGCATCATAGGCCGACTGAGCAAGAAAGGTAAAAACAGGTAGACAAGATAGAATCAACACAAACAGAGGTCAACGAAAACAGGAACAAAGAAAGCGGAAAGCAAACTAAGAACAACTAAGCTAAACCCAACTGAGACCCCCATAAGACCCGCTGGGCACACTCATGCGCAAGTTTAAATAAAACCCGAACGGACCCCCATAAGCCTGACAGGTACACAGAAGAGCTATTCTACAAAATGAAGGAAAACACAACTCCAGAAGCCTCAACACCCATGGGTCCCGAACCCAAAAAGATAACACATTAGGCCCCGCCCAATCATCAGTCATGAGCTGGAAATACCGAACTCTAACCGTGTAACGTCAGCCTCGAGCTGGAACAATACCTGGGCCCAGCCCAATCATCAGTCAGGAGCTGAAAAATACCAGACTCTAACAGTGTAACGTCAGCCACGAGCTGGAACAATACCTGGGCCCAGCCTAATCATCAGTCACGAGCTGGAAATACCGGACTCTAACCGTGTAACGTTAGCCTCGGACTGAAAATCACACCTCTCGCTCAACAACCTAGCACTGGAAATATCGGCTCCAACTGGGTAACGTCAACTGCGTAGCTGGGATCAATGGCCTCGCACAAGAAATAACAGGCTACAATCGTGTAACGTCAGTTGCGGACCAGAGCTAGCAGCCTACCCCTGACAACCTAGCGCTGTAAATACCATATGCTAACCGGGTAACGTCAGCTGCGTACTGGAGCTAACAACCTCGAACGGGATAAATCCAAATACAAAAAATACAACACAAGGCTAAACACCATGGGCCGCCGCCCCCACAAGGATATCAAGCGAAGGCTCCCAGCCTAGCACAATCCAACCGGCAATTGGCGGAAGCAGCAAATACAACACATAAAAAAGGAGGAAGCGAAACCAAACTATTTACACAAGACACTTCCCAGAGCCCGTAAGTCCCAAGTATAGAACTACTAAAAGAGTAGAAGTCCCAAAAGTAGACCAAGAAAACAAACTGTCTAGGATTGAATGAGGTGTTGATAACATGTGGATGAATGCATAATTCATTAGGTGGTACTTTATTAGGACTCGAGATTAGTCGAATGCAATGGTAAGAAGTAGTATTCTTGGGAAGAGACTCCCTGTAGAGGTATAGAGCTTGAATCTTGTAATTTGGATTAGTATAATCACCTTATATTTAACACCTTGTGACTTAGAGATTAGACTTGAACATAAAGCGATTTGACTTAGATATTTGTAAGAGTAGTCATATACTCTAGTGAGAGCTATGAGTTGCAGCTAATAAAGTGTAGTAATTAAAAAGGAGAGTATAGTTAAGAAGTGTTGCAAAGCCTAAAAGATACCAGTTATGTCACTCAAGGCGTAGTAGTCATATTCTTACTTCATGTCTGGACACCCTTGTTTCATGTCATGGCCTGTAATCTTGAAATCTTATGCGAGCTTCGTGCCAAGTGTGCTCTAGTCCAGTTTCAAAACTATTAGTATCAATCAGTTTTACCTATGTTAGTAGGCAAGCTCAGAAGCCATAAGAGGTAGTGATAGTAACTCTTTTCCCCTCCATTAGCATTTTGACCATCATTCGAGGACGAATGATCCCAATGGGGAGATATTGTAACACCCTCAAAATTTCTATCTTAAGACCCGAACAATTTTTAAATTTTTTGTAAGGTCGTATTGAGTGGTTCTTAATTTTTTTTAGATTCAAAGGGCAATTCATAATGGTGGGAATGATTTTGGATATCAATTAAGGTCACCAGAATCCCCTAGCACAAAGTTGAGTTGAAATCTTCCCTAATAAGTAAGTTTGGACCTATTATTCTACTTAGGTCAACTTCAAACGTTTGTATCTCTTAGCACATAATTAATTAGGTGGCCCATGAACTATTAAATTAAAGTTCTTTGAGTCCTCTTTTACCACGTTTCTTTCAACCTAATTAATTGTCTAATCAGTGATAAAACTTCTCTTCACGTTCTTTACACTTAGAGGAATTAGAGCAGGTTTCAAGAGGAGAAAAAGCTATGGTTCAAGCGTTCTTCAAGATTCCATTGATTTCGCCAAGAACGTTGTTCTTTCCAGGTATGTAAGGCTTCTCACAGTGTTGGACTTGTTCGTCCTATCGCCCTACATCCTACACCTCAATTTAGTCAAGAAATTGTTATATCTAAAAGATCCATTCGTAGTACTTGATTTGAGTTCAATTCTTTAACAATGGAGGTTTTGAATCTTTTGTTTTCTGAATCTTTGGTAACGTTATGTTTCCAAGGGGATTATATGAAAGTTCTCGTATAATTGTGTTGGGTTTCAGAATAAAGAAGAGTTTAGGAAAAATTTCCAAATTCTAAAACTAATTTGGGGTCCTAATTCAAGCTTGAAAATTCGTCGGGCTGCAAGGGAGGGACCTAGGGCTATGCGCCAATAGTGCGCCCCAACTTTACTTCAGCAGTTTGGGCTCAGGTACCCCACGCCATTGTTCATCTGGGCATGTTCCTATGAGTTGTGGCTACGCTTTCCTTCTCTATATTAGGTCCTATAGGCTCCATTTAGGTTTGAGAATTCATGCATTTTCAAAACTAAAGTGAGTTTAAGAGAAAAGTTCAAGAGTTTTATTAAGTTTTTATCGAGAATCCTTTGTAATCAACAACGATTTTAAATTGAGTTTTGAGAAAGTAAAGAGGAGTTTGAGAATTTTTTTAGAACAAATGCTTTGTATTTAAATTTTTTTTTTTTGGTTAACTGTCGATTTTTCATTTATACCCAGAATTGTACAATTACAACCAGAGTAGTATTGGACTACCTGCTCACCCATAAAAACTAATAATCTAGTAATCTATATTCAAACAATACAAGTAATTTGTATAGATCAGTGATACATTCCAGCTAAGTCTAGGTAGAAACTAAGGATAGGTGTTAAGTTGTTGTAGTGTAATCTGCCACTTTGTCCTGGTTTGGCTGTTGATATGAATATGAATCACGCTCTCCTTCAGCACTTCATCAGCTTTCATTCTTCCATTATGAAATTAGATCTTGTTCCTTTCTCTCCATATCACATACACTAACATACCAAACACACTACGTGCAATTTCATCTCTTCCCTTCTTCTTTTCCATCAAACACACCCATCGTAGTTCAGTCTCCCAATCTTGAATAACTCTGTAAAACCCCAGCCATCTACACAGTCTACTCCACAATGACTTTGTCACCTGACATTCAAAGAAGAGATGGCCAAACGTTTCTAGTGTCAAAGAATAGTAGGCACAATTAGGAGGTACTTGGATTCAAAATTTCATCAGTCTGTCTACAGTTGCTAATCTCTTCTGAACTGCTAGCCATACAAAAAAGTGAAACCTGGGATGTATTTGGGGGTGTAATGTCGTAACCCTCTAATCAACTTTGGGAAATTGAGGCATTAAACTCGTGTACATCTTACGCATTGAGAATTTATCGCCTAGTTGGATTGCATCAAAAGCTGAACTTAGATCACCTTGCCTTGCCTGACCTTGTAGAATCCACACTCTAGAAGCCAATATCTTCCTCACAACCCAAGAAGCATTCTAAGGTATTTGGAATGTTTCAATGTCTTTCTTTCGTATAAAATAACTATGTACCCATTGTATCCACAAACATTCTTTGTTCTTTGCTATGTTACATAATTGTTTCAAAATGGCAGCTCGATTCCAAAGGCATAATTTGATAATATTCAATCCACCAGCTGCAAGGGGTTTACATATATTCTCCCAAGACACCAAAGCTTTCTTTCATACAGTAACTGCACTAGTCTATAAGAAAGTTCTACAAATTTGTTCAATGCTCTTCATCACTTTCTTAGGAATCAGAAAAATCTGGGACCAGTAAGATTGTATCCCAAACAATACTGATTTAATCAATTGTACTCTCCCCGCATAGGAGAGTAATTTAGCGGACCAACACGTTACCTTTGTAGTGATTTTCTCTATTAATGGCAAAAAGTGGTTGACATTGACTTTTTTAGATGCTAAAGGAACTCATAGATATCATAATGGTAACTTACCTTCCACATAACCCATCTCCTCAAGAATAACTTCTTTACTGTGATCATCAACCTCATTAATATATAAAGAACTCTTATCTACATTTGCGTGTAATCTAGAAGCCTTGGAAAATCTCATGAATGCTGCATTTAGCAACCCAACAGAAATAATATCTGCCCTGCAATACATCAAGAGGTCATCTGCAAAACAGATATGAATACTACCTAATTTCCTACACCTTGGATTAAAATTGAAGTCTCCATTCTGTGCTAACTGATTTAGCTCTCTCCCTAGGTACTCCAGAGCCAGGACAAATAAATAAGGGGACATAGGGTCCCCTTGTCTAATACCTCTTTTCGCAGCAAAATGATTCGTCAGACCCCCATTTAGTATCAATGAATATGACATTGTAGTCATACAAGTCATAATCTAGTGGATAAATTTTGCAGGAAAGCCCATTTATATTAGCAACTTTCTCATAAAACTCAGTTCCAAGGTATCATATGGTTTTCATAGGTCCACCTTAAGAACACATCTTGGTGAGATCCCTTTCCTAGCATAGCATTTAAAAATTTCATGACTAAACAAAACATTATCAATAATACTCCTGCCTTCAACAAAAGCTGATTTGGAGCACCCCAGTAACCTTCCAAATTACATTCTTTATTCACCTAGTCAGTACTTTAGAAATGATTTTGTAAAGGGTAGTACAACAAGCTATAGGTCTAAAGTTCTTTACCTTTGTAGGAGATGGAACTTTGGGAATCAAAGTTATAGCAATAGTATTGATAGCAGGGTAGAGGATACCAATAATAAAGAACTGTTTCACATCATGCACTATCTCACTTTCCATAAGCTCCCAGTTCTTAGTGAAGAATTCAATAGGAAATCCATCAACCCCCAGAACCTTCTCCTTTGGCATGGATTTAATAGCATCAATTATCTCTTCATGAGTCACCTCTCTGATTACTTCTTTTTGTTATTAGAATGACAAGCATTTACCGTCTCTTACCACCATAGAGTCTAAGCAAGGAAGTTCAGTAGCACAGTCTCCCATCAAACCTGAGAATACCGTAGTAAACTCATTTTCAATAGCCTGTGGATCAGTCAGTTTGATATTACCTTCAGTATATACGGATGTTATTGCATTGTGACTACTTCTCATCTTCCACTGAGCATGGAAATACTTAGTGTTTCCATCTCCACTTTCCACCCAGGTAGCTCTTGTTTTGTGCCTCAGAGCTTGTTCCTCTATATTGCTCCATTTTGCAATTTCTAGGATTACTCAATCTATGAATGTGAAAGTATTTTTCTCACATGTAAGGATTCATAACTTTTTGAAAGGGTTTCTCAACTAAAGTTTAATCAAAGCTTTAAGGAGGTATTCTATGAACTTTAGCTTGGATTGGTAACTCTAGTTGTACCCTTCCATGTATAATAAGATGAAAAAGAATTATGACTATTTCGTGGGAATTATGCTTAGCACTGAGAGGATATGGAGATGCAAGCTCTCCCATTAGTAGAGGGTTGGCTTCTAGTAGCAATCTCCTTATCCCTTACCTATGTGCCCCCGTAGGATGATGGTCTATGTTAGCCACTAGCTAGTGGATCCACGTAAGCTATATGTTAAGTAAAGGGTCCTACCTTGGCAAGTAGGATGGCCCTATTGGTGTGGGGTTAGACACCGGATTCCATGTTGATAGCTCGCATGGTCTTACATGTCGGTTAAGGCTACTTCCCACGACAACAAACTAAAGTGTTTTGATGATGTTTCTCAAGTGAAGTAAAGATGTTTAGATTGCTTTGACCATGGTTTATGACTTATGTTTTCTAACCTTTATCATATTTTAGATTGGTCATTGCATGTCATGAAAATGTCCCGTTTTAGCATGTTTTAAAATAATTTTGTGCATTGCTATCATCCTTGGTACTTGATTTTACTAACACATACTCTTGCCTACATTGACTTGTTAATGTAGGGCTTGGTGATTCTCTATTTATTCGTGGCTAGAGCTTAGTAGAAGAATTATTGAAGACTTGGTGAGGCCTCATCCATTCGAGGACATAGCCTTATTGATCTTACTTTTATGTTCTTTCATTGTAGCATTGTATTGGGTTACGTCCCAAACTTTATTTCCCATTCTTATGTTAGATTGACTTTGAGACATGAGATTTAGACTTCCGTTATTTTCCTAAAAGCTTTGATATGATGTTGTCTTTTGAACTCTTAAATATTTATGATCTTGTATGTATGTATGCTAAGTGTCTTGTATGAGGCCCTTTAGGGTCTTGTACTCCATGTCAAGTCTAGGGGGTACCTTGGGTCGTGACAAACTTGGTATCAGAGCACAAGGTTTTAGAAAGATCCTAGAATGTCTCATAAGCCACGTCGAGTAAAGTCATGTTTATGAGTGCGAAGTGCACCACATTTATTAATGAGAGGCTATAAGATGTTTAGGAAACTCCACTTCTTTTGTTACCCTTAAGTCGTGTGGTAGAGTGCAACTCTATATGTATCTCTCTCCTAACCCCTATCCTATCCATTTCAGGATATGGCTACCCGAAGAGCTTATGCTAGAAGAAATGCGGGAGAGAATGTGGATAAATAAGCTCCGCCTCAAGTTTCTGGTGACCCTTTGGCCTAACAAGTGACTAATGCGGTGTTTAGGGCTGCTTTTATAGCATTGGCTCAAGCCAATAGAGAGGTTGTGGCTCCTGTGAACCCAAATGTGGGTACGGCGGAATCAAGGGTGTGGGACTTAACTAGAATGAACCCTGTGGGGTTTCATGGATCTAAGGTGGAGGAACATTCTCAAGAGTTCATCGATGAAGTGTAGAAGGTGCTAATGATCATGGGTGTGACACCGAAGGAAAAGGTGGAGTTTTCCGGTTATCAACATAAGGGTGTTGCTCAAGTTTTGTTCAACCAATGGAAGAGTGAGAGGGCGGATGATGCGGGTCCTCTATATTAGGAGAAATTCAACGGTGGTTTTCTTGATAGATTCTTTCCCCAATAGATGAGGAAGGCAAGGGTGCTTGAGTTCATAAACCTTCATCAAGGAAACAAGAGTGTGAAAGAATATGCTTGGAAGTTCACAAAAGTGTCTTGATATGCTTCTTCTATGGTTGCCGATCCTAGGGAAAGAATGAGTAAGTTTGTTTCGGGAGTGTCAAAAAATAAGGGTCAAGGAATGTCGTACCGCTATTCTTATCCATGCTATGGATATTTCTTGTCTTATGGTTCATGCTCAGCAAATAGAAGAGGAAAAGTTTAAGGAAAGGTCTAGAGAGGCAAAGAGGGCTAAGATCGATAATGGTAATTTTTAACATTCAAGATCCGATGGACATGGTCATTCTAGATTTCGACAAAGGTTTTCCAGTCAAGGTTCTTCCAATGCTCCTCCTAAGTTAAACAAAAGATAGCGTGCCTAACCCTAAGCCTCAAGGAGGAAATTGGGGTAGATTCTCATCATCTACTTGTGCTAAGTATGGGAAGAAACATGAGGGCAAGTGCTTAGCCGGCACGGATGGTTGCTTCGGCTGTGGTAAAAGTGGTCATAAGATAAGGGATTGTCCATCTATCATGGCTAAGAGAAGAGAAGGTAAGCAAGCTCCAACTAGTGTTTCGGGATCAAATGCTCCCAAGCAAAACCAATTCTATGCACTTCAAGCTCGTCATGAGCAAGAGGGTTCTCCCGATGTGGTTACCAGTATTTTGAAAGTCTTTCACTTTGATGTTTATGCCTTGCTTGATCCTGGTTCTACTTTGTCTTTTGTGACACCATATGTGGCTATGTGATTTGATGTTGTTCCAGATGTGTTGTTAGACCCTTTTCATATCTCTACTAAGATTGGTGAATCCATTGTGGTTAGGAGAATCTATAAAAATTGTCTCGTCTCCTTATCCCATAGAGTTACTCATGTTGATCTTGTAGAGCTTAATATGTTAGATTTTGATGTTATTCTTGGGATGGATTGGTTGCATTCGTGTTACGCTTCTATTGATTGTAGGACCCGAATGGTCAAGTTTCAATTCCCAAATGAGCCTATCCTAGAGTGGATGGGGGGAAATTTCATGCCTAAAGGTCAATTCGTGTCATGTCTTAAAGCTAGAAAGATGATTTCTAATGGGTGCATATACCATCCTGTTAGAATGAGGGATGTGGATTCCAAAACCCCTACTCTTGAGTCGGTCCCCGTTTCTTAATGAGTTTCCGAAAGTCTTTCCTAATGATTTGCCTAGTATTCCTCCTGAAAGGGAAATAGACTTCGCTATTGACCTTCTCCACGATACGCAACCTATCTCTATTCCTTCTTATAGAATGGCTCCGGTGGAACTTATGGAATTGAAGGAACAATTGAAAGACTTGTTGGATAAGGGTTTCATCCGACCAATTGTTTCTCCATGGGGTGCTCCGATTTTATTTGTAAGGAAGAAGGATGATTCACTTCGTATGTGCATTGACTACTGCCAATTGAACAAGGTTACCATTAATAATAAGTATCTTCTTCCAAGAATATATGACTTGTTTGATCAACTTCAAGGGGCTAGTTACTTCTCTAAGATCGATATTCGTTCGGGTTATCACCAATTGAAGATGAAAGAAGATGATATTCCGAAAAAGGCTTTCCGGATGATATATGACCATTATGAATTCCTAGTGATGTCGTTTGGGTTGACAAATGCTCCGGCCACGTTTATGGATTTGATGAATAGGGTGTTTAGACAATATCTTGACATGATTTTGATTGTGTTCATAGATGATATTTTGATTTACTCAAGGAGTGAAGGTAAGCATGCCAATAAATTGAGGATTGTATTGGAAGTCCTCAAGGACCACAACTCTTTGCAAAGTTTTGTAAATGTGAGTTTTTGCTAAGGTCCGTGGCTTTTCTTTGTCACATTGTCTCCGGTAAGGGTATTGAGGTATATCCTAAGAAGACAAATGTGGTTAGGAATTTGCCTAGACCTCTATCACCTTCGGATATTCGTAGTTTCTTGGGTTTGGCCGGTTACTATAGGAGGTTTGTTGAAGGGTTTCTTCGATTGCTTCTCCGTTGACAGCTTTGACTCAAAAGAAGCCTAGGTTAACTTGGTCCGAAGAATGCGAGAAAATTTTTCAAGAATTGAGAGATAGACTTACCTCAGCTCCGATATTGACTTTACCAAAAGGGTCTGATGCTTTTGTGGTTTATTGTGATGCCTCGAGAAATGGGCTAGGAATGTGTTCTTATGAAGAACAAAAAAATTATTGCTTATGCTTCAAGGCAACTCAAGGTTCATGAAAAGAACTATCCTACTCATGACTTAGAATTAGCGGCAGTTGTGTTTGCTTTAAAGATTTGGAGACATTATTTTTATGGTGTGCATGTTGACATTTTAACCGACCATAAGAGTTTGCAATATGTGTTCAAACAAATAGATCTGAATCTTCGCCAAAGGAGGTGGCTTGAGTTGTTAAAAGACTATGACATGAGTGTCCTCTATCACCCCGTCAAGGCTAATATGGTGGCGGATGCTCTTAGTCGGTTATCGATGAGTAGTGTTGCTCATGTTGAGGATGGTAAGAAAGACTTGGATTGTGATGTTCATAGTTTGGCCCGATTGGGTGTTCGGTTGATTGATTGAAATAAAGGTGGTGTTATGGTTCATAATGGTTCAGAATCATCTTTTGTGCATGATGTGACGGCTAAACAAGATCTTGATCCTAATTTGGTTGAGTTTAAGGAAGCGGTGCTCAAAAAGTCCGTTGAGGCTTTCTCCCAAACGGGAGATGGTGTACTTTGATATCAAGGTTGTTTGTGTATTCCTGATGTAGATGACTTAAGAGGACAAATTTTATTGGAAGCCCATAGTTCTCGATATTCCATTCACCCGGGAGCTACCAAGATGTACCATGACTTGCGAGAGACCTATTGGTGGAATGGGATTAAGAAGGATATTTCGGAATTTGTTGCTAAGTGTCCGAATTGTCAACAAGTGAAAGTTGAGCATCAAAATCCGGGTGGTTTGTCCCAAGATATTAGTATTCCTACTTGGAAGTGGGAAGATGTGAATATGGGCTTTATTATTGGTTTACCACGCACCCTATGACAATATGATTTGATTTGGGTCATTGTAGATCGTATGACAAAATCATCACATTTCAGTTTCGTCAAAGTTTCTTATTCGGTGGAGGATTATGCTAAGTTGTACTTGAGGGAAATGGTTAGGTTGCATGGAATGCCTTTATCCATTATCTCCGATCGTGGTGCACAATTTACCTCAAAATTTTGGAAGTCTTTCCAAAATGGTCTTGGTACTCATGTTAAGCTTAGTACGACCTTTCATCCTCAAACCGATGGGCAAGCAGAGCGTACTATCAAAACTTTGAAAGATATGTTGAGAGCTTGTGTAATTGATTTCAAGGGTAATTTGGATGATCATTTGCCTTTGATTGAATTTGCTTATAATATTAGCTACCATTCTAGTATTGGTATGGCTCTCTTTGAGGCTCTCTATGGTAGGAGGTGTAGATCTCTTATAGGTTTGTTTGAAGTTGGTGAAGTGTCTTTGATAGGTCCCCAATCGGTACATGAGGCTATGGAGAAATTTTTACTTATTAGGGAAAGGTTGAAAACGGCTCAAAGTAGACAAAAGTCCTATGCTGATGTTAGAAGGAGAGATTTAGAATTTGGTGTTGATGATTGGGCTTACTTGAAAATTTCACCCATGAAGGGCGTAATGAGATTTGGGAAGAAAGGGAAGCTTAGTCCCCGTTATGTAGGCCCATATCAAATTTTGAGACGTGTTGGTAACGTTGCGTATGAACCTGAATTCCCTAATGATTTGTCATCGGTGCATCTGGTTTTCCATGTCTCATTGTTGAAGAAATGTGTTGGTGATTCAACGTCTATAGTGCCATTGGACAATCTTGGCATAAAGGATAGTCTTTCCTATGAAGAAGTTCCGGTTGAGATTTTAGACCGGCAAGTCTGAAAGTTAAGGAATAAAGAAGTTTCTTCCGTGAAGGTTCTTTGGAGGAATCAATTAGTTGAGGGTGCTACTTGGGAGGCCGAGGCCGATATGATGTCCCAATATCCTCATCTCTTTCCCTCCGATCCTACTCTAGCTTGAGGTATCTAGTACCTCAGGGTTCATTCTTTTGGTTTCGTGTGTCTTAGTTATTTCCATGATTCCTTGATTATGCATGTTCATGAAGAGTCTAATGTTGTGAAAATGAGCTAGCTTGATTGATTTATCTATGATTATATGCATTGAGTATGAGTTGCATAAAATATTCATGAAATGATGTGTTGAACATGCTTTAGCTTCAAGATGATGTTTTCCTTTTCGGATATGTGCATTTATGTGATTGCATTCTAGGTTCGGATATGTGCATTTATGTATTGATGATGGGTTGAATTATGAAGAAGATGAAAATTATGAAGTTGATGTGAACTCACACATGTTTTAATGATTTCAAAAGCTATGATTCATGATTAAATTGATGAATGATGAAAAGTGGGTTTTTATGATGTATGCATGTTCAATTATTGAAATTATGATGATTTATGAATTGCTTTAAGATTGAAGCTTAATTGAAGATGTTGAGTTGTGAAAGGTTTTCTCAAGTATTACTCAATCTATGAATGTGAAAGGATTTTTCTCACATGTAAGGATTCATAACTTTTTGAAAGGTTTTCTCAACTAAAGTTGAATCAAAGGTTTAAGGAGGTATTCTATGAACTTTAGCTTGGATTGGTAACTCTAGTTGTACCCTTCCATGGATAATAAGATCAATAAGAATTATGACTATTCTGTAGAAATTATGCTTAGCACCGAGAGGATATGCAAATGGAAGATCTCCCATTAGTAGATGCCGGGTTTCCAGTTGGAATCTCCTTATCCTTTACCTATGTGCCCCCATAGGATGATGGTCTACGTTAGACACTAGCTAGTGGATCCACGTAAGCTATATGTTAAGTAAAGGGTCATACCTTGGGAATTAGGATGGCCCTATCGGTGTGGGGTTAGACACCGGATTCCATGTTGATAGCTCGCATGGTCTTACATGTCGGTTAAGGCTACTTCCCACGACAACAAACTAAAGTGTTTTGATGATGTTTCTCAAGTGAAGTAAAGATGTTTAGATTGCTTTGACCATGGTTTATGACTTATGTTTTCTAACCTTTATCATATTTTAGATTGGTCATTGCATGTCATGAAAATGTCCCGTTTTAGCATGTTTTAAAATAATTTTGTGCATTGCTATCATCCTTGGTACTTGATTTTACTAACACATACTCTTGCCTACATTGACTTGTTAATGTAGGGCTTGGAGATTCTCCATCTATTCGTGGCTAGAGCTTAGTAGAAGAATTATTGAAGACTTGGTGAGGCCTCATCCATTCGAGGACATAGCCTTGTTGATCTTACTTTTACGTTCTTTCATTTTTGAATTGTATTGGGTTACGTCCCAAACTTTATTTCCCATTCTTATGTTAGATTGGCTTTGAGACATGAGATGTAGACTTCCGCTATTTTTCTAAAAGCTTTGATTTGACATTGTCTTTTGAACTCTTAAATCTCTATGATCTAGTATGTATGTAGGCTAAGTGGCTTGTATGGGGCCTTTCAGGGTCTTGTACGCCATGTCACGTCTAGGGAGTACCTTGGGTCATGAAAGTTTTGCTCGGTCTAAGACTAATAATCTAGTGAAAAACTACCTAGAATCCTCATTCTCCCAAAATTATCCAACTTGGAAAGAAAAGTAGAAAAAGAGGCGATAGTTTCTCCAAAGAACAAGCAGAGGTCTTCTTCAAGTTCCACTCCAAAATCCAAAGGATTTCTCCTTAGTTTCATCACCATGTATGTGGGATTTAACTAGTGGGTTCCTTTCACCCATTAGGTCCCTTGAATTCAGTCAATTCTTCAGTTTCTCCATAAATTGCTTACACCTAGGGTTCCTAAACTTTGGAGATTCATTGTGAATTTAGCTGCTATAGTTTCCATTGTGTTAATTACATGTTTTCTTCGAGAATTAATCTAGTCCCATTTATAGAACTCAGAGCCCTAGCTTGTTTTAATTATCAGTATTTCAAGAGTTATACTTGCTAGGCAATAAGTCAGAAAATCGTGCTTCATAATTCGAATGCCATATCTTTCAGTATATGTATGTTGCATTCTCAAATAGCATATCAGTATTTTGAGCTAATCAATATTTCAGTTTCATGTTGGCTATACATATTTAGTTGGGAGTAGACTTAGCATCGAGTTGGACTAGCGTTTAGCGTACCCTCAAGTCCCACAGCTACATGCCAATGTAGGTTTAGAAGTCCCCACTGTTGGGCAACAATTTTAGTGATGACGCCATAGTCATGCCTTTATACCTCTGTCAAGGTATATTTGGTCCTCTCGATGGGGCATATACATCGGACTCCATGTTTAGCTCACGTGGTTTATGTCGATTAATAGTAGCACCCACTCTCAGATTCATATTGCATTGACCATGTTTTCAGCATTTTACTTCAGTATTCAGTTCAGCATGTCATCTTCATGATTAGTACTTGGTCATTGCATCCAACTCAGTTTTTAAGTTATGCCTCAGTATATCTATTTCTATGTTTAGTTGCTACATTGTTCAGCTTTGTAGATATCTGCATGCTCAGTAATGCTCAGTACATTAAAAGTACTGACATATACTTTGGTGCTACATCATTGTATGATGTAGGTTCAGGCGTTCAGCTTCAAGGTCACGTTTAGTTAAACTTCCAGGCCATACTCAACAAATTCTGTGGTGAGTCCTCATAGGTCGAGGACATTTCTATATGCTTTTGGTTTAGTTTGCTCATTATCAGTTTCAGTATTTTTAGAGTTAGCTGACAAACTTCTCCCAGCGGCTCATCATTATTAGAGGTTTTCAGACATAGAGTAAGTATTAAGTTGTTTTGGGTTGTTCCTTCTTGATATTAAGTTATATTCTCACTTGAAGTTCTTTTCGTTTTGATTCACTTTACAGTATGCTTCCGCTTGCTTAGTTGTATTTCAGTATGCTTGTGATATGCCAGACTCAGGGTTAGCTTGGGGTCACTTGTAACACTAAGTACCGTGTTGTGCCTAGGGGGAAGCCTCAAGGCGTGATATCATCGATGAACACAGTCACAAACGTATCTATGTATTGTCTAAACACCCTATTCATGAAATCCAAAAATGCAGCCAGAGCATTAGTCTAACAAAGTGACATTACCGAGAATTCGTAATGATCATATTGAGTTTAGAAAGCCATCTTTGGAATGTCATCTTCCTTCACCCTCAATTGGTGATAGCCCGATCGGAGGTCAATCTTGGAGAAATAACTTGCTCCTTGAAGCTGATCAAACAAAGCATCTATTCTTGGAAGAGGATGCTTATTCTTAATTGTAACCTTATTCAATTGCCGATAGTCAATACACATACGAAGTGAACCATCGTTCTTCTGAACAAACAAAATTAGAGAACCCAATGGAGTGATACTCGGTTGAATGAAACCCTTATCCAACAATTCTTTTAATTGCTCTTTTAATTCCTTAAACTCGGACGGAGCCATTCGGTAAGGAGGAATACAGATAGGCTGCATATCTGGGAGAAAGTTAATACCGAAGTCTATTTTCCTTTCTGGAGGAACACCGGGTAGATCATTGGGAAACACTTTCAGAAACTCGTTAACAACAGAGTCCGACTCAAAGATAGGGGTTTCAGAATCCATATCTCTAATCCAAACAAAATGGTACATGCAACCCTTAGAAATTAACTTTCTAGCTTTAAGACAAGAAACGAATCGACTCTTAAGCATAGAATTTTCCCCTTTTAACTCTATAACAGGTTCAATTCGAAATTTAAATTTGATCACTTGGGTTCTACAATCAATAGAGGCATAGCATGAATGGAACCAATCCATACAAAGAATAATATCAAAATCTAACATATCAAGCTCTACAAGATCAACACTAGTGACTCTATGGGGTAAGGAGACGAGGCAATCTCTATAGAATCTTTTAGCAACAATAGATTCACCTATAGGAGTAGAGACAAAAAAAAGTTCTATCAACTCATCCGGAAGAACAAATAACAACATAGCCACATATGGTGTCACATAAGAAAAAGTAGCACCGGGATCAAGCAAAGCATAAACGTCAAGTTGAAAGACTTTCAACATACAAGTTACAGCATCGGGAGAACCTTCTTGCTCATGATGGGTCAGAAGGGCATGGGATCGGTTTTGCTTCTGATTCCCGCTAGAACCAAAGGAAGGATAAGGTTGAGCTTGTCAAGGTTATCTCCCTAATTCTTTGCAATGGACGGACAATCCCTAATCTTATGATCCGTCTTGCCAAAACAAAAACATGCATTGGAAGTGGCTAGGCATTTACCCTCATGATTTCTTCCACATTTAACACAAGTAGACAATGAGGACCTACTACCATTTCCTCCTTGAGGCTTAGGGTTAGACACCCTTTCCTTGTTGAACTTAGGAGCCGGAGCATTGAAGGAACCATGATCGGAGAATCTTTGTTGGAACTTAGAATGACCATGTCCATAGGACCTTCAGTGTGAAAAGTCATCATCACCCGTCCTAGCCCTCTTTGTCTCCCTAGACTTCTCCTTAAGTTTCTCCACTTCGATTTGTTGAGCATGAACCATTAGATGAGAAATGTCCATATCATTGATAAGCCTAGCGGTACGACACTTCTTGACCATAATTTCGGACACTCCTGTAAAAAACTTACTAATTCGTGCCCTAGTATCAGCAACCATGGTAGGAGCATACCTAGAAAATCATGTGAATTTCAAAGCATACTCCTTCACACTCATATTTCCTTGGTGAAGGTTAATGAATTCAAGAACCTTTGCCTCCCTCATCTCAAGAGGAAATAACCTATCAAGGAAAACAACATTAAATGTTTCCCAATCAAGAAGACCCACATCAACTGCCCTCTCACTCTTCCATTGGTCAAAACACACTTTAGCTACACCCTTAAGTTGATAAGCGGCCAATTTCTCCTTTTCCCCCGGCGTTACACCCATGATCATTAGCACCTTGTACACCTCATCAATGAACTCTTAAGGATCTTTATAAACCTTCGAACCATGAAACTTTTGAGGGTTTATCCTAGTGAAGTCCCTAACTCTAGTTTCCACCGTACCCATTTCGGTTCACGGGGACCATAACTTGCCTATTGGCTTAAGCCATCATGGCTTGGGCCAACACTTTAATAGTAGTCCTAAACTATACATTAGTCACTTGCTCGGCCAAGGGGTCGACCGAAACTTGAGGAGCTTCTCGTTCCACATTCTCTCTAGCATTCCTTCTAGCATATGCCCTTCGAGTGGTCATATATTAAAAAGTATCGAATCGAGATTAGGAGAGAGACATATAGAGTTAAAATCTATCGCAGGACCTTAGAGTGATGAAATAAGTAGAATTTCCTAAATGCCTTATAGCCTCTCATTCATAAGTATGGAGCGCTTCACACTTATGAACAAGACTCTACTCGACGTGGCTTATGAGACATCCTAGGTCCTTTCTAAAACCTAGTGCTATGATAACTAAATTTGTTATGACCTAAAGTACCCCCTAGACATGACATTGCGTATAACACCCCGAGAGGCCCTAGACAAGTCACTTAGCATACATCACACAAGATAATAGAGTTAAAGAGTTCAAAAGAAAGTTTTATATCAAAAAGAGTTGACCAAACGTAGCGGAAGTCTAACACAGTCTCAAAGCCATCTAATACATGATATGAAAGGTGATTGGGACGTAACCCATACATCAAATACAAAATTAGAAAAGAAAAGACATGAAAGTAATAAAAGAAGCCTCAGTCCTCGGAACATGAGGACTCACCAATCTTCAAAGATCAATAAGGGGTCACTAGCCACGAGTATGCTGAATAGAAGCGTATGATCCTACATTAGTGAAACAATTAAGGAAAAAGTATGCGTTAGTACATGGAATGTACCAAGTATAATAGCAATGCATAAGAGTTATAAAATCATGCAATAAGGCACTTTATATGACATGCAAATGACAAGCTACTTCATAAATTAACTTGTTAGAAAACATAAGTCAAAATCTTGGTCATTGCAAGCTAACATCTTTAAAACCCATTTGAGATACTCCTAGAAGTAACCTTAGTTCATTATTGTGGGAAGTGATCCTTAACCGACATATAGACCATATGAGCTATAACATGGAATTAGGTGTCTATCCCACACCGAAAAGAGATGTCCTTACTTGCCAAGGTAAGAACCATAAACTTCTAGCTTAAGTGGATCCACTAGCTAATGTCTTTCTAAGACAAATCTAAGGTGGCACATAGTTTATGGGACACATGTAATTCTCACTTGTCCACTAGGTGCTAAGCATAATTCTCACGGATTAGTCATTAACCTTAACCTGTCTTATCATTTGGGGACATAGGTAATCGCCGCTTGTCTTATCATCCATGGAAGGCACATCAAGTAGCCAATCCAAGCTAGAGTTCATAGAATAGCTCCTTGTTCTTGATTCAAAGTTTAGTTGAGAAAGCCTTTCAACCATATGAATCCTTTATGTTAGAAACCCTTTCACAATCAACAACAACATCGATGCTTCATTCTCAAAAAAACCTTAATTTATCATCAATTTCATAAGTGAACATGCATATCTTTATAAAATTTATTCTTTGATCATTCATAAACTTCATCATGGAATCATAGCTTAGAAATCATGAATCATGCATGGGTTCATATTAATTCATCTAAAAATCATGCAATTATCTCAATTCATGCATAAAGAGGACATAATCAATTAATTAGATCATAATTAGAAAGAACGCATAAGGTTAAATAAAAACCCTAATTTCAATTGGGAATTAAACTTGTAAAAGTATGAGTATTTAGGAAACCTATGGAAAAAAGGACTCCATAGGTGAATACTATCATACCTTGGAGTTCAAAGCCCACAACCAATGGAGAATTTGGACGTTTGACTTGAAGACCTAGCCTTCTTCTTCAAGCTTTTAGAGAGAGAAATATTTGAAAGGATGAACTTGATCGATTTTTAGGAATTTAGGAGAATGAATTGAGTTGGGTAATTTGGTGGTTAAAAATCATTATATAGGGCTTGTAGAAGGCAAAATGATGTAGTATATGGTTAAAGCAATTAGGAAAAAGACCAAAAATCCCTTAAAAATAATTCCTAGTCTCGACCTACGGTTTGGACCTATTATTCATAGGTCCTTCTATGGACCGTCCTCGCCAACTATAGAAAGATTCAGAAACCATAAATTTTGAGCTTTCAAGGATAAGACCTATGTACGGTTCATTGGTCCACTTACGGACCGTACATACCAACCATAGAACCCCACTTAAGGTCTTAAAATTTCACTAAGTTTGGGAGTCACCTATGAGACCTATCTACGACCTGTGAAAGGAATGACAGACCGTACTGGTGAAATGTATAGAGGGTACTCAGATTTGACATTATGAAATTATTTAACTTGCCATCTACGGTCCCCACCTACGGCCCATAAGTAAACCAACGGTCCGTCGGTGGCTTCCCTCAGTATTGGCACCAGTTCTAGAAAACCTACATTTTCATTCTTTTCAAATCCGAGGTGTTAAAGTTATAAAAAGCTTGACCGGAAAACTTTTGCCAGAATTTAGAATTGTCTTTTCCACCATACCTATAATAAGAAAAGTCATCATCACCGGTCCTTTCCCTCTTGTACTCTCTTGGCCTTTCCTTGAGCTTCTGCTCTTAAATTTTTTTGGCATGTATCATCAAGCGAGAGATATCCATCATCTTTATCAACATGGCGGTACAATACTCCTTGACAACCAAGTTGGAAACACCCAACAAAAACTTACTTATCCTTGCCCTAGAGTCAACAACCATAGTTGGATGATAATTAGCCAATTAAGTGAACTGTAGCGCATACTTCTTCAAACTCATATTCCCTTGTCGAAGGTTGATGAGCTCTAGCACTTTTTCCTCTCATATCAAGAGAAAAGAAGTGATAAAAAAAAGCTCCTTTGTATTTCTCCCAATCAAGGGGACCCGTATCAACCACCCTCTCACTTTTCCATCGTTCAAACCAAATTTGAGAGACACCCTTGATTTGATAAGTGGCCAACTCCGCCTTTTCAACCGTAGAAAATACCATAATTTCCACTATCTTATACACCTCATCTATGACCTCTTGAGGATCCTCATCAACCTTGGAACCATGGAACTATGAAGGATTCATTCTAGTGAAGTCCCTTATCCTAGTCACCGCCGTACCCACATTTGGGTTCACGGGAGCAATGGCTTCACTTTTTTATTAGGACTTCATAGCTTGAGCCAACACTTGGAAAGCAGCTCAGAATTTGGTTTGAGTAACTTGCATGGCCAAACGGTCAATCGAAACTTGAGGAACCTCGGTCTCTACATTCATACCTGCATTTCTTCTAACATAACTGTTCGATGGGCCATATCCTAAAAAATTATCCAACACGATTTAGGAGAAGGATCTTTATAGAGATAGACTCTATGGGACGATTTTATAATATGAAAGAAATGAAGTTGCTGAAAGTCTTTGTAGCCTCCTATTCATAAATGTTGTGCACTTCACACTCATGAACAAGACTCTACTCAACATGGCTTGTGTCGCGACCCAAAGTATACCTTCGGCGTGACATAGTGTATAGGACCTCGGGAAGCCCCACATAAGTCACTTAGAATACATCATACAAGATAATATAATTTAAAGTGTTCCATATAAAGCATTTCATACAAATGAGTTTGTCAAAAGTGGAAGTCTAACATAAGTCTCAAAGACATCGAATACGTCATAAGAAAGTGATTGGGACGTAACCCATACATCACATACAAAGTTCAAAATGAAAAGACAAAAAAATATAAAAGTGACATCGTCATCGAAGTATGAGGACTCACCAAGTCAATCTCTAATGCAGTCAACTAGCCACGAACAAAAGGAGTAGAATTATCAAGCCCTACATTAGTGAAACAATGTACGCACAAGTATGCATTAGTACATGGAATTTACTAAATATGAGAGGAATGCAATAAAACATGAGACATGATCATAAGGGGACATAATCGAAAACATGAAACGCATGACCAAGTTAAAACGTGATATAAGCCTTTATAATGAAATCATAAATAATATATGAGGTCAATGCATATTTAAAACCATTTAAGAAGCTTTCGTAAAACATTTGAAAAAATATAGTTCTTTTGTGGGATATTTAACAATAACCGACATAGACCAAGTCAGCTATAACATGGAATTTACTGTCTGCCCCACACCAAAAAGAGATTATCCTACAAGCCAAGGTAAGGACGGTGAACTTGAGCTAAAGTTGATCCACTAACTAATGTATATCTAAGACAATCATGCTATGGTGGCACATCGTTTATGAGACATGGGTAATCACCGCTTGTCAACTCGGTGCTACGCATAAATCCCACGAAATAGTCATTAATCGTATTCATCTTATTATCCATGGAGAGACATAATTTAGTAGCCAATCCTAGCTATAGTTCATTAGAATAGCTTCATAGACCATGCGTGAGAAAACCTTTCACCATCCATGATCTTTTCATATTAGCTTTATAAGGCCCATAGTCATTAGCTTCATACTAAAAGTGCCATACTTTTAATGGAAATAGTTTTAAAAGCATGCTCAATAATCATAGATGGCATATCTGGATACCATACTTATCGAGACATAATTTAGGAAAATAGCCCAAAAGCATTGATGACAAATCTAGATGTCATTCATGTCATGTGGCAAAGATTCATAGAACATATAGATACTTTTATTTATAAGCTTACTTGAGTCATAATCATTGTTTTCATAAAAATATGCATAATTTCATAAAATATATTCATAAATTCAAGCTTGTTGATAAATTTATGTAAATTAGGGTTCATAATAAAATTTTATAGATCAGTGCATGGGTTCACATGGAATTAGTTGAAAAACATGTAATTAAGTCTAAATTATCAAAATAAGATCAAAGTCAATCAATTGAATCCATACAAATTGAACCCATGAAGAATTGAATGAAAGCCTAATCAATTTTGGGAAATTGAATTGGATAATTGGAGACACCATGGGGACTCAATGGGTGAATGGAATCCATTGATGAAATCCCTACATACCTTGGTTGAAGACCTAAGCAATGATGAAGAAAGGATAGTTGAACTTAGAGAACCCTAGCTTCTTCTTCCTTGATCTAGAGAGAAGAGTTTTGGAGAGAACCTTGGAAAAAATTAGGAATTTGATTGAATGAATAATTTGGGGAAAATTCTAAGGGTGAAGGGTATTTATAGGGTTTAGATTTAGGGGTAAAACGACGTAGTTTAGGTATTAAATAAATAGGAAAAGACCTGTTACCCTTATGAAATTGACTGCCGACCCGACCTACGGTCCCTAGGTCCTACTAAGGACCATCCTGGTTAACCATAGGTAGGTTAAAAAATCATGATTTTGGATGTTCAAACGATGGGACCTATGTACGATTGGTAGGTCAACCTACGGACCGTACATAGAAACCGTGGATCCCAACTTCTTCATTAAAATTTCACTAAGTCTGGGAGTGACCTACGAAACCTACCTACAACTCGTACAACGGGTGATAGGCCATCCCGGTGAACTATAAAAAGGGTTCAAAGACTTGTTTTTGGAAAATTAATTCCCCACCATCTACAGGTGCCACCTACGGCCCGTAGATGCTTCTACCAACCATAGGTGGGAGCCCTAGGTCATGCCTGCAACACCAAACCTGCATTTTCCTCCTTTTCCAAATCTTAGGTGTTACACTATCTCCCCCTTTGGAACATTCGTCCTCGAATGGGACTCAAGACACCATATGGAGGGTAGGAATAAAATCTATTAGAGCAACATGAATGCAACTCATCAAAATGCACAATACCTAGGAGGAACATCAATTCCAAGCTCAAAAATATTCAAAACATCATTTCATTAGGCATCCATGCAAGTCATACTCAAATGCACATAATCATGAAAAAATCAATCATAGCTAAATTAAAATCTCAAAAGCAAGTTTTTCATGAGCATGCATGCATGAGGAAACATGAGAATGACTAAGAGCATAAGACTCCTAAAGAGTGAACATAATGGGTTAATGCCTCAAGCTAGACCTGAAGATAACGGAAAGCGATAGGAATACTAAGACATCAAATTGCCTCCGGCCTTTCCCATACCAAACCATAGCAAAGAACCCTTAAAAAAATTTAAATAGTTCGACACACGTACTAACCATATAGCACACTATTTCCCCCTTGGGAGTAAACCTCACTAGTCTTTTCGTATTTATCTCCTTCAACCCAAGCATAGCACAAAAGTTTTAACAATCACGGATCCATTAATACAAGTAAATGATTAAGAAATTTCCACAAAAATTTCAAGGATGACTTCAAACACAACAACCATACATGGAGTCTTTCCATAGCCAACGAAACACCCAACATCAAACAATGCATAACCAAAAGCTATAAGATCATAACTTACCAATTTCCACATCAAAAGAACCCTCGTGATCTTGTCGAGTCCGAAGTGCATATAACTTATCTTGCCTTGGAGTACAAGAACCAGAACCACTAGGTTGAACTTACCTACCATCCCTTCCTTTAGTAGTAAGTAATAGGCAATCTCTCATTCTGTGACCACTTTTTCACACCCAAAGCATGCATTTGAACCAGCTAGACACTCACCCCTATGTCTTTTTCCACACTCCCTGCATTTGTGCAACATTTGCTCACTAGAACCATTTCCTTGAGAACGGTTACCTCTAGCGGACCTTGTGTGTGAGAAATCATCATTATCTGTTCTTACGGTCTTTGAATCCCTAGCCTTCTCCTTAAGTTATTATTCTTCAATTTTTTGGGCATGAACCATCTAATGGGAGACATCCATCTCCTTAACAAGCATAGCGATTAGGCATTCTTTGACCACGAAGTCGGAAGCACCCGAAACAAACTTACTCATCCTTTCCCTTGGATCGGCAACTATAGCTGGAGCATACATAGCCAATTGAGTGAACTTCAAAGCATATTTATTCACACTCATATTCCCTTGACGAAGGTTTATAAATTCAAGTACCTTTGCCTCCCTCATCTCAGAGGAAAAGATCCTATTAAGAAAAACAACCTTAAATTTCTCCCAATCAAGAGGACACACATCAACCGCCCTCTCACTTTTCCACAGTTCAAACCAAATGTGAGCAACACCTTTGAGTTGGTAAGCGACCAATTCTACCTTTTTTACCGAAGTCATACCTATGATCCCCACTATCTTGTAAACCTCATCAATGAACTCTTGAGGATCTTCCTGAACTTTAGACCCATGAAATTCTGAAAGATTCATCCTAGTAAAGTCCCTCACCATTGTTGCCACCATACCAACCCTTGGGTTCACGGGGGCCACAACCTCCCTCTTTGATTAAGCCGTTATGGCTGGGCCAATAAGTGAAATGTAGCTTGAAACTCATCATTAGTCACTTGCTTGGCAAAAAGGTTGACCGGTTCTTGAGGAACCTCTTGTCTCACATTTTCACAAACATTCCTTCGCACGAGATTCCTTCATGGAGGCATACTTAGAAAAGCATAAATAGGAATTAGGAGAGGAGGACCTTTATAGAGGTAAACTCTATTGCACGACTTTAGAGTAATGAAAGAAGTAGAGTTTCTTAAGCATTTTATAGCCTCTCATTCATAAGTGTGGCGTGCTTTACATTCATTAACAAGAATCTACTCGATGTGGCTTATGAGATATCCTAGGACCTTTCTAAACCTTGTGCTCAGATACAAAGTTTGTCCTAACCCAAAGTATACCCAAGGAGTGACATGGCGTATAGGACCTGAGAGGCCCCACACAAGCCACTTAGCATACACCATACAAGATAATAGAATTTAAAGAGTTCAAGAGAAAGCATTTCATACAAACGAGCTTGACAAAAATGGAAGTCTAACATAAGTCTCAAAAACATCTAATACATCCTAAGGAAAGTGATTGGGACATAACCCATATATCACATACAAAGTTCGAAATAAAAAAACGAAAAACAACAGAAGTGACGTCGTCATCGAAATATGAGGACTCACCATGTCTTCAAATTTCTAATTCAGTTAACTAGCCATGAACGGAAGGAGTAGAATCATCAAGCCCTACATTAGTGAAACAATGTAGGCAGAAGTATGCATTAGTACATGGAATGTACTAAGTTTGAGAGGAATGCAATAAAACATGAGACATGATCATAAGGTGACACAATCAAACACATGAAATGCATGACCATGTTAAAACACAGTAAAATCATTTATGAAGATTCATAAATTATGAACATGGTCAATGCATCTTTAAATCATAAAGGAATCTTCATAAAACATTGTAATTCTCTTAGTTCATTTTGTGTGAAGTTTTTCGTTTACCTATATAGACCATGCGAGCTATAACATGGAATCTAGTGTCTATCCCACACCAAAAAGAGATTGTCCTACTTGCCAAGGTAAGGAACGTGAACTTGAGATAAAGTAAATCCACTAGCTAATGTCTATCTAAGACTAACATCCTATGGTGGCATATAGTTTATGGGACACAGGTAATCACCGCTAGTCCACTCGGTACTAAGCATAAATCTCATGGAATAGTCATTAATTGTACTCATCTTATTATCCATGGAGAGACACAATTTAGTAGCCAATCCATGCTAGAGTTCATTAGAATAGCTCCTTAGACCATGCGTTAGAAAACCTTTTACCATCCATGATCGTTACATAGTAGCTTTATAAGGTCCATAGTCATTAACTTCATACTAAAAGTGCCATAGTACTAATGGAAATAGTTTTAAATGCGTGATCTAAATAATTGATGCCATATCTGGATACCATACTAATCAAGACCTAATTTGAGAAAATATCCCAAAAGCATTGATGGCAAATCTAGATGCCATTCATGTCATGTGGCTAAGCTTAATAGAACATATAGATACCTTCATCTATAAGCTTACTTGAGTCATAATCATTGTTTTCATAAAAACATGCAAAATTTCATAAAACATATTCATAGATTAAATCTTCTTCAAAAATTCATGTAAATTAGGATTTTATAATTAAAATTCATAGATAAATGCATGGGTTGACGTGGAATAAGTTGAAAAGCAAGTAATTAAGTCTAAATCATCAAAATAAGATCAAAGTCAATCAATTGAATCCATACAAATAGAACCCATGAATAATTGAATGAAAACCTAATCAATTTTGGGAAATTGAATTGGAGAATTGGAGAAATCTTGGGGACTCAATGGGTTAATGGAACCCATTGATGAACTCCCTACATACCTTGGTTGGAGCCCTAAGCAATGATGAAGAAAGGAGACTTGAACTTGGAGAACCCTAGCTTCTTCTTCCTTGATCTAGAGAGAAGAGTTTTGGAGAGAACCTTGGAACAAATTAGGAATTTGATTGAATGAATAATTTGGGGAAAATTCTAAGGGTGAAGGGTATTTATAGGGTTTAGATTTAGGTGCAAAATGACGTAGTTTAGGTATTAAATGAATAGGAAAAGGTCCAATTACCCTTATGAAATTAACTTCCGGCTCGACCTATGATTGGACCGATGGTCCGTCTAGTCAACCATAGGTAGGTTTTGAAACCATGATTTTTGACCTTCGAACGATGCGACCCATGTACGATTGGTAGGTCAACCTACGGACCGTACATGGCCATCATAGATTACAACTTCTTCCTAAAAATTTCACTAATTCTGGGAGTGACCTACGAGACCTACCTACAACTCGTACAAAGGGTGACGGGCCATCCTGGAGAATCGTAAAAAGGGTTCTGAGACTTGTGTTTTTAAAATTAATTCTCCACCACCTACGGATGCCACCTACGTCCCATAGATGCTTCTACCAACCGGAGGTGGGAGATGTAGGTCATGCATTCAACCCCAAAACTGTATTTTCCTTCTTTTTCAAATCCGAGGTGTTACATTACCATTTGTAATGGCCCAGTCAACTAGTGATATTGTCTGCTTTTGGCCTAGGCCCACACGGATTTAAAATGTGTCACTACTTGGTAAAGCCTGCTTACTTAAATACCCAACATCTCTACTATGTTTTGCCGATGTGGGACTTCTAATCTAAAGCTAGGGCATCACATACACCCCTTCTATGGACTCAGCGTCCTCGCTGGGGTTTGCCTCACCGAATGGGATTTGCCTCAACTCAACAATGTTGTTTGCCCCGCCTTATCGGGATTTACCTAAACTCAGTTGAACTCGAGCCCACATCAACAAGATTGACACAAGAGTGCCCAACCCACTAGTGATACTGTTCACTTTGGGCCTAGATCCGCACAGCTTTAAAATGCATCACTAGTTGGTAAGGTCTGCTTACTTAAATACCAAACATCTCTCATATGTTTTGCCGATGTGGGACTTCAAATCTTAAGTTGGCGCGTCACAACTTGTTTGACATCCGAGGACCTTTTCTAAGACATTGTGCTCTGAATACCAAGTTTATCATGACTCAAAAAACACCCTAGATGTGACATAGCGTATAAGACCCTACGTGGCCCTACACAAGCCACTTGGCATACATATACAAAATATAATTGAAAAAGTAAAGAATCTCATTATGAATAGGAAGGTTTGACATAAAACTGGAATCTAATCATAATCTAGATAAGCCATTCAAAACATCACGAGAAGTGGTCAGAATGTAACCCATACACCACGTACACCATTTGAAAATTGAAGACACATGCAAACAAATTCAATGTGACATAGTCCTCGGAACATGAGGACTCACAAACTCTTACACTTTAAATGATCTAGCCAATTAGCCACAAACGGGAGGAGGACGATCGTCAAACCCTACATTAGTGAAAAAATATAGGCACAAGTATGCATTAGTACATGGAATGTACTAAGTATGAGGGATATGCCTGAAAACATAAAATAGGATCATAAGAGGACATAATCGAAAGATAAAATGCATGACAAAGCTAAGAATAGTAAAACCTTTAAAGAAACATCACAAATCCTGAACGTGGTCAATGCATTTTAGAATCATAAGGAAAGCTTCATTGAAATCTTGATAGAAAACATAGATCATTTTATGTGATATTAGCTTTAACCGACAATAGACCATGCGAGGTATACATGAAATCCAATGTATCTCCCACATCGAGAAGGGAGAATCTATTTGCCATGGTAGAATTCTATATCATATCATATGCTATGTGTGGATCCACTAGCTAGGCAATTTAAGACAACCCTACGAGGGCACGTAGTTTGGAACTAGAGGTTGCTACTAAAGACTACACTATTTGAGCCTCCACCTCAAAGTTCTCTACGTGCTAAGTTAAATCCCAACAAAATAGTCAATTTTATAAACATATCATCATCAATGGAGAAGCACAGTTCAAATACTAATCAAAGCTTAAACATCATAGAGAAGCTCATTAAATCTTGAATCAAGCATGTGTGAGAAAATCTTTCACCAAACCATGATTCCTTTATATGTGAGAAAATCTTTTCACAATTTCATTGATGCTCATCTTAAAGAATTCAAGTTCATAACCCATTCCTTTTCATAAATCATGCATAACTTCATAAAAATATCAATTCTTTATAAAATCATTTCTTTTAGGGTTCATAGTCAAATCATAATCGATGCATGGGTTCACGTAATTTCAATTGGAAATCATATAATTGAGTGAAAACAATCATAATAAGATCAAATTTAAGGAATTGAATCAACATAAATAGAACCCATGAAGAATTGAACGAAAACTTAATCAACTGATTGAAACTTAATTGGAGTATTGGAGAAAATATTGGGGCTCAATGGGTTAATGGAACCTATTGATGAATCCCTAAATACCTTGCTATTAAAAACCCAAAAGTATGGAGGAATTGGAGACTTTATTTGAAAACACTAGCTTCTTCTTTTTTACCTTGGGGAGGAACTAGAGGGGATGAATGTGGATGGGATTTGAGGGTTTGAGAGACTGAGAGAGTTGGGTTAGTTATAGGAATAGAAAAGTAGTTATAGGACTTAGAAATAGGGGTACAACAACGTAATATAGGTATTAGATGCATAGGAATAGATGCAAATACCTTTAAACATAACTGTGAGATGGTTCCTAAGAACATCTATAGCCCATCCTGGTCAACCGTGGAATCAACTTCAGAAATCCAAAAATTCAATAATTTCTCATGAGACCTTTCTGCGGTCCATCAAATTTTCTATGGTCCATAGACCTCATTCATAGAACCCAAATTTTGGTTCAAAATTTAACTAAGTTTAGAACCTTTCTACGGAAGACATCTATGACTCGTCAAACCTCCTGTGGCCCATCCTGTTAATTTTTTGGGTAAAACTTTAGAAACTTACTTTTCAAAAACTCAACTCTAGGCCCTACGATTCAATTACTATGGCTCTTTAAAATTCCTACGCGCCGTAGGTCTATCTCATAGACGACTACTTCATAGAATTTCTGCACTTTTCTTTCCTTTCTGATCTTTTCAATTTCTAATGTGTTACAAATAGGCTCCAGGAGTTTGGGTGGGGCCTACTAGTGAAGGCTCTCCCCTCTTCACATTCTTGCAAGGTAATGGTGTTTTATGCTATCCTCCTCACAAATTTTTAGGATTCACCAATCCTACCTTCTGCATCCGAGAAATGGAAGTTACGTGTATGCCTGGACTGTAAATGTGGTCCTAAGCATATTTAATGTTCCCAATAATGCATATGAAGCCATTCTGAAAGGGATGGACATGAGGTTGCTACATGACTCACTAGTTGATGAGGAGTACGAGGGTGAGGTCTCGTGGCCATCCATAAAAAGCATCACAAGTGGTTATTTTTCTACAGATTCTAGGAGGTGGCTGGCACTAGCAAGCTAGAGGACTCATTTACCAGGCCATCTTGCTGATATAATTAACACTGGGGTACTACTGGTGGCCTACGCTATCCAAGGGATTAACCTGATGTTGGGCGCAAATCGTGGGTGTATGAAAGGACTTCTACCGAGGTAATAAGAAAGATCCTTTCCTTCCATATTTAGTATATGATTTGTGGAGATAAGTTGGGGTACAGGATGATGACACAAATCTTATAGTGGATAATGATGATATGTTCAACCCCTTACTGGTAAGCAATCCTCTTGAGGCTAAAAGAAGAGAAAGGTAGGCGAGGGCGGAGTGAAGCTAGCCTTCCAAAGTTTCAAGCAACTAGGATGACGATGATAATGATAACGATGCCCCTAATCCCCAAACCTAACCCCCACTCTCTAACAGCCACTTGGAGGTATATTTGGTGCTGTACAAGGGTTCGTGAGAGACTCCCCTACAAAAGTCAAAACCCCACCTACTTTTCTCAAGAATATGCAGCGCTTCACAGGGAGCTCTGGCTATGGAGAGGAGGAAGAACATTGTCTGCACCGCCTACTTGCTAGAATGTGGAAGACCATTAAGTTTATGTTCACCTTGGTCATCCTTGAGCCGAAGCTCCTCTAACATACACAGGAGGACTTCCAAAATTTCGCCTTCCTAAGCGACGCGTAGTTAGAGGATCAGGCCCCTAGATGGTGCCAAGAGTTTTTACTAGGACCCCTTAGTTTATGTATTAAACTTGTTTTGGTTTGACCCCATTTGAGCATTTAGGACATCTTTTCCTTTTATTGTTTTCTTATTTTGTTAGCACGTGGATGCTTGGTTCTAACTTTTAATAACCACAAATATGACTACTATGGGCTTTTAAAATATATTTCTACTATTTCTGCATTTGTCTGAACTTGAATTAGCTATTTTAAACATCCCAAAAATGAAAGGAAAAATAGCAGAAAACATGGCAGGGATTTTGTCCTAATCCACCCATTATTGCGCCTGTCACTTTGCTAAAGTGGCTAAAAATTCCCACCATAATGGGAGCCCACTATTATCAATAGCAACTCCTGGAAACACAACCATGCCTCAAAAATAACCCAAAGATTTTTCTTAGACATGTACAGGATTCGCATCATAGTCATGAACATAGCCCCAAAATCATACCCAATAATACATAGTTAAGAACTTAGCACTACTTGCTCATAAAACTAGACCTGAAATACACCAATTCTTGTTCATCATCTGACATTCACGATATCATTTCAGAATAGCCTTCTCCCTCCCTCCTCACCTTTGCTTCCCAACTATCCTGATCGTGCTGAAATTGGGTTTCCCTACAGTCACAATTTATCCTTTCCCCTTATAAATTTTACAAATGGTAAGTCTATGAACAATTCCTAACACATAAATATTTAATTAACAACATAGAAATTTATCACTAAACCATTACACAAAATCAAGCTATGACTTTTTCCAGTCAACAAGCTCAAAGAAATTTAGGTAATTATATCTCACACAATTTCATCCATTCAGGCAATACCATGCACATAATAACAATCATCAAGCTTTATCACAAAATTAATCAAGTTCATTACATTATATTCCCATCATGGATGATCATTAATTGGCTATTCATGCATTTATATGACCATTAAGGTTAGAAACAAATTGGAACCTTTCGGGTTCAAACTTTCATTGCTTGTGTCCCTTCTGTTGTGATAATGACATCAAGTTGACTTTGTTGAGATACCAATTAAAATCCAGAGATAACAATTGAATTAAACCCATACAACAAGTGACAGACCGCATGAAAGGAGTGAAGAATTGAAACAACTTCCTAAAAGACTTCATAGCCCCTTGAAGATTAAATGTGGACATCAACACATTAATCCTTAGGACTCTACTCGACATTTACTCTTATACTGAGAGATCGTTAACTTGGGCTCTAATATAAAATTTTCATGACCCAACCCATCACACCGTTTAGCCGCCTACTCTAACACATAGATAGGACAACCCTTAATGCAAACCAAATCATAACATGTGAAACAGAACTATTTTAAACTAAACATCTTTTATAAACATCGAAATACTCAACCTATTAAAAAAATACCTTTGTAAAGAAAATACATTGAACCCTCCCAAGAACTAGTCTAAACAGGTAAACGAACTACTCAGAAATTAGAATATTAAAATAATAAGACACAACACCCACCATAAGGAAAGAGAGGTAGAAGTTGTGGAAGCTCATCTTCGTCTTTCACCTAAGAAACATCATACATACCGCAACTAGACTATGATAAGTGGCATAACAAGAGTAGTCTATGTAAAAATAACATGCAATGGTAGGCATCACCAGTCTATCCGAATCAACCACATAATATCATGCAAATGATCAAGAAACATGAAACTTGAAGATAACATTAGGACCTTGATCCACTCAGTTACTACTCCTATTACAAGTAGTATTATCTTTGAACTCATACCCTATCGAAAGTCACTTACCTCTTTCTGTTGTCTACTCCACAATCTAGGCCACTCCACCTTCATATGAGATCATAACTTAACCCATCTATCACATAGAGATTTTTCATTTATGACTTGTTGGGACTAAAAATTCAGTCACCTTGTCATTCATTTTGTTTAATGTAAATTTATGTGTTTTCAACCTTTTAAACCTTGAATGGTTGTTTTTGATCAAAAGTTTAGAAAGATGACCTCATAAGGAAATTTCGAAGATTCCATCAGCTTTGGAAAGGTCACTTAGGCTAGTAACATTGTTGGCAGACCTTCTAAGCCTTTTGCTGCAAGTTTGTGTGATTACGTATTTTAATTTTCAAGTTATGACCTAAATTTTACCGTGTTTGACATTATTTGTAGATGTGCCTGATGCACCGTGAATTTACAGTGCTTTTGATGCATTAAACTTAAAATTTTGCATGTTTCTTAAGAACTTTATTAGTAGATTTGAGGATGTTTATGTTAAATTTTTAAAGGAAATAGGTTTTGAGCAAGTGTTGGATTAAAAAGTAGCAGCAGTGTTCATTTGGTGACTTACGACAGGACCTACGAGCTGTCGTTTGACTGACGAGCCATAGGTGAAGGTCGTGGTTCAGAAACTGAAGAAGATGGATATGGACGGAACGACGGTTGCCAAACAACGAACCGTCGTTCTTGCTACTAACCGTAGATGGGAGTCCTCAACAGATTCAGAGAGTTAGAGTTTCATGACTTGGACGACAACATGACAGGACGGGCTGTGCTTAGTCCTATGAGCTGTAGGCCATGCCCATAGGTGAACTTGATCAAAAACTTTGGTGAACTGCTTACTGACGGAAATGACCTACGAGCCGTCACTGCTGTGATGAGCTGTAGGTCGAGGCTCGTAGATGGAACTGCTCAAAACCGGATTTCCTGTTATTTCCATTTTCTAGTATAATTAGGATTTATTTTCTATAAATACCCTATGTAAACTTCGTTTTGGAGTTGTTGAACAATTTTCGAATATTTTGTTTTGGCTTTGGGAATTATCTTTCAACTTTTGTGAGGATTAATTCTTGAAGATTTGTTTATAAAGTTTGCTTGTGATTTTCAATTAAAGATTGTGGAGTTCATCAATTCTCACTGTAAGTTCATGATTTATCATTCAAACCCTAATATGAATTGTGAACAAACAAGCATGAGTGGCTAAATCCACGACTAGGGTTGTTGGAACCATGAGTAATTAACAAAAGTAAAAATAATAATGTTGTAATTTTTGAAATTGTTTATGCATGTATTTTTTAATCTCTTCATTTAGAATGCTTTTTAACAGCCAATGTTAGAACTCGCCTTATTCCTACTTGCTGGACCAAGGAGGTAACGAATGAGAAAGAGATTACACAACAGAGATTTAGTGTTGATTTAGTCTACTATCTAATAGCCCAAACTAATAAGCAGCATGTTAATCTGGGTCAAAGGTAAGTGTTAGTAAATCGACACACGTAGACGAACCAAGTTACGTGGTGAAATTCCCTAGTATGACGACCAATCACTTGGGGATACCTATCTTATCGACTATGCATGTTAAATACTAGAAAGAGTTACCATTGTTCGGACTACTGAGTTAAGAGCTTGTGGAGAACACATATGCCCTAGTTTCATTCTCATATTGATATCACAAACTGCAAATTCCTGCTATCTATTTACTTGTTCTGTTACACATCAAGCAATTATAATTTTAGTTTATTTTATTTTTTCCCTTTTCTTTTAGAGATAATTTGAATAAACGTACAACTAACCGTAAATTAGCCTAAGTATAAACAATATTCATTGTGGGATCAATCCTAACCTTTATTAGGTTTTTTATCTGACAACGACTGCTTATACTTCTTTAGGGACCTGTAATTTGGGCCTATCAAATTTTGGCGCCGTTACCGGGGAATAAGGCTTTTAGGTTAGACTAATTTTGTTATTGCACTTTAGTCAATTATTTCTCAATTTATTTTTTATTGTTGTTTTTGATTTTTACATCCCGTAGTTCCAGTGTATGCCAAATACACGAAGTCAAGGCATTCTCCTGACTCCTTACGACCCAGAATAAAGAAGAACTTTGCGAAGGATGGCTGGAACAGGTCAACAAATTAGGCAAGAGGATGATCCAAATGGCAAGGTCCGGCAAGAGGTACCAGCAGCCCAACCTCTAGGAGCTTTAGAGGTTCCTGGAAACATTCAAGAGGGTCGAGTGCGAAACCAGCCAGCACCTAATATCCGCCGGAACTTTGAAGTTGATCATAATTTAATAAGATCGACTGGCACTATAGTTGTTCCTCCACTACCAGCCAGATACACATTTGTGATTTGGAGCAGCCTTATGCGGATGGTGACCGCTAGAGGACTATTTGTTGGATTACCATCGGATGATCCTTATGCCCATTGGACCAAGGTTACTAGCGTATGTCAAAGTAGCAAGGGGAAGACAGATTTAGATATGGATGTGATTGGTCTACGTGTATTCCCATTTTTTTTGCCTGGAGACGCTACTGTATGGTTGAACAAGCTTCCATACAAATTTATATACACATGGGAGGAGCTGCATCGAGTTTTCATCGAAAAATATATTCCAGTATCGAGGAAGTTGAATCTTAAGGATAAACTCAATAACTTCGTGGCTCTGCATGCAAAGTCAGTCAGCGATTCTTGGTATAGATTCACAAGTTGCATGAGAGCTGTGCCAAACCACCGCATTGATGATGAGTCACTCAAAGAATACTTCTATCGAGGACTAGATGATATTGGTAAGGCTGTGCTACATACTATTGCAGGTGGATCTTACGGAGCGATTACCTTTCAAGAGATTGCTAAAAAACACGAAAGGATATCAAAGAACAACAAGGCCTGGAGCACTAGAGCGTCATCTACTTCGAAGAGCACCTTCTCAATACAAGCTGTACCAAATCCATCTAACGATGACCTTCGTGAAGAATTGGCACAACTAAGAACAGAGATGAGCTTGGTACTAAAACATGTAAGTGGTAATACGGAGAAGGTTAATGCAGTCCAATATTACCAGAATGCACCACCAAACGATTGGTACATATATGAGGAGGACGCGAATCTTGTGAACAAGCAAACGGGGGGTTTTCGGAACAACGCCCATAGATCCCATCTAGAAAATTGGCACCAAGGTCAAGGAAATCAAGGTCGAACTATAGTAATTAAAATCGGGAAGGACATTATAATCGCGAAGGGAACTATAACCACGATAGCAATTACTATCGAAACGGTTACAACAACAGGAATAATAGAAATGGTGTGTACATACCACCAGGGAATCGAGATGGAGGATCAAGTCTAAATCGCATCGAAGATATTATGAGCAAGATGATGAAGTAATTTGATGCCATGGACGATAATGTGAAGGAGATATGGAATGACCTCTCAGGCATTGGGCAAAAGGTGGAGTAACACGTAGTGGCGATTCGACAAATAGAGCAACAATTGAACCAACTGTCTACAAATGTAAATCCGTGCCAACAAGGAACACTTCCCAGCAACACCGTGCAAAACCTAAAGAATGATGAACAGTGTATGGATGTGACTACTAGAGGTGGGAAACAGACATCGATCCTCCCATGCCAACAGAAGTTGAAAGTCCAAAAGCATCTAACGTAGATGAGAATGAGGTAGCAGAACTACCCAAGGATCAAAATGAGGTAGAGGCGAAAATCACGCAAAAGGTCATCCCTATGCCAAGACCTCCACCTCATTTTACACAAAGATTGGTTAAGAAGACGGAAGAAGGGAAGTATAAAAGTTCATATCTATGATTAAACAATTATCCATTAACGTTCCTTTTATTGAAGCTTTAGAAAAAATGACTGGATATGCAAAGTTTATGATAATAAGTTGCAGCATTGTAGCACCATTGCAACAAGGTCATTGGTGTAAAAGAAGGAAGATCTTGGAGCATTTATTATCCCATGTACTATTGGCTTGATGCACTTTGCAAAGGCGCTATGTGAGTTGGGTGAAAGCATAAATCTGATGCCGTTGTTCGTGTTCAAGAAATTGGGCTTGGGAACCCCTAAGCCAACTGAAATGAGACTACTGATGGCTGACTGGACGGTGAAAAAACCAATAGGGGTGCTACAAAATGTTTTTATGAAAGTGGAGGCATTCATATTTTCGGCGGACTTTGTGATTCTGGACTACGAAGTGAATTTTGAACAGCCTATAATTTTGGGCAGACCGTTTCTTGCAACAGGGCGTGCTTTGGTTAATTTGAAAAAAGGACAGATGAAGTTTTAATTAAACAATGAAAAGGTGACCTTTAACATCTGCAAATCAATGAAACATCACAATAACATCAAAGCAATATCAATGGTGAACTATACAGATGAGCCTAAACCAGAGGTGCCCATTGAAGAGAGGCTGGGAGTTGAGGCGCTGGCGTCTATGATCATGAATTTCGATGGTGATGGGATCACAAAATATGATGAACTAATTCTTGCATTAGATTAGGGTGCTTATCTTCATCGTCCACCATGAAAGCTGAAATTGAACTTGAAGAATTGAGACACTTCACCCGCAAAACCATCCATTGATGAACCCAAGAATTGGAATTAAAAGTTCTTCCAGCTCACTTGACGTATGTATTCTTAGGCAAGAACAACACGTTACATGTGATTATTGCTGCTGATTTGAATGCAGGGAAAGTGGAAGGTTTGAGTACGGTGCTGAATCGATACAAAAGGGCGATCGAACGGACGATTTCAGATATTATTAGTATCCCACCGGGGATTTGCTCACACAAAATTCAACTCATGCCGGATTGCATACCAAGTGTTGAACAACAAATAAAGCTAAATCCACCTATGCAAGAAGTGGTGAAGAAGGAAATCATTAAGTGGTTAAATGATTGAGCGGTATACCCTATAGCTGATAGTAAATGGGTGTGCCAGTCCAATGTGTGCCAAAGAGAGGAGGAATCACCGTAGTTCAAAAATGCAAAAAATGAGCTTTTCCCTATGAGGCCCGTTACGGGCTAGAGAGTTTGCATGGATTATTGGAAGCTTAATGCCTGGACCGAAAAAGACCACTTTCTGATGTCGTTCATGGACCAAATACTAGATCGTCTTGCTGGAAAGGGGTGGTACTGCTTCCTGGATGGATATTCGGGATACAATCAGATCTCCATAGCTCCAGAAGATCAAGAAAAGACTACTTTCACTTTTCCCTATGGTACATTCGCTTTTCAAAGGATGCCATTCGGACTATGCAATGCACAGGCAACATTTCAGCGTTGCATGATGTCTCTTGTTTCAGACATGGTGGAAGACACAATCGAGGTATTTATGGATGATATTTCTGTGGTTGATAACTCTTTCGTTGATTGTTTGGTGCATTTAGGTGAAGTGCTACGTCGTTGTGAAGAATGCAACCTTTTGCTAAACTGGGAGAAATGCCACTTCAGGGTGAAGGAAGGCATCGTACTAGGCCATATAATCTCACAAAAAGGCATCGAAGTTGATAGAGCTAAAGTCGAGGTGATCGAAAAATTGCCCCTATAAATCTCAATGAATGGTATTAGAAATTTTCTAGGTCATACAAGTTTGTATCAGAGATTTATAAAAGACTTCTCAAAAATTGCACACTATTTGTGCAAACTGCTTGAAAAGGAGACGAAGTTTGATTTTGATGATGCGTGATTGAAAGCATTTGAGGCGATTAAATAGAAGTTATCTTCTGCACCCATCATTATTTCACCGGATTGGGGGAAACCATTCGAGATTATGTGTGATGCGAGCGGTGTGGCACTTGGCGTAGTTTTGGGACAAAAAAGTGAGAAGATACTCACTCTATATATTTTGCGAGCAAAGCACTAAACGCCGCCCAAAAGAACTATACTGTCATTGAACAAGAATTGCTTGCAGTAGTCTTCGCGTTTGAAAAGTTTCTCTCTTATCTATTGGGTACTAAGGTAATTGTGCTCACTGACCATTCTGCACTGCGGTATCTTATGGCAAAGAAGGACACAAAACCGAGTCTGATTAATTAGGTATTGTTGCTACAAGAGTTTGAATTTGTAGTACGAGATAGAAAGGGAACATAAAACCAAGTAGCTGATCATTTGTCCAGATTAGAAGATGAAGCTATGAAGAAATTAGCTGATGGACTTGAGATTAATGATACTTTTCCAGACGAACATGTATTGGCTGCTTCACTTGATCTTATTCCTTGGTTTACGGATTTCACCAACTATTTGGCAAGCGATGTGGTGCCTTCGGACTTGTCGTTCCACCAAAGAAGAAAGTGCATGTCTGATGTGAAGAAGTTCTTCTGGGAAGAGCCTTACTTGTTTTGTATCTGTGCTGATGGGATTATTCGTCGCTGTGTACCTGAGGTAGAGATGATGAGTATATTGGAAGCTTGCCATTCGTCTCCTGTTGGTGGTCATCGTAGTGGCATCCAGACTGCTCACAAGATCCAACAATGTGGGTATTATTGGCCTACAATTCACCAAGATACCCATGAATTTGCCAAGGCGTGTGATCGATGCCAAAGAGAAAGTGGTATTTCGAGAAAGAAAGAACTCCCATGGAACACAATACTAGTTATTGAACTCTTTAATGTGTGGGGCCTTGATTATATGGGTCCATTTTGTAAGTTTGAATGGGTTGAAATACATACTTGTAGCGGTTGACTAAGTGTCCAAACGGGTGGAAGCTGTTGCGCTTTCCAACAACAAAGGTAAAAGCGTCACCGTATTTGTGAAAAAGAATATCTTCTTTAGGTTTGGTACACCAAGGGTAATAATTAGCAAAGGAGGTTCCAATTTTTGTAACAAATTGTTCAAGGAGTTTCTTGAAAAATATGGCGTTCTTCAGAGCGTAGCAACTCCTTATCATCCGCAATCTAGCGGACAGATTGAAGTGTCCAATAGAAAAATAAAGCAAATCTTGGCAAAGACTGTGAATGCAAACCGAACTGATTGGTCAAGGAAGCTCGATGAAGCTCTATGGGCTTATCGCACGGCTTTCAAAACTCCCATAGGTATGTCCCCTTACAAACTTGTATTTGGGAAATCATGTCACTTACCTGTAGAGCTAGAGCATAAGGCGATGTGAAAACTCAAGAAGTTGAATCTTGATTGGAGTGTTGCATCAAGTCAAAGGTTGATGGAACTAAACGAGATGGATGAGTTTCACCTAAAGGCATATGAAAGTTCAGCCTTGTACAAGGAAAAGATGAAGAAGTACCATGATCAAAAGATTGAAAAGCGACATTTTGCTCCCAGTGATATGGTACTCCTATTTAACTCAAGGTTGCAATTGTTTCCTGGCAAGCTCAAGTCAAAGTGGACGGGACCATTTAGAGTCGTCCAAGTGTTTTCACATGGCGCTGTTGGTCTCGAAAACAAGGAAGGAACGAAATTCAAGGTCAATGGCCAGAGGATCAAACTCTATGTAGGCCATTTGGAGGAAGTCAACGAGTTAATTAAGCAATGGAGTCTTGACAAAGTCTAAGTAGTCAAGAAAATTGCGTCATGCTGCGACGTTTAATCAAGCGCTACTTGGGAGGCAATCCAAGCTGTAATATTTAGCCAACTTAGGAAATTTTAATGATTGTTATGAAGTTTAGTCTTTCTCTTTTAGTTTTTATGTTTCCTTGGGTCTTAGTATTGGCTAGATTAGGGTAGTATAGGGTCCATGTAAAACAAGAGTCAATAAAAGTTAAGAGGAAGTCCTAATGTTTGTGATGTGTGTAGGAAAGTAAGTAAAATCTTTGAAGTATTTGAAATGTAGAGAGTCTACGGGTCAAATCTATGCATTGTCAGTAAAATGACGGACCGTAAATGGCATTCCTAGATCTTGATAACCAAGAGCATCTGCAGCTTTAAGTCTACGATTGCACAGTACAAACTGTATGTCAATAACAGACCGTAGTCTGCAACCGTAGACCCAGGTATGTTTCGAAATTTGATCAAGTGTTGGGAGTAATGACGGATTTAATCTTCACCTCGTAGAACCATGTACGACCCATCGATGTGAAATTGTAGAAGGCAGTCAGGCTTTAACTCTAACTCGACCCGCGTTTTATTTCATATATACCCTTCATTTTCAAACATCCCCCAGTTTCCCCTTTCACCCCAACCATTGGAAACATCCCCTCCTTCCCAAATTCGGTTAACTTCATCCCTCCCCACTCCCCAACACACACTTTCAATCTCCCCCTCACTCTATATTTATTCTTGCTCTTCCCTTTTTTTCGCCAACACCTTCTTTCTCTATTTCCCTTCCCGTAAATAATCCTTTCCATCTAAATCACTACTACGCAGGTCTAGAGTCTTTTTAGTATGTGCTTCAAGCTTCTAAGACTCTTCCCTAGTTTCACCCTCTGCTGGAGGTACTAAGTTGCGATTTGTGCTCTCATTTAGGATTGAAATTGACATTAGTCTTTGTCGCGGGTAGTAAGATAGTTTTCCCTGATTTGTGATCATGAACTTACTTACAAAGTTGAATCCTTAGGAATGAAGAAAAAGCATACATATATGTGAAATATCTAGTTGGAATTTAGACGTTTAATTAAACTTTTGGTGTTGTTTTTATTGTAACTGACACTGCCCTGGTCGACGACCATGACCTATGGGTCGTAGGGAAACCTACAGACGGTAGATCACCTCCCGTCAGTCTTTACTACCCCATGGTAGCCTAAGTAATTTTCAACGGTTTGATCTACGTACCATATATCTATTGACGAACCATCTTGGCAAGCCGTTGATTAAAATTTAGAAACTTGAAAAATGGACTTCCTCATCTACGGTCAGGTCTACAGTCAGGTCTATGGTCCTTGTTTCTTTATACGGCCCATAGGTCCTTCCCGTATGTATCAAAAACAGTGTCAGTAGATTTAATGTTTTTTCTTTCATTTCTTTTCTTTTCTTTTCTTTTCTGTTTTATTTTCTTGCTTTGCTTTTGCACTGGCTCAATACTAATATGGCTTTGCAGGTACCATGCCACCCAAAATCACTGAGCAATACAAATGGTAGGGCCCTGCAACAGCACTTCCGGCTCGACGCAGACTTATTATTGAAGAAGCCTTTTAAGATAAGCGGAGTAGGTCTTAATACGCCCCTCCTGTGGGGGATAGCTCTCCCAAGTTGTCCCGGACGACTCGACAACATGCCAGACAATTAGTTGTAGTTTAGGTGCCGGAGAGATCGACCTCCGGTGATGACGATGCCACTTCCTAGTCTAAAGAGGAAGTTTTTAGTTCGAGTAAGGGTAGGGATAACACTCCGCTTAGAGATGCCCCTAGCTCCCAGCCTGCAGTCAAGTCCTAGCCGGGCTCTAGCTCAGAGTCGGAGTCTGCTTCTGGCTATGCTTCCGGTTCTGAGTCGGCTAACGCTGATCTCGGAGAAGAACACCCCATTAGGGTTGCAGGCGATCCTAACTTTTGGTGTGTGGAGGGCATGTTTCGAATTTACAATGAGGCTATCCGCAAGAATGCCCAGCATAAACACACTTTGCTGATTAAGGGGGAGCGGCGCGTACTTACAGGTAGCCTCCACACCATTCCTCAAATACATGATTTATTTATACGACATCGCTGTGAGTGGATGGCTGAGAAGCTTAACCGGTACAGTCCCATCATGGTGCGTGAATCCTACGCGTCTTATGCTGCCACAGTGCTATAGACTCTGCCCCGGAGGGCAAAGGCATTAGAGCAGCCCCCGCTTCTTTCAACTGTACTCCGGGACATTCCCATCGAAATATTGGAGGCCACCCTTCACCGTTTTATTTACAGAAACTAGCATACTCAGCCCATTAATACGGCTAAGTTCGATTACAGAATGCAGATAGTCCGAACCTGAGCAACGATGAGGGATGTCACGCAGCGAGAGTCATTGCTTAAGTGGGTGGCAGGCTATATTGTGGACCAGGGGGTCCATACCGAGTGGGTCAGAGATATGACCCTTCTTATCAAGAAGGCCACGTTGAATTTTGCCTCAAAACTTTGGTGGTCCATAGTTCATACCAGGTTTTCCCCTACGAATGCAGATAACCAATTGACATGGTAGCAGACAGTTATAGTGGTGTGCGTAATGGCGTGGCACGAGATTGATTTAGCAAAGGTGATTATTGCAGAGATTTATGAGAGGGCCTTTAGGAAGACAATGACTTTGCCCTTCCTCTATCTTATTTTTAGATTGTGTCGCAAGGCGACTGTCCCGGTATAATTTGCTGATTCGTATAGAGAGGTGACTAAGATCATAGATATTGGTCTTATTCGTGATGACACCAACCCCGCAGCACCACGCAGGGGTATTCAGGTTGAGTTACTACCCATGGACGAGGCATTGGACCCCAACAAGGATGATACAGACACTATTTCAGCTCCTACAATGGAGCCCCACGGTCTATTCCCCCATCCACAGCTTCAGCTTCCACCGTTGGTACACCTCATGCTCTCACTAATATAGGGCAGCCGTACTTCTTATTGCTAGAGTCAACCGGTTAGAGGCTCAAGTGGTAGCTCTATTATAGCATCTCTGGCCTTGGATGCAGAAATCAGTTAAGGAGTTCGAGGCCAGGATCGAGCGGATGGTGGACACGAAAATACTAGCAGTAAATCGGTGCATTGATTCTTTCAAAAGCCGGATGATGAAGTGTTCCCAGCCTTGGCCCATGAAAGATGTAGCAGCTTTCCAGACGGAGTTATCTAGTCTCTGTGCTGACCTTAAGGCCTTGGCTGCTGTGGATGTTGATGTTCCGGCACCCACCCCAGAGGTTGTGGCTGATGACATAGTGTGCACTACACTTTTTAAGACTGAGCAGCCAGCTACTGAGTCCTCCCGTGGAGCAGGAAAGTGCGTCCGTACTGGTGTGGACATTGAGATAGTCCCAGAGGAGGCTAGGCGAGCTCGAAAGAGAGAGATACGGGTGCAAGAGGCTGCCTGGCAGCAGTCCATATTAGATGAGCACATGCGAAGAAGCGCTTGCGAGAGTTGGCAGCAGGAGCTTCTTGTTTGGGGCATGCTACTGATGGTGTGCTCCACACTACTACTCAGGGAACTACTAAGGGTGCCCTGCATGATGATCCAATGAGTTTCGGGCTACCGGACCCACTAGTTTCTTGATTGATCTCCGGCGCTTAGACGCCACCGGTTTTTCTCACTCGATGTTTTTAATTTTCCTGTGCATTGAGTACATTGCACGACCTTGTTATGTGGGGATGGAATGAACGGATTGTGAGTTAACGTGAAGTCTGAGTAACTTAAACATACAATCCGTCCTATAAGTTTTCTTGCTTGTGTTCTTTTTCCCTAAGGAACTGTTTACTTTCTGTTGAACCGACATGTTTAGGATTGTAACTGTGTACAAGTAATCTTGAAATAAAGCATGATGGCATTAGTGCATGAAGTTGATATCCCTCCAATTTTAAAATTTTGATTTGTGCTATGTCTGTGAATTTAATAAGTTGAATGTGTAGGATTTTTGTATGACATGATTAGTATCGATGTGACACTACGACTTAAGATATAGCATTCACCGAATTAATCAATGATTCGATAATTACAACAAGGTGCCATGTGAGGGTGAGGCTATTTGAATATTCGTATAGTATGTTCCAATCTAGAACTTGCCCCGTTGGTCTTGCTAAGGTAATTTTAACTGAACACTAGAAGATGATCATAGGCAGTTGTTGTTACTAAGTCCACTTAAGCCTAAAATAAACTAACCAACTATATGTAAAATCTTTCCCTTCGATCCAAATGTTTGAGCCTAACGAATACCATTCTTTCTATACACCAAATTCACCTTCCCTGAAAAGTATTGTTAAGATTTGTTTTGCCCCTGGTCGCCCCTCGGACATCGTGCACCTCAACATAGGCCAAAAGCCTAAGTTGAGGGTGGCTACTGCAAGTTACCTAAATTCTGGCCCTAGTCCTTCCTAAGGACATTTTGTACCTTAGCTCATACTAAATGTTTATGTTGAGGGTGGCTATTATGAAGGAAAGCAAGAAACCAAGGGTATGAATAGAGTTGTTTGTACAACAAAGGAAGAAGACGGATTAAGAAAGATGAAAATAGTGTGAATCCACAAAAAGAAGTGAAAAGAATCAAAAGATGTAACAAAAAAGAGAAATCAAGTAAATAAGTCACACTCGATCTGATATAAATCCTAGGGAAAAGAGTATGAAGCATGAAAATATGAAAAAGTTGTTGAAAAAGGAGGTAACAAGCCAAATTAGATGTCAAGGAGGGGCGGGAAAAGTCACTCAGTGTCGAAATATACTACACCTGACCCCGAGCCTATGTTACAAGCGAATAAAGTCTTATAGTGATTCTAGCTGGAAGGTTTGAAATGCCAAAATAGAGAAAATAAGGACAAGCCTATGGTATTGTGCACAAATTTTGTTGAATTCGTTGTAAGTGTGAGTGAATACTAAGACTCTAATTAAAAAAGTACAATTCTATGTGAAAAAGGGATTTCTTTGTGGTAAGCGCACAAGTTGTTTTATTGACGAATCGGTGTCTTGGTGAATTGTTGTATGTGCATGTATGTGTGTTTATTGGTATGTCAATGTCATGTATTGATCCGCATGAGTTAGCTAGTGGGGTTGATAACAGAATTGCACTACGTTGAGAAGAAATAAGGAGGAGGAAGATTGAGAAAAATGCTGCGTGATTACTTGAAGTCTGAGTTGCTTATATACATGTGTCGTTTAGAGTTTGTTGTGTCGCTTGAGGACAAGAAATGATTTTATGTTGAGGGTGTAGATGCACCGTCAATTTACGGTGCTTTTGATGCATTAAACTTAGAGTTTTGCATGTTTCTTAAGCACTTTATTAGTAGATATGAGGATGTTTATGTTGAATTTTTACCAGAAACAGGCTTTGAGCAAGTGTTGGATGAAAAAGTAGCACTAGTGTTCATTTTTTGACTTACTACATGACCTATGAGTCGTCATTGACTGACAAGCCGTAAGTAAAAGTCATAGTTCAGAAGCTGAAGAAAATGGCTAAGTATGGAACGACGGTTGCCAAACAACAAACAGTCGTTCTTGCTACGAACCGTAGATAGGAGTCGTCAATAGATTCAAAGAGTTAGAGCTGTAGGACATGGACGATGACATGACAGGACGGGCCGTGCTAAGACCCACAAGCCGTAGGTCATGCCCGTAGGTGAACTTGATCAGAAACTTTGGTGAACTGCTGACTGACGAAAACGACCTACGAACCGTCGTTGTTGTGATGAGCCGTAGGTCGAGGCTCGTAGATGGAACTGCTCAAAACCGGATTTCCTGTTATTTCCTTTTTCTAGTATAATTAGGAATTATTTTCTATAAATACCCTATGTAAACTTCGTTTTGGGGTTGTTGAACAATTTTTGAATATTTTGTTTTTGCTTCGGGAATTATCTTACAACTTTTGTGGAGATTAATTCTTGAAGATTGGTTTATAAAGTTTGCTTGTAATTTTCAATTAAAGATTACGGAATTCATCAATTCTCACCGTAAGTTCATGATTTATCATTCAAACCCTAATATGAATTGTGAACAAACAAGCATGAGTAGCTAAATCCACAACTAGGGTTGTGGGAACCATGAGTAATTAACGAAAGTAGTAATGTTGTAATTGTTGAAAGTGTTTAAGCATGTATTTGTTAATCTCTTCATTTAGAATGCTTTTTTTAGACTCACCTCATTCCTATTTTCAAGACCAAGGAGATAACGAATGAGAAAGAGATTACACAACTGAGATTTAGCATTGATTTCGTCCGCTATCTAATAGCCCAAACTAATAAGTTGCGGGTTACTTTGGGTCAAAGGTAAGAGTTAGTAAATTGACACACGTAGAAGGACAAAGTTGCGTGGTGAAATTTCCTATTTGGAGGACCAATCACTTAGGGATACCTAACTTATCGACTATGCATGTTAAACACTAGAAGGAGTTACCATTGTTAGGTGTAACACCCCAGTTTTTGAAAAGAAAGAAAAATGTAGTTTTAAATTTTTTTCTGTTGCTAGTGACGACAGAGGCCATCTACGGACCGTAGGTGGAGTGACGGGCCGTAGATGGGAACCGTCGATGGCCCTGCCAACTTTATTAATTTTGAGTTTCTGAACCTTCACCTACGGAATAGCAGGACGGTTCGTAGTTTGGTTGACGGGCCGTAGATGGGTTCCGTAGATGCCTCTCGGACTTAGCCAAATTTTCAGTCCAAAATGAACTTTCTACATCGATTGACGGTAGAGCAGGATGGTCCGTCAGTGTATGTACGAACCGTAGGTCCTGTCCGTTGATTGGCCTTGACAGTTTTATTTAAGGTCTTTTTGGACTTTTTCCCTAAATGTTTAATACTTATACTAGATTATTTTTCCCCTCAACCTTGGCCCTATTTATATTTTATAAGCCCTAATCTCTTCATTCCAACTCTCATCTCCCAAAATATTCCTCTCTCTAGAAGAACAAGAAGGAGAAGAAGAGAGCTAGGGTTCTCATCAAGGTCATCAATTCCCCTTTTATTTCAAGGCATTGGCATTGATGTATGATAGTATTTACCATTTGGAGTTTTTCCTCCAGTGGGTCCTCTTTTCCTTAAGGTTTTCAAGGTTTAGTGTTGCCCAAGAGAACTAGGGTTTTCAAATTCTTATGGGGTCTTCATTATGCTTTCCATTGTTGATGTTATTGTTGATAGTGCATGATCTAGCATTGTAAAGTAAGCTAGTGCACGGCTTAGCGTTGTTTACATGCAACTTGATGAATCCCATGAGCTTATGCTACGTTTCCCCCAATTTATGATTATGTTTATGATTGTGGGTTGATTGAGAAAAGATGAATTGCATGAACTCTTTGTGAATTGAGTTAAGGATTATGATTATCAAGCTATGAATTTCATGTAAGACTACGAATGATGAAATGAGGATATTTTATGAAAAGATGCACGTGGAATCAAAATCTATGATTTTCCTCTATTATGTGGTTTCCCTCAATTATGACTAAAGTGCCTTGATTTATGGCTTTCTAAGTATTAGCTTGCATTGAATTGCATGTTTTGAGGTGAAGCTTATGAACTCACGATTTATGAGTTAAGAGCATGATGATCTATGTAAATATGAAGCTTGTGAACTCATGCATGTTTTATGAAGTTTATGATATGCTAGTGAAATTGCTGAGTTGTGAAAAGGTTTCTCATGTAATGCTCAGCCTGTGAATGTGAAAGGTTTTCTCACACGTAATAATTCATAACTTGTTGAAAGGTTTTCTCAACTATGCTTTAATCCATGATTAAGGGATAAGAGGCAATTACCCATGTCTACTAATAATGAAATCACGACAAATAAGGCGATTACCCATGTTCCCTAATGTAGACAAGAAGCGATTACCCATGTACCCTAATGTAGAAAAAGTGGCGATTACCCAAGTCTACCAATAATGAGTTTATGAGTAATGTAGACAAGAGGCGATTACCCATGTCTACCTAAGATAAAATGAACTATGATAAATCCGTGGGAAGTATGCTTAGTACCGAGTGGACAAGTGGCAATTACCCATGTCCCATAACCTATGTGCCACCATAGGGTGATGGTCTATGATAGACACTAGCTAGTGGATCCACATAAGCGAAGAAGTTCATGGTCTTACCTTGGCAAGTAGGACACCCCTTTTCGGTGTGGGCAGACACCGGATTCCATTTTGATAGCTCACATAGTCTTATATGTTGGTTAAGTCTATTTCCCCACAACAAATGAACAAGGGTTTATGATGATGATCTAAGCTAAAGTAAAGGAAAGAAGAATAGCTTGTCTTGGCCATGGTTTATGCTACATGTTATCTTATGTTCTATCATGTTTTAGCTTGGCCATTGCATGTCATGATTATATGTCATTCTAGTATGGTTTATATGCCCTTCGTGCATTGCTATCATACTTGGTACTTGATTGTACTAACGCATACTTTAGCCTACATTGATTTTATTGTTGTAAGACTTGGCGGTTTTTCTCATCCCACTCATTGCTAGTGAGTTCCAGTGATAGTGAAGACTTGGTAAGGCCTCCTATGTCCGAGGACCTACCCTTGTAACGTTTTCGTTATACTTTTGGATATTGTACTGGGCTGCGTCCCAAACCTTCATTTCTATTCTATTATGTTACATGGCTTGAGACATGAGATGTAAACTTCCGCTGATGTTTTTCTTAAACTCTATTGTGACTTTATCTTTTGGACTCTTTAATTTCTACTATCTTGTATGAATGTATTCTAAGTGGCTTGTATGAGGTCTTTCGGGGTCTTGCATGCCATGTCATGTCTAGGGAGTACCTTGGGTCGTGACAAACTTGGTATTCAGAGCACAAGGTTTTAGAAAGATTCTACGATTTCTCATAAGCCATGTCGAGTATAGTCTTGTTCATGAGTGTGAAGCGCGTCACATTTATGAATGAGAGGCTACAAGATGATTAGGAAACTCCACTTCTTCATTATCCTTAAGTCGTGCATAGAGTGTTACTCTATATGCCCCTCTCTCCTAATCCCTATCCTACGCGTTTCAGGATATGGCGTCTCGAAGAGCTTATAATCAAAGGAATGCGAGAGAGAGTGAAGAGCAAGAAACTCCTCCTCAAGCTCCTGAAGTTCCGGCCGATCCTTTGGCCGAGCAAGTAACCAATGCGGAGTTCAGGGCTGCTCTTTAGGTGTTGGCCCAAGCCGTGGTGGCTCTAGAAAATTGGGAGGTTGTGGCTCCTGTGAACCAAAATGTGGGTACGGCGGCATCAAGAGTGAGGGACTTCACCAGGATAAACCCTCCGGAGTTTCACGGTTATAAAGTGGAGGAAGATCCTTAAGAATTTATTGATGAGCTTTATAGAGTGTTGATGATCATGGGAGTGTCATCGACGGAAAAGGCGGAATTGGCCGCCTACCAACTCAAGGGTATCGCTCAAATTTGGTACAACTAATGGAAGAGTGAGAAGGCGGCTGATGAAGGTCCTCTGAGTGGGAGAAATCCAAGGGTGCTTTCCTCGATAGATTCTTTCCCCTTGAGATGAGGGAGGCTAAGGTACTTGAGTTCATCAACCTTCATCAAGGGAGTATGGGTGTGAAAGAGTATGCTTTGAAGTTCACACAGTTGGCTCGATAAGCTCCTTCTATGGTTTCCGATCCTAGGGCAATAATGAGCAAATTTATTTCGAGAGTGTCCGAAATGGTGGTCAAGGAGTGTCGTACCGACATGCTTATTAATGATATGGATATTTATCGCCTCATGATTTGTGCACAACAAATAGAGGAGGAGAAGCTCAAGAAAAGGTCTAAGGACTTCAAGAGGGCTAAGACCGGTGATGGTGGGTTCTCTCGTTCAAGGTCCGATGGACATGATCGTTTTAAGCCTAGAAAAAGCTTCGCTAATCAAGGTCCTTCGAATGCCCCTCCTAAGTTCAACAAAGAAAGGGTGTTTAACCCTAAGCCTCAAGGAGGAAATGGTAGTGGCTCCTCATTGCCTACTTGTGCCAAGTGTGGGAGGAAACACGAGGGTACTTTTCTAGCCGGTCCAAATGCATTTTTTTGGATGTGGTAAGATGGGTCATAAAGTAAGGGATTGTCCCTTGGATACTATAAAAAGGAGGAGAAAATCATCGAAGGGCTCAACCCCACAATCCGACAAGTTCTAGTGGAAATCAAAAGTAAAACCGGTTCTATGCACTTTAGGCCTGTCATGAGCAAGAGGGTTCTCCAGATGTGGTTACCGATATGTTGAAAATCATCCACTTTGATGTTTATGCTTTGCTTGATCCCGGTGCAACTTTGTCTTTTGTGACGCGTTATGTAGCTATGAATTTTGATATTGTTCCGGATGTGTTGTTAGATCCATTCCATGTCTCTACTCCTATTGGTGAATCTATTGTTGCTAAGAGAGTCTATAGAAATTGTTCCGTCTCTTTATTTCATAGAGTAACTCATGTGGATCTTGTAGAGCTTGATATGCTAGACTTTGATGATTTCCTCGGGATGGACTGGTTGCATTCTTGTTATACCTCTATTGATTGTAGGACCTGAATGGTCAAGTTTCAATTTCTAGATGAGCCTATCCTGGAGTGGAAAGGTGGAAATTCTACGCTTAAGGGTCAATTTGTTTCTTATCTACAAGCTTTAAAGAGGATTTCTAAGGGTTGCATGTACCATCTTGTTAGGGTGAGGGATGTAAATTCCGAAACCCCTACTCTTGGGTCAGTTCCCGTTGTTAATGAATTTCCAGAAGTGTTTCCCAATGATTTACCCGTGTTCCTCCCTAGAGGGAAATAGACTTCGGTATTGACCTTCTCCCTGATACGCAACGTATCTCTATTCCTCCTTATAGAATGGCTCTGGAAGAACTTAAGGAACTAAAAGAGCAATTGAAAAATTTATTGGATAAGGGTTTCATCCGACCAAATATTTCTTCATGGGGTGCTCTAGTCTTTTTTGTTAGAAAGAAAGATGGGTCACTCCGTATGTGTATTGACTACCCCCAATTGAATAAGGTTACTATCAAGAATAAGTATCCTCTCCCGAGAATTGATGATATGTTTGACCAACTCCAAAGGGCTAGTTATTTCTCTAAGATTGATCTTCATTCGCGCTATCACCAATTGAAGGTAAGGGATGATGACCTTCCGAAAACAGCTTTCCGGACAAGATATGGGCACTATGAGTTTCTAGTGATGTCTTTTGGGTTGACTAATGCTTCGGCCGCGTTCATGGATTTGATGAATTGGGTGTTTAGGCAATACCTTGATATGTTCGTCGTTGTATTTATAGATGATATCTTGATTTACTCAAGGAGTGATAGTGAGCATGCTGATCATTTGAGGATTGTGTTGCAACTCTTCAAGGACTAACAACTCTTTGCTAAGTTTGAGAAATGTGAGTTTTGGTTAAGGTCCGTAGCCTTCCATGGTCACATTGTTTCTGGTAAAGGAGTCGAGGTAGATCCTAAGAAGACGAATGCGGTTAAGAATTGGCCTAGACCTCTATCACCTTCGGATATTCGTAGTTTCTTGGGTTTAGACGATTACTATCGAAGGTTTGAGAAAGGATTTTCTTCAATTGCTTCACCATTGACGGCTCTAACTCAAAAGAAGGCTAAGTTTTCTTGGTCCAAAAGGTGTAAAGCGAGTTTTCAAGAGTTGAAGGATAAACTTACCTCGGCTCTTGTGTTGACCCTACCGGAAGGGTCTGATGGGTTTGTGGTCTATTGTGATGATTCCAGAATTGGGTTAGGGTGTGTTCTTATGCAAAATGGGAAAGTCATTGCTTATGCTTCAAGGAAACAAAAGGTGCATGAAAAGAACTACCCTACTCAAGATTTGGAGCTAGCGGTAGTTGTGTTTGCTCTAAAGATATGGCGGCATTACTTGTATGGTGTCCATGTTGACGTCTTTACCGACCATAAGAGTTTGCAATATGTATTTAAGAAAAAGGATCTAAATATTCACCAACGAAGGTGGCTTGAGCTATTAAAGGATTATGACATGAATGTCCTCTATCACCCTGGCAAGGCTAACGTGGTGGTAGATGCTCTTAGTCGGATGTCAATGGGTAGTGTTGCCCATATTGAGGATGGTAAAAGGGAACTAGTTTGTGATGTCCATAGAATGGCCCATTTGGGTGTGCAATTAGTTGATTCCACCCAAGGTGGTGTTATGGTCCACAATGGTTTAGAATCTTCCTTTGTGCATGATATGAAGGCTAAGCAAGATCTTGATCCGAACCTAGTCGAATTGATAGAAGCGGTGCTAAAGAAGTCCGTAAAGGATTTCTCCCAAGGGGGAGATGGAGTGCTCAGATATCAGGGTCGTTTATGTGTCCCTAATGTAGATGACCTAAGGGGACTAATCTTAATTGATCCCCATGGTTATTGTTATTCCATTCACTCGGGAGCTACCAAGATGTACTGTGACTTGCGGGAGATCTGTTGGTTCAGTGGGATGAAGAAGGATATTGCGGGATTTGGGGCTAGATATCCTAATTGCCAACAAGTGAAAGTTGAACACCAAAGACCGGGAGGTCTTTCACAAGGTATTGACATTCCTACTTGGAAGTGGGAAGATGTGAACATGGACTTTATTGTCGGCTTACCACGCACTCGGCTCCAGTATGATTCGATTTGGGTGGTTGTAGATTATATGACAAAATCAGCCCATTTCATTCCCGTCAAGGTTTATTACTTGGCGGAGGATTATGCTAAGTTGTACTTGAGGGAGATGGTTAGGTTGCATGGAGTGCCTTTTTCCATTATCTCCGATTGTGGTACACAGTTTACTTCTCAATTTTAGAAATCTTTCAAAAAGGGCCTCGGTACTCGTGTTAAACTTAGCACGGCCTTTCATCCCCAAATCGATGGGCAAGCGGAGCGTACCATCAAAAATTTGGAAGTTATATTGAGAGCTTGTACAATTGACCTCAAGGGTAATTGGGATGATCATTTGCCTTTGATTGAGTTTCCTTATAATAACAACTACCATTCTAGTATTGGTATGGCTCCATTTGAAGATCTCTATGGTAGGAGGTGTAGATCCCCCATAGGCTTGTTTGAAATTGGGGAAGTTGCTTTGATAGGCCCCGAGTTAGTGCATAAAGCTATGGAGAAAGTATGGCTTATTAGACAAAGGCTGAAAACGGCACAAAGTCGACAAAATTCTTCTGCCGATGTTAGAAGAAGAGAATTAGAATTTGATGTTGATGATTGGGTTTACTTGAAAATTTCACCTATGAAGGGTGTAATGAGATTTTGGAAGAAAGGGAAGCTTAGTCCCCGTTATGTAGGCCCATATCAGATTTTGAGGCGTGTTGGTAAAGTTGCTTATGAGATAGATTTGCCTAATGAGTTTGCATCAGTACATCCGGTTTTCCATGTCTCATTGTTGAGAAAGTGTGTTGGCGTTCCGTTGACTATAAAGCCTTTAGAAGATCTTTGCATTAAGGATATCCTTTCCTATGAAGAGGTTTCGGTTGAGATTCTTGACCGAAAAGTTCGGAAGTTAAGAAATAAGGAAATTGCTTCCGTGAAAGTTCTATGGAGGAATCAATTAGTTGAGGGTGCTACTTGGGAGGTCGAGGCCGATATGATGTCCCTCTATCCTCATCTCTTTTCTTCCGATCCTCCTCTAGCTTGAGGTACCTAGTTCCTCATGGTTCATTCTTTTGGTCTCATATGTCATAGTTGATTTCCATAATTCCTTGATTTATGCTTGTTCATGAAGAGTCTAATATGATATATGTGCATTGAGTATGAGTTGCATAAAGTCTTCATGAATTTTGTATTGAGCATGCTTTAGCTTGGAGTTGATGTTTCCTCCTCGGATATCTGCATTTACGTGCTTGCACGCTAGGTTGGGTTGTTAGTACGAGTCCATCACCCTTCTCAGGATATCCAGGTTCTCATTCGAGGACGAATGTTCCCAAGGGGGAGATATTGTAACACCCCAGTTTTTGAAAAGAAAGAAAAATGTAGTTTTAAAATTTTCTCCGGTGCCAGTGACGACGGCGGCCATCTACGAACCGTAGGTGGAGTGACGGGCCGTAGATGGGAACCGTCGATCGCCCTGCCAACTTTATGAATTTTGAGTTTCTGAACCTTGACTTACGGAATAGCAGGAAGGTTCGTAGTTCGGTTGACGGGCCGTAGATGGGTCTCGTAGATGCCTTCAAGACTTAGCCAAATATTCAGTTCAAAACGAACTTTCTGAATCGATTGACGGAAGAGCAGGACGATCCGTCAGTGTTTTCACAGACCGTAGGTCCTATCCGTCGATTGGCCCTGATAGTTTTATATAAGGGCTTTTTGGAATTTTTCCTTAAATGTTTATTCCTTATACTAGATGATTTTGCCGCTTAACCTTGGCCCTATTTATACTTTTAAGCCCTAATCCCTTCATTCCAACTCTCATCTCCCAAAATATTCCTCCCTCTAGAAGAACAAGAAGGAGAAGAAGAGAGCTAGGGTTCTCATCAATGTCATCAATTCCCCATTTATTTCAAGGCATTGGCATTGAGGTATGATAGTATTTACCATTTGGAGTCTTTCCTCCAATGGGTCCTCTTTTCCTTAAGGTTTTCAAGGTTTAGTCTTGCTCAAGAGAGCTAGGGTTTTGACAAATTCTTATGGTATCTTCATTATACTGTCCATTGTTGATGTTATGGTTGATAGAGCATGATCTAGCGTGGTAAAGTAAGCTTGTGCACGACTTAGCGTGGTTTACAGGCAACTTGATGAATCCCATGAGATTATGCTAAGTTTTCCCCAATTTATGATTATGTTTATGATTGTGGGTTGATTGAGAAAAGATGAATTGCATGAACTCTTTGTGAATTGAGTTAAGGATTATGATTATCAAGCTATGAATTTCATGTAAGACTATGAATGATGAAAAGAGGATATTTTATGAAAAGATGCATGTTGAATCAAAATCTATGATTTTCCTCTATTATGTGGTTTCCCTCAATTATGATTAAAGTGCCTTGATTTATGGATTTCTATGTATTAGCTTGCATTGAATTGCATGTTTTGAGGTGAAGCTTATGAACCAATGATTTATGAGTTAAGAACATGATGAGCTATTTAAATATGACGCTTGTGAACTTATGCATGTTTTACGAAGTTTATGATATACTAGTGAAATTGTTGAGTTGTGAAATATTTTCTCATGTAATGCTCAACCTATGAATGTGAAAGGTTTTGTCACACATAATGATTCATAACTTGTTGAAAGGTTTGCTCAACTAAGCTGGAATCCATGATTAAGGAACTATTCTATGAAGGGACAAGAGGCAATTACCCATGTCTACTAATAATGAAATCACGACTAATAGAAGAACAAGAGGTGATTCCCTATGTTCCTAATGTAGACAAGAGGCGATTACCCATGTTCTTAATGAGCTATTCTAATGAATGAAGGGACAAGAGGTGATTACCCAAGTTCCCAAACGTAGACAAAGCAGCGATTACCCAAGTCTACCAATAATGAGTTTATGACTAATGTAGACAAGAGGCGATTACCCATGTCTACCTAAGATAAAATGAACTATGATAAATTCGTTGGAAGTATGCTTAGTACCGAGTGGACAAGTGGCGATTACCCATGTCCTATAACTTATGTGCCACTATGGGGTGATGGTCTATGATAGACACTAGCTAGTGGATCCACATAGGCTAAGAAGTTCATGGTCTTACCTTGGAAAGTAGGACACCCCTTTTCGTTGTGGGGCAGACACCGGATTCCATGTTGATAGCTCACATTGTCTTATATGTCGGTTAAGGCTATTTCCCCACAACAAATGAACAAGTGTTATGATGATGATCTAAGGTAAAGTAAAGGAAAGATGAATAGCTTGTCTTGGCCACGGTTTATGCTACATGTTTTCTTATGTTTTATCATATTTTAGCTTTGCCATTGCCTGTCATGATTATATGTCATGCTAGCATGGTTTATATGCCTTTTGTGCATTGCTATCATACGGTGTACTTGATTGTACTAACGCATACTTTTGCCTACATTGATTCTATTGATGTAGGACTTGGCGGTTCTTCTCATCCCACTTGTGGTTAGTCAGTTCCAGTGATAGTAAAGACTCGGTGAAGCCTCCTATGTCCGAGGACCTACCCTTCTTACATTTTCATGCTTTACGTTATACTTTTAGATATTGTACTGGGCTGCGTCCCAAACCTTCATTTCTATTCTATTATGTTACATGGCTTGAGACATGAGATGTAGACTTCCGCTGATATTTTTCTTAAACGCTGTTGTGATTTTATCTTTTGGACTCTTTAATTTCAACTATCTTGTATGAATGTATGCTAAGTGGCTTGTATGAGGCCTTTCGGGGTCTTGTATGCCATGTCACGTGTAGGGGGTACCTTGGGTCATGACATTAGGATTACTGAGTTAAGAACTTGTGGGAAACACATATGCCCTAGTTTCATTCTCATATTGATATCCTAAACTGCAAAATTCCTGCTATCTGTTTACTTGTTCTATTACACATTAAGAAATTATATATTTAGTTTATTTTATTTCCCCCATTTCTTTTAGAGATAATTTGACTAAATGTACAACTAACCGTAAATTAGCCTAAGTCTAAACCATATTCCTCGTGGGATCGATCCTAACCTTTGTTAGGTTCTTTATCTGACAACGACTGCTTATACTTCTTTAGGGAGGTGTAATTTGGGCGTATTAGTGCCCGGATGAGAATTCACTCTTTACGGTTAACTTGAAATGTAGAGTTTTTTCAAGAGCAACCCTTGGTGTAGATCTAGAAGACCTCATATGGAAATTTTGACTTCTCCATTGAGTGTAAAATAACAAATTCGGTAGGGTAGCATATCTCATTTGCATTCATGGATTCCGAATGAATTCCGAACACCTTATCTGAGGTATAAGTTGCAAAAAAACCATTTGATATGCATCAGCTGGTGTAGGCTAAATTGTCCTTCACGTTCACAAGCCAGGGGCCATGTTTGCAGATCCCAAGCAGCCATGTGTCTGTGTTTATGAGGCCAAGCCGTGTTAGTGGGGCTTGTGTTCACGGGCCCCAATTTCTTCTTGGCCACACTCGCAGAGTCCTCGCTGGGTTCGTGAGGTCCGCACTCATGGGATGCTATCGCGTTCATGAAGAAAGGATCAGTCTGCTCTGCAACTTAAGTTCGAAATTTCTGTTGTTGATAGGTCTCTTATTTTAGCTCTATTTTGTGTTATTAGAAGTCTTGTGGGTTTGTGGAGGTTGTGTCTACATGGGAGACTAATCAGAAAGTGTTGAGGAACCTTTGTTTCAGGTAATTTCATGATATAGCTGGCTTCCTCAGCTCTCTTTTGTTCTTTAATGGTGATTAATTACATGTGGTTCATTTGAGCTGTCCCGATCCCCAAATTTTGGTCCAATTTGGAATACAAGATCGGGGTACTATGTTAGACCTTTTGATAGAGTCAATTTTGAAAAATCCTTTGAGGGTCCAATGATTCCCATTTTGACTAAAAAATTGGCCCTTCTCTATTTTATGTATTTTAGTTGTCTAAGCGACTTTATTAATGTTATGATCCTATTTTTTATAGCGTGGCAGCATTCTGAGGCTATTCGGAAAGAAAAAGCTATGAAATAGTGTTTTGGAGTGCGCACAGTCGGCCTTAAGTAGGGTACGACTTTCGTTCTCCTAGTTTGAGCCTGAATGTGTAAATTAATTTCTTATAAACATGTTTTAGGCTAGATCGACATTATTTCAGGTGTAGTACAATGCTAGTTAGGAATTATGTGTTTATTTCTATCTTGTGAGTAGCTTTGTATGTTTTTATGGTATAATTGCATGTTTGGATTTAGTATAGGATTAGATTAGTGTTTTCCTTAGAATTGTGAAACTTCTGGCCTTTAGGCCTTATTTCTTGTCCATCATCGATTCAGATAAAGTAGCTCCTTATAGACTGGAGTAACATACTTGAGTCTGATTGCATGAGCCCAAGTGTAGGCCTTGACTCAGTGTTTTCTAGCTTCTATTCACTCTCCCTATTTCTACGACCCCATTGTAATATCAGAGGCTTTTATGGGCCATTTGGAAACTCAAGATTCGAGTGGTAAAGGCTAAGACCCTTTTGTTGATTTCTTAAGAGTGGATGTCATTCCATGGTGGTATTGATGATAGATGATATGTGGTACTTTGATGTTGTTTCTGAGTCTCCCAGGTTACTTTTGCTAGCTAGGGTGGTCCACTTGAGAATTTAGTATTTCGCTGGGTGGATGGACTTATTGGTGCAACCGGGTTACTCTTGCTACCTTGGTTGGTGCCCCTGGAGTCCACTGTCAGGCTAGGCAGCCCTCGGGTTTACTCTTGCTCGATAGGCGGGTGCCCCTAGAGTGTACTGTATGGCTGAGCAAGCCTTTATATTGGGTACTTTTGGTTCGAGCTTGTTGCTTGGGTTTTGAGTCCCGACTCATGCTTCTTGGACCTAGATTAATTGTACTTCGATCTTGTAGGTTAGCTATTCTGTGTGCATATCTGGCTTTTGGGGCCCATTCGGCTTTTACTTAAACATGCACACAAGTGTACCTTCAAGGCTTATGGGGTCTAGTTAGGTTTAGTTTAGTTGTACTTAGTCTTTACTTCTGGTATGCTCGTGTGCTTTCCATTAAATTTTGTTTTGACCTCTGTTTGTGTGTAGATTCTATCTTTTCATATTGTCTTTATCTTTCTTTATCAGTCGGCCTTTGATGCCTACTATGCACCTTTGTTTTGGTACTCAATCTACACTATGCATCTATTTTCTGATGCAGCTCCTAGTACTAGCTACCAACAATGATCGTTTAAGCTTGCAACTTTTTGAATTAGAGGCGAGGGTGAGCACTTGGCATCCCAGACTTACCTGTCTCTTTGGGTACTTTGTATAACTAGTCTTTCGTATTTTGAGACAAGCTTTGTTTTGGTCAACTTTTTGGACTATTACTCTTTTGTTAGAACATCTCTGTATTTGTTACTATTAGGTCCTAGGAGGGATCTTTTGAATATAATTTTGCTTTGCTTCCACTATTATCTTGTTCAATTGGTTAAATTTTTGCTTTCGCTTTTATTTTTCATTTAAGGTTACGGGTTGGCTTACCAACTCGTGAGTTGTAGTAGGTGCCATCATAACTCGAGCAATCGGGTCGTCCAAAGTTGGTATCAGAGCCCCAAGTTCACCAGTCTCACTTGTACAGAGCAAATACCTAGTAGTGTCCTATGGATCGGTTCAGAAAGGTTTGTATCCTATCTTTTGGATGATAAAGGGTGTCATTAGGAAATTCATCTATGTTGTATCACTTTCGTGTAGCATGTGTGTGTTTGGTTTACTGAAATCTCACTTGTTTCACTCTTTTCATGGGATTGCCCTTGCGCACCGCGCGGTGGGTCAAGGTAGGGGTCAACCTCCCCTATAGGCCAGAGGTACAGGACCAGCCCCAGAGAGAGAGGGGGATCTTGAGCCAGCAATGGACCCACTAGCAGCCGGTGGGGGTGAGGCCAGCCTAGCCCCCACCCGGACAAACTATGGCTCTAGAACTTCAGGCATCCATTACGCAACTGTTAATCATTCTTGGGGGTATGCAACAGGCCCCTGTTGTAGCTATAGTTCCACTAGCACTAGCCCCACAGGGTCAGCCTGTAGAAGAGGCACCTCTGGTCAAGGTACAACTTGGGGGTGTCCATCTCATGATTAGGGTCTGAGCTATGCTTCAGGAGGAGTAAAAGATGCTCGAAGTGTTTCTTAAACTTTCACCTCCGAGGTTTTCTGGTCTATGGGTGAGGATGCCTATGAGTTCCTTATTTCTTGTCAGGAGCGGCTATATAAAATGGGGCTAGTAGAATTGAGATGAGCTGACTTCACTACGTATTAGCTAGATAGGCCACCCAGGCAATGGTGGCATACTTTATAGAGACCAAGCCAATTGCGTCTCCTCCAGTTACTTCGACTATGTTTTCTGAGACCTTCTTTGCAAGGTTCATCCCCTGCAACTTTAGAGATTGCCTTCGAGATCACTTCTTTAGGTTGGAGCAGGGATTTATGACTGTGTTTGAGTCTGAGATGAGCTTTCACGAGCTCTCCTACCATGGTACTATGATTCTACCTACTAATGAGGAGAGAGTTTGAGGCGTTTTTCATGATTTGAGACTCCAGTTGCAGATCAATAACATGGCTATGGTCTCTGCGGGCCGTTCTTTTCTTGATGTGGTTGACCATCATTGTGGTCATAAGGTTATTCGAGATGGTCCCTGAGGAGGCTGGTCAGGTGGTAGGTATGATGGAAAGGGTAAGGGTGATGAGTCGGTAGTTTTGACTTATTTATAGCTTCGTTTGTGCAAAATTAGTGTCCTTAATACCTATTTTTGAACCTATAACTAATGTTAAATCGTTTGTGTGAAGCATGAAGAATAAGGAGGGGGATGAAGCCAATATATTTCAAAAGGAAGCCAAAAAGTGCAAAAATTGAAGAAACTAGAAGGCTGAGGCTCACTAAAGTTAACTCAGCGATGCGTCGAGTGGACACGACCTCGCCTAAATTTCCAGGAAGCAAAGGAAAACTCTAAGTCAAGACGGCGAGCTGAGAAACAAGACGGCGAGTCACCGATCAAAACGGCGAACCCGATGCACATCGCCTAAAGTTCCAGAATGAAATCAGCACTGAAGTGATAAAGTTAAAAGGGTGAGATTGAGCAACTCGATGGGTCACCGAGTAGAAGGGTGAGCCCGACTTATGCCGCCGACTGGTCCTCAAATTCAAAATCATGGGAAAATCTTAGAAAGTATAAACAGAAGATTTTTAATGAGAGAGAGGTGTCGTAAAGAATTGTATTGAGACAAAGATGTACATTGCACTTTAGAATACTTAGTTGTGTTCCTTGAGATTTATTCTTTTGAGTTTTTGGAGAATCAAACATAGGGCGCACTTTTAGTTGATTATTTCTGTTGTGTGAAAACTTGAAATTCAATGGAGAATGCTTTTGGTAACCATTTCTTCACTCTCATTATGATCGGCTAACCCCATGCCTTAGGGGAGTGATTATGTGTTCAATCACCTAATTAGCTTATGGGTCATATGAATTGCTGAATTAACTGTTGATTTAGAATGGGTTCAGTTGTTAATTCATGTTTTTATCTTATGAATTAAAGTTGCAAATTAGGTTCTAGCTTATATCTCTTTGTATGCTTGTTGAAGATGCATTTGAGTGGAATTGACTTATGATAATTGTACGAGTTTTTTGTTGTACTACTCAGCTTGTTAAAATGGGTTTAATTAAGGTATAAGATTGTGTTATGCTTGTCTAGCCTATTGGGGTTTGGTAAAACCCAATCAAAAGCATGGTAGTTGGTTGAAAAATAGCTATCATAGTGGTAATCTTGCCTACCCATTATAGATCAACACCCTTAGGCAATTCGTAATGACCCATTTAGTGAAATTGGTTGTTGAACATTCACACATCCCTAAGGTCCTATCTCTCATTGATTAAATTCCTTTCTAATTCATGTGTTGTTGAAATCATTCGTTTGAATCTCATCGTGTTTGATAATTGAAGCTTTGTCGATTTATATTATGCACTGTTTCATTTGTTTTTTTCCTACAAAAAGCTAGATCACATTAATACTTCATATTTGAATTATGAACTTAGTCCCATTCCTCGTGGAATCGACCCCAACTCTTTGTTGGGTTTATATTGGTAACGACCGCTTACATCTTAAATCATGATAGGTGTATTTGAGCGTTATCAAAAATGGTGCCGTTGCCTGAGAATGACATTTAGAATTGTTGTACTGACGTATTCTAGTGAATTAGTTTGATTGTAGTTGAATTTACTTATTAGTTTTTTTTCATTGTTTATTGTCAACAGGTGACAACATGAGTGAAGCAGATAGTGTTGTTGGTCAGAATGAGAATTTGAATCATGTGAACAATGATGTTGGTAATATGAATGACTTCCATGTAGCTCAAGTTGGAAGCACCGGAGCTATACGTTTGCCCCCAACTGTGGGGAATGCCATTTTTCATGTTACCGACACCATGTTGCAGCTACAGCAGATCAAGGGATTCTTTGGAGGGCTCAATGAGCATCTGCAGCACTTCTTGGATGTGTGCAGCCCTTTCATATTCAAGAACATCTCTCAAAAGTCAATTACACTTTGATCGTTTCCCTTCTCTCTAACTTGGGAGGCAACGAAGTGGTTGGCTGAATTACCAAGGGACTCTATTACTTCTTGAGTGGAATTGATGGAAGCATTTCTTGAGCGGTTCTTTCCTCCTTCGAAGATGGTGAAGTTGAGAGATGGTATGCAAAATTTCAATAGCCTTGAGGGTGAACCAATCAATGAGTCATGGCTCAGGTTCCAAAAGCTCGTTTTACAATGCCCTAATCATGATCTGCCTGACCCTGTGCTATTGAAATACTTCTACCATAGCCTTGATTCGGTGAATAAGTCTATTGCTGATCGTTTAATCCAAGGTGGTATTATGAGACAGCCTTTTCCTATAGCATCATCGTTTCTAGATGATATGGCTAAGATCAATTGGCCATGGCACACAAGAGAGGACCAAGTATCACCTCTTCGATATGGAATGACTAAGGAGCAAATTGAGAAAGTTCAAGAGCGTGATGCCAATATGGCTAAGATGATGACCTATATAGATTTATTGACAAAGCATGTTATGGGTGCGGGTCCCAAAGCCGTTAATGCTATAGCTCTGAGCCCAGATGATGCTGCATTTGAAACCATGTACAACGAACAAATCTAGTTTTTGTCGAATCAAATGATGGGTTCTCGTCAGATCTATCAAAAGCTGGGTGGGATTCAAGGTTGGAACAAAGAACAGGGCGGTAATTGGAGAGACTATCAGGCGTAGCGTGATCGAGGAGCCAATTGGAGAGATGGTGAGAGAGATCGGTATGTGCCCCCACATGTTCGTCCGAAGATTACCGAACAAAAGGCTGACCCTGAAAGTTTTAGAACTGAGGATATCCTTGCTCGTATTTTGCATAAGGTAGAAGGGTCAGACAAAGTACTCAAGGAGATGAAGGTTGATTTCTCATCTCTTAATCAAACGGTCAGTTCTCACTCAACTTCAATTAAGAATCTTGAGTCTCAAATGGTCCAAATTTCCACTCAGCTGAATCAGAGACCAATTGGTGGCCTTCCTAGTGACACTTCAGCCAATCCAAAGAACGAGAATGCTCAATGTATGGCGATTGTGACTCGAAGTGGAAAAGTTTTGGGTAGCGATGTAGATGAGAACAACAGGGCTGAACGGAGAAATATTCCACCTCTTGTGAATGATGATGATGGTATTGAGGATTATGTGAACGATAATATGCCCAACAAAAATGTCGGTCCTCCAAATGATGTTAATTCCGATAGAACCAATACATCAAAGATGGAGGATGTGTCTAAATCGGTTTCTCCCAAACCGTTGCCCAAGGTTAACCCTCCATTCCTACAAAGGTTGAAGAAAATAGATGACAATGCAAAATTCCAAAAGTTCCTCTCTATTTTTAAGTTTCTCTCAATTAATCTCCCTTTGGTGGATGCACTACTAAAAAAGCCGGGGTATGCAAAATTTTTGAAGGAATTGGTAACGAAGAAGAGAAGTATGGATTTTGAAATGGTGGAGGTATCCCATAGTTTTAGCGCTATTATGTCAAATGTGGTTGCTAAAAAGGATGATCCGGGAGCATTCATAATACCTTGCACTATTGGGGTATTCAAATTTTCTAAATCGTTGTGTGATTTGGTGGCTAGTATTAACTTGATGCTATATGCTATTTTCAAACAACTTGGGCTAGGTGAGCCAAGTCCACCACAACGCAACTTCTCATGGTGGATCGTTCTATCAAGAGGCCCATCGGTGTTCTTTACGATATTCTTGTAAGGGTTGACAAGTTTATTTTTCTGGCAAATTTTGTTATTCTTGATTGTGAGATACATGCCGAGATCCCTATTATTCTTGGTAGGCCATTCTGTGCTTCCGGGAGAACACTTGTCGATGTGGAAATTGGAGACTTGAAGTTTAGAGTTAATGAGGAGGAACTCACCTTTAATGTGTGTAAGTCCATGAAACAACCCAATGGCATTCATGTGGTGTCGGTTATTGATATGATCGATGAAACGGTGGCTAGTATGAGCGAGATTTCTTGTATTGGTGAATCATTAGCAGCTGTGATTTTGAACTATGATGGGTTAGATATCGAAGATTACGACGAAGTAGTGGCTGCTTTATCGGGTTTAGGTTCTTACTCGAAAGCTCCTTTGAAACCTGAAATTGATTTGAAGAATACAGAAACTCCTCCTGCGAAGACATCCGTTGAATTACCCCCTAAGCTTGAATTAAAAGCTCTTCCTTCGCATCTTAGATGTGTTTTTGGAGGCTGATAATACCTTACCGGTGATCATTGCAGCTGACTTACTTGAAGGGCAGGTACATGCACTTGTGAGTGTGCTCAAAAGGTTCATTAAAGCTATTGGGTGGACAATTGCTGATATTGTGGGGATTTCTCCCGGTATTCGTACGCACAAGATTAAGTTGGAAGTTGATTGTAAGCCCAGCGTCGAGCACCAAAAGAGGTTGAATCCTCCTATGAATGAAGTGGTTAAGAAGAAGATCATCAAGTGGTTAGATGCAGGGGTGGTTTATCCCATTGCAGATAGCAAGTGGGTAAGCCCAGTTCAACGTGTCCCGAAGAAGGGGGCATGACCGTGGTTCCAAACGAAAAGGGTGAACTTGTACGTATGCGACCAGTTACCGGTTGGCAGGTGTGCATGGACTATAGGAAGCTGAATTTGGCAACCGTGAAAGATCACTTTCCCATGCCCTTCATGGACCATATGCTTGATAGGTTGGTAGGGCGTGGATGGTATTGCTTTTTTGATGGGTATTTTGGGTACAATCAAGTCTCTATAGCCTCAGAGGTCCAAGACAAGATGACTTTCACTTGTCCCTATGGCATTTTTGCATTTAAACGCATGCCTTTTGGGCTATGTAATGCACCGGTAATGTTCCAAAGGTGTATGCTATCAATTTTTACTGATATGGTTGAGGAATCTATTGAGGTTTCCATGCATGATTTTTCCGTAGTTGGAGACTTTTTTGAAGAATGCCTTGAACACTTGGGACAAGTTTTACAAAGGTGTGTCGAAACTAACCTTGTACTTAATTGGGAGAAATATCATTTCATGGTAAAAGAATGAATTGTTTTGGGAAACCAAATTTCAGGGAAAGGTATACAAGTAGATCAAGCAAAGGTTGAGGTAATTGTCAAGCTACCACCCCCTGTGTCAGTTAAAGGGGTCTGAAGTTTCATAGGACACGCAGGCTTTTCCAGGCGATTTATCAAGGATTTCTCTATAATGACCCTCCAGGTCATTTCTGTGTTAATGCTTTCTTTCTGTTGTTTAGAGCATTCCTGTAGTGAAACCAAGTCATTTATGACTTACTGGCAATGACTGCTCGGTCGCCTGGTCATTCGTTTGGATTTTATGCTTGTTTTTTTGTTTTAGAGCTTTAGAACCTTGAAAAGTTTATTTCGGTCATAAATTTAGGTAAACGACCTCAAATGAGAATTCAAAAGGTTCCATCAGCTCCGGACCGGCCAAACTGAGTCCCGGGGTTTTCGGTGTGATTTTGGGGCGAGTTAACTCTTTAGTCTTTGAAATTTTGTTTAAGGTTGACTTCGGTAAACATTCTTGGAAAATGCGCTCAGATGGAAATTTTGACAGCTCGATTAGTTCTGGAATGTCGAGTTTGGTCTAGAATGACCCTTCATGAATTACTGGGAGCTTCCGATCTGAATTTGAGACCTCTGGTAGAAGTTGGCTAAAATGGCTCAATGGGTGTGGGACCCACTTTTTGTAGAAACGACCTCGTATGGAAATTTAGACTGCGCCATTGAGTCAGGAATATTGAATTCGAGGGGATAGAATATTTCTTTTGTGTGCACGAGGTTCCGAACGAATTTCAAGCACCCCGTCAAAGTTTTGGAATTCTCCAAAACTTTGCTGGTGCATCAGCTGTAAGTGCAGACACCATTGTTCTTTGCATTCGAAGAGGTATGAAGGTGTCTACTCCGCGTTCGCGGAGGTTTGAGGACCTTGTGCTATGCATTCGTGGAAGGCTCTCCGCGTTCGCGGAAGTCTGTGTGTGTGGGAGTAGCTTGTGCTCCGCATTTGCGGAGGTCTGTTGGGTGAGGGTCATCCTTACTATCCGCGTTCGTGGGCTTGGGGCTATGTTCACGGAGGTCTATGCTATGGTGGAGATTTGTTCTCCGCGTTCGAGGACCTAGGGCTGCGTTCGCAAGCTTGGGGCCGCATTTGCGGAGCTTTGGGGAGATTACTCTCTGTATTCACGGAGGCTTTGCGGCGTTCGCGGAGAAGAAGGACCTGGCAGTGTCGATTTAATGAGGTCGAAGCTCCTATTTTTGAGAGCTTCAAACCTTCATAAAAATCTCCTCGGTGGTCGGTTTTCAGCGATTCAAAGTCCCAAGCGCTCAGATTCTCGTTGGCTTCGTGGATTTTAGGTTGGGGTTCATTGGGTGTCCTTCATTTTCCGTTAAATTGAGGATAAGTGCCATATTGGCCTATTTTGTTAAGTTTTGTGAATTGTTGTTGTGGGCTGTTAGGAGCGGATCTAACCCCTAATGGTCAATCCATTTTAGGATTCGTGTTTGGGGAAGGATTTGGGACCCTTTCACGGAGTCAATTCCAAAAAAATCCAGAGCGAGTCTCACTTTGCCTGATTTGACCCAAAAATTTGTCTATCTCTGAATTTGATGATTTTAGTGTCTAAACGACCGTATTGACGCTGTGATTCTATTTTCATAGCATGGCAACAGTCTAAGGCCGTTCGGAAGGGGAAATCTTCAGCTGAATTACTTGGAGCACTTGTGATCGGCTTCTTGGTAGGTTACGATTCCCCTTCCTTCTAGATTGAGCTTAAAAGTGTAAATGCTGGTTGATATCTGTGAAACTGGGGTGGTTGGCTAGGGTTGTTTCCCTTATTCCCTGATTCCTTAGTTTGGAGTTGATTGTTGGGCTATTACGGGGTAGTATCATGTTGTAGGTTGAGTTGTGGACTTGGATTGATTGTATTTGTGTTCTGGGGTATCTACTGGTCGTTATCTTATGTTGCATGAGTGGGTCCAGGTGATTTAACTTTCTGATTGGCTTATTATTTTGGCTACGCCTTAGAATAGTTTGTTGTGACGATGACTTAGTCCCATGTACCTGGGTAACTTGAGTATGTATCCGACATCGATTTGGATGGACTAGATCCTTGTAAACTGGTGTAGCAGACTTCGGTCTGATAGTATGAGCCTTAGTATAGGCTTTTTCATGGCTTTTGGACCTTCCGAACCTTTCTTCCTTATCGTTGTGATTCTTTGGATGTTGTCGGAAATGCTACCTTCGCGCCGATGATCGAATGAATTGTGCTTGGATGTGATCCTTCGATTGATATGCTTGTGAGGGCGGCGGCCCGTGATGTTTAGTCTGACGTGGTAATGTTTAGATTGTTGTAATCGGCTCGATATTAAGCATATATGGGGTGTGGACGGCGATCCATGGTATATGAGTTATTTGAGGCCCTCTGCGGAATGATGTGTGGCAAACTCTTCTGGGTGGGCCAATACCCCCAAAGTTGTGTACAGTTCACTCTTCTGGCTTATCCAATGCCCCTAGAGTGGTATATGGCACACTCATTTTGCTGGGCCAACGCCCCCGGAGTGTTAGATGGCTCACTTGGCTGGCATTGGCAGGGCCCAGGGCAATGCCCCCGAACTGATAACCAAATCGAAAAGATGAATATCAGTTCATTTGTTGGGGTCGGAGTACCGTGCCTTTTTTGCAGCACTTGACTGGCTGGGCCATGCCCCCGGAGTAGTTGAAGGATTGGTATAAAGATTGGGAGAGTCAGACTAGAGACCAGTTAAGTATTTGTTGGTCGATCGGTTCGGAGTTCAGTTCCTTGGATATTGTAGTCCTAGTTTATTAGTGCACCTGTCGGGCTTATGGGGGTCCGTTCAGGTTTTATTTAAACTTCCGCATGAGTGTGCCTAGCGGGTCTTATGGGGGGCCCAGTTGGGTTTTGTTAGTGATCCTCATTTTACTTTTTGCTCGTTTTGTTAATCTCTGTTATTGTTGTGGCTGATTCTATCTTGTCTGCCTGTCTTTACCTTTCTTACTCAGTCGGCCTATAATGCCTTCTGGGTAACTGTTGTTTTGGTACTCATGCTACACTCTGCATCTGTTTTCGTGATACAGGTCCGAGAACCAGTTATCAGCGTTGATGACGGGCCTGGAGCTGTCTTTTCAGGAGACTAGGGTGAGCACATGGCGTTCTGGGATAACCTGTCTCCTACCGTATATATATTTTGGTTTGTCTTTTGTTTTCGAGACAGTTGTTTTTGTGGTCCACTTTTGGGACTTGTATTCTGGTCAGTAGTTCTTTACATGTGACTTCAAGATTTTGGGAGGTATTGTATTCTAGTCAGTAGTTCTGTACGCATTCAAGCTCAATCTAAAAAAAATGGAAGCCGTAACCTACCAGAAACCCTATCATGCACGCTCCAAATCACTTTGCTGGAGCTTTTCCCTTCAAATGGCCTGACACTGCTGCCACACTATCAAAAATAGAATCACAGCATCAATACGGTCGTTTAGACACTAAAATCATCAAATTTGGAGACAGATCAATTTCAGAGTCAAAATCAGAAATGTGGCACCTGCTCTGGATTTTCTAGAATTGACTCCATGAAGAGGTTCCCAAATCCTCCTCCGAACTTTTATTCCAAAACAGAACACTCATCTGGTCTCGGATCAGCTCCCTACAACAAAAATAAGAAACGCAAAACGTTACAACAAATAGGATTAAGATAGAAACTTACTCCTAATATTCACATAAAACGAGGTACACCCAAGGCAATCCAACAACTAACTCACGAAGCGAACGAGAATCTTAACGCCTGGGACTTCGAATCACCGAAAATCGATAACCGAATAGGGAGATATGAATTTTTGAATGAAACCTCCATATGAGCTCGACCTCCATTATATAAACGCTGCTAGGCACGTACACCTCCACGAATGCACCCACTCACCCGCGAATGCGGAGGGGAAAAAGGCAACACTCCGCAAACGCGGCTAAAGCCCGTGAAAGCGAAGGAAAGGGACTCAGTCCTCCGTGCACGTGGAACCCTATGCGCGAACGTGGAGAGGAGATTCCTCCAGGCTCTCTAAACTTCTGTGAACGCGAAGAAGAAGGTCACCTCCACTCCACAGACCTCTGAAAATGCAGAGAACCTTCCGCAAACGCGGAGCACAAGGACACAGACCTCTGCAAACACGGCCTCTGGCTCGTGAATGCAGAGTAGAAACTCTCATACCTCCGCAAACACTAAACCTGTCCCGCGAATGTGGAGAGTAAATGTGTCTGCAATTTTGACAGCCACAACAGTTTAGTTATTTACAACTCCAAAACTCCGGTGAGATGCTCGGGATTTGTTCGGTATCCCGTGCATGCAAACGAGATATGCTACCCCCTCGAATTCGACATTCTAATTTCAATGGCACAGTCAAAATTTCCATACGAGGTCATTTCGACAAAAAGTGGTCCACACCCAATGATCCATTTTAGCCAATTTCTATCAGAGTCCTCAGATTTTGATCGGAAGCTCCAGAAAGTTCTCGAAGTGACATTCTAGACCAAACTCGACATTTTAGAATTGATCGCGCTGATGGAATTAAGGATAGTCTTTCCTATGAAGAAGTTTCGGTTGAGATTTTAGACCAAAAAGTCCTAAAGTTAAGAAATAAAGAAGTTGCTTCTGTGAAGGTTCTTTGGAGGAATCAATTAGTTGAGGGCGCTACTTGGGAGGCCGAAGCCGATATGATGTCCTGATATCCTCATCTCTTTCCCTCTGACCCTACTCTAGCTTGAGGTATGTAGTTCCTCATGGTTCATTCTTTTGGTTACATGTTTCCTTGTTGTTCTGTGATTCCTTTATTATGCATGTTCATGAAGAGTCTAATTTTGAGAAAATGAGCTAGCCTAATTGATTTCTTTATGATTCTGTGCATTTGAGTATGAGTTTTATAAAGCTTTCATGAAATGATGATTTGAACATGATTTAGCTTGGAGTTGATGTTTCCTCCTCGGATATGTGCATTTATGTGATTGCATGCATGTTGGGCTGTTAGATCTTGATCTTACCTTCCTTATGATGTCTTGAGTTCAATTCAAGGATGAATTTTCCCAAGGGGGGAGAAAATGTAACTCCTCGGATTCAAAAAGAGTCAAAAATGTAAATTTTCAGAACTTACAACCTGACCTACGGTTGGCACCAATGGTCCAGTTCGTGGGTGCTACTGGTTTGGGGCAAGAAAACTCAAAAAAATTAATTTTTGTTGAACTACTACATGACCTATAGTTGGTAGGTGGTAAGTAGATGGACCTACCAACCGTAGGTCAAGTAGTAGGTGAGGGGATCCGAGATTTTCTTTAAGGGACCTTTTAGCCTTTTTACCTAATGACTCATTTACTAAATTACGTCGGTTCCCTACACTTCATAGCACTATATAAACCCTTTTAAGCCTAAAATCATCTTTTCCAAATCCTTCCCAAAACTCTCCTCTCCCATATAACTCTCTCCCTAGAAAAGCTCGAAGAAGGAGAAAAAGAGGACCTCAAGTTAGGGTTCAAGAATCAAGCTTCAATTCCTCAAAATGCTTATAAGGGCTTTGAACCTCAAGGTATGATAATCTTCATCTATGGAGTTCTTTCCTCCATAGAATCCCTAAAATTGTCTATTTTACAAGTTAGAAATTCTCCATTGAAGTTAGAGTTTTCTTCAATGCCATGGGTTCTTTTCAATGTTTATTTAATTGATTATTTTATGAACTATGAAGCATGAATTGAGTTGAATTTCATGAATTAAGCTGAATTCCCATGAACCCATGTGATTTCCCCCAATTTCGAAATTAGGATTTGTTGATGGGTTGAATTATGAAGAGATGAATTTTATGAAATCTATATGAACCCTGCATGATTTATGTTTCCCAAAGCTATGATTTCATGCTGAATTATGAATGATCAAAAGATGGGTTTTATGAAAGTATGCATGTTCAATGATGAAAATTATGGTGATTTATGAATTGCTTTGAGATTGAAGCATGAATGATGTTGTTGTTGAGTTGTGAAAGGGTTTCTCACATATTACTCAAACCATGTATGTGAAAGGATTTTTCTCACATAAAGGATTCATAACATGTTGAAAGGTTTTCTCAACTAAACTTTGAATCAAAGATTAAGGAGTTATTCTTAATAACGTAAGCTTGGGCTAGTCCATGGTAGATGAAACGTCAATACTAATGAACTTTTGCTTGGATTGGTAACTCTAGTTGTACCTTTCCATGGATAATAAGATGAATAAGAATTATGACTATTTCGTGGGATTTAAGCTTTGCACCGAGTGGATACCGAGATGGAAGCTCTCCTGTATGTAGAGGTCGGGTTTCTAGTAGCAATCTCCTCATCCCTTAACTATGTGCCATGATAGGATGACTGTCTTAGATAGATCTTAGCTAGTGGATCCACATAAGCTAGATATTTAAGGGTCCTACCTTGGCATGTAGGATGGCCCTATGGGTTTAGGGAGGACACTGGATTCCATGTTGATAGCTCACATGGTCTTACATGTCCGTTAAGGCTACTTCCCACAATAATGAATTAAAGTGACTTTTAAGGTATTTCTCAAGTAAAGTAAAGATGTTTAGCTTGCATTGATCATGATTTATAACTTATGATTTCTAACCCTTTTCTCATGGTTTAGCTTGATCATGGCAAGTTATGAAAATGTCCTTTTTTGCAGTAATTTACAACCTATGTGCATGGTTATCATACTTGGTACATTTTTGTACTAACGCATACTCTTGCCTACATTTTCTTATAAGTGTAAGATCCAGCTCATCTCCATCTTCTCATGGCTAGTTCATGATATTAGAGACCTTGAAGAATTTTTTGAGTCCTCATATATTCGAGGATGTAGCCACATTTACTTTCATGTCATTTACTTTCTTTTGAAGACTTTGTATGGGTTACGTCCCAATGTTTTTTCTATTCTTATGAGTTTTGGATGGCTTTGAGACTATATGTTTAGACTTCCGTTATGCTTTGTAAGCTCTTTTGATATGGAATTGTCTTTGAACTCTTAAATTGAATTTATCTTGTATAATGCATGCTAGGTGGCTTGTATGAGGCCTTTCGGGGTCTTGTACGCCATGTCACCTCTAGGGGTACCTTGGGTCGTGACAACACAAGACTTTCTAACATCATAAGAGTGGTTGGGATGTAACTCATCCACCACGTACAAGTAAGAAACAAAAGACATCAAAAGCAATAAGAACATCAATGGCCTTGTACTCGGAGCATGACGATTTGCCAATCCAAGTAGAAAAGTTGAGCAATCATGATCTAAGCACATCTGGGAGGAGAAAAGTCGAACCCGATATTTGAAATAATATAGGCACAAGTATGCATTAGTACTTTGAATGTATGAAGTATGGGGAAATGCCTAAAAACATAGAAATGATCCTATGGGGACTTTAAACATTATATGCATGACCGAGTTAAACATAGTAAAGAGCTTTTTAAATAATTCATAAATCATAAACAAGATCAATACATTCTTAATACATAAGGAAGGCTTTTATAAAACATTTGAAGAAAACTTATTTCTTTTATGGGATATTTACCATTAACAAATAATAAGACCATGTGACATATAACATGAAATCTAGTATGATCCTCACACCGAAAAGGGGAAACTACTTGCCAAGGAAGAATTCCATCACACTCATTCGTAATTGCTATTATGGATCCACTAGCTAGGTCATTTAAGACAGTCTTACGAGGGAATGTAGTTTGGGAAAAAGGAAATTCTTCTCGAGACTAAGCCTCTACTAGTAGTCAGACCTCTATTCCAAAGTCCTCTCATTTCACTGTCCAAAAACTGAGGTCATGATGGCACACAACCCAAACCCAACCCAATGTGTAAGCTGAAGAATCTAACTCAAGAATTATTTCAAATGTTGCATAAAGAAGGTAAATACATATATGAGACTTCTAGAATGAAGTCAGACCATAAAAGAAGAAACACTTAGATACAACAAAGATTCCCAAAACTTGGTATTATAAGCATCAATGAGCATTCTAAAACATATCTGAATTTAAAATTCAACACTTGTCTTTTAAATATACATAAAGACAAAAAGGAAAGATGAAGCTTTAATGATGATCCGAATGAGGATCTCACCATAACTTCAAAGCTAAAAAATAGCATCAGTTCAGCCGTCTCTTTTATGACCCAATTTCTTGAACCATGATGGCGCCTACCAATCCACCAGTAAGCCAGCCAAAACCCTATCCTAGAACTGAACAGTAATGGGACTAAGGGTGGAAACTAACCTCAACTACGCGAAAGCAACAAATACAACACAAAAAGAAGGCGGAAGTGAAACTAAACTATACATATAAGACACCTCCAAAAACCTGGAAGTCAAAGTATAGAACTACAAACAAGAGTACAAGTCCAAAAAGTGGACCACGGAAACAAACTGTCTCACAGAAAAAAGACAAGTCAAAATATATTTACAGAAGGAGACAGATAATCCCAGAACGCCATGGCTCACCCTAGTCTCCTGAACTGATCGCTGCAGGATCGATCTCAACCCTGGCAACTGGTGCTCGGACCTGCATCACGAATACATATGCAGATTGTAGTATGAGTACCAACACAACAGGTACCAAGTAGGCTTCATGAGCCGACTGAGCAAGAAAGGTAAAACAGGGAGATAAGATAGAATCAGCATAAACAGAGGTCAATGGAAAACAGGAACAGAGAAAGCAGAAAGCAAGCTAAGAACAACAAAGCTAAACCTAGCTGAGCCCCCATAAGACCCGCTGGGGACACTCGTTCACAAGTTTAAATAAAACCCAAACGGACCCCCATAAGCCTGACATGTACACATAAGAGCTATTCTACATAAACGAAGAAAAACCCTACTCTAGAAGCCTCAACACCCATGGGTCCCGGACCCAAAAAATTAACACCTCGGCCCAGCCCAATCATTAGTCACGGGCTGGAAACACTCATCAGCCTTGAGCTGGAACAATATCTGGGCCCAGCCCAATCATCAGTCTCGAGCTGGAAATACCAGACTCTAACCGGGTAACGTAAGCCTCGAAACAGAAATCACCTCTATCTAGCAGCCTAGTGCTAGAAATACCAGCTCCAATCGGGTAATGTCCGCTGCGCAGCTGGGACTAGTAGCCTACGAGCAACTGCCTCGGGCTGGAAATACCTGGCTACAATCGTGTAACATCAACTGCATACCGGATGCTAGCAGCCTACCCCCGACAGCCAGCACAGGAAATACTTGATACAAACCAGGTAACGTCAGCTACGTACTGGAGCTAACAACCTCGAACCGGATAAAGCCACAACCAAACAAACCATAGAACAAAAGACAACACACCATGGGCTGCCGCCCCCACGAGGATATCAACCGAAGGCTCCCAGCCTCGCACAATCAAACTGTCAATCAACGCAACAACGCTAAATCTTTTGACAGCATCACAGAATTGCAAAAATAAGAGAGAAAGAATCGGTAGATCCAAAAGCCATGAAAACGCCTAAACTAAGGCTGAACTATCAGACCAAAGTCTTCTATACCAGCCTACAAGGACCTAGTCCATTCGAAACAGCGTCGGATACATACTCAAGTCAATAAGTGCATATGACTAAGGCAATTCTATCCTAGCCTATTCTAAGGTTTAAGCAATCACACAAATCAAGCAAATATCCCAAACCCACGCATGCATCAACAGATAGCCACCCAATAGATAACCCATATCAAATCAACAGCAACCCAGATCAACAACTCTACCTAAAGCATGATACTAATCCTGAACAGCCCAGAAATCAACTCTAAACGAAGAAAAGCGGAGAAGAAGAAGAACAATGCTAGCTACCGAATCCCAGATTCACATATACCAACCAACATTTACGCATTCATGCTCAATCTAGAAAGAAGGGAAGCCGTAACCTACCAAAAAGTCAATCACGCGTGCTCCAAGTCACTCTACTTGAGCTTTTCCCTTCTGAAAACCTCAGACTGCTGTCACGCTATCAAAAATAGAATCACAACGTCAATACGGTCGTTTCGACACTAAAATCATCAAATTCGGAGACAGGCCAATTTCAGAGTCAAAATTGGGAATATGGGACCCGCTCTGGATTTTCCAGAATTGACTCTATGAAGAGGTCGTAAATCCTCCCCCGAACCCATATTCCATAACGAAACAGTAATCTGGGCTCGGATCAGCTCCATGCAAGAAAAATAAGAAACATAAAACTTTACACAATTTAGGCCAAGAAAGTAACTTACACCTGAAATTCACGACAATCGAGGAGTACCCAAGCTAACAACCCAAAAACCCACGATGCCAACAAGATTCTGAACGCTTAGGACTTTGAATCACCGAAAACTGACAAACGAGGAGGGAGATATGATTTTTGAAGCTTAACTCCAAATAAGCCTCGACCTCCACTTAAATTCGATTGAACCTTGCTCTTCTCCGCGAACGCAGAGAGAAACCAATCACAGCTCCATGAAGGCAGCCCCAGGCCCGCGAATGCGGAGAATAAGAACTCCACACTCACACAGACCTCCGCGAATGCGGCCCTAGGCCTGAAAATACGAATAACAAGGACACCCCACACACCATAGACCTCCGCAAATGCGGAGCAAAGGGTCTCAGACATCTGCGAACGCGGAGTACTGACACCACGACCTCCGTGAACGCGGAGAGATGGGATGTCTGCATTTTGACAGCTGCAAAAGCTGAGTTTTGGCAGCTCCAAAACTTCGACGGGGTGCTCGAAATTCATTCAGAACCCTGAGCATGGAAAACAGATATGCTACCCCTTCAAATTCGACGTTTTGGACTCAATGGCGTTGTCGAAATTTCAATACGAGGTCATTTCAACAAAAAGTGGGTCGCACACCCAATGGGCCATTTTAACCAAATTTTACTAGAGGCCTCGAATGTTAATCGGAAGCTCTCGGAAGTTCTCGTAGGGACATTCTCGACCAAACTCAACCTTCTGGAACTAACCGCGCTGTCAAAATTTCTATCCGGGTATGTTTTCTAAGAATGTTGACCAAAGTCAACTTTAAGCCAAATTTCGAAGGCTAAAGAGCTGACTGGCCCCAGAATCATACCAAAAACCCCGGGACTCGGGCAAACCATGCTTCTAGCCTAAAAGGGTCATTACAACATCCACTACTAAAAGGACTTTCATCCATGAAAGTGAAAGTCAAGAAGTACTTGAGGTCTCAAATAAGCTAGGGAACTGCTCCCGCATCTCCCACTCGGTCTCCCATGTAGCCTCTTCAACTAAACGATGCCTCCAATGGACCTTAACTATAGGAATGGCACTCGACCTCAGCTGCCTCACATCTCTGGCCAAAATCGCCATTGGCTCCTCAATATAGGTCAATCGATCATCCAACTCAACGGCATGATATTGGAGTACATGAGACTCATCTGGAACATACTGGTGCAGCAACGAAACATGGAAAACTGGATGAATAGCTTTGAATGCTGGAGGTAAAGCTAACTCATAGGCCACCTCTCCAACTGCCCTTAAAATCTCAAAAGGCCCAATATACCCGGGGCTAAGCTTGCCCCGCCTCCCAAATCTCATCACGCCCTTCATGGGTGACACTCAGGGGAATACTCTATCACCAATGGCAAATCTCAACGGTCGGCGCATAGGGTTTGCATAACTCCGCTGTCTACTCTGAGCCGTCCTGAGCCGATTCTGAATCAATTCACATGCGGAATGGTCTCCTGAAAAATATTTGTTCCCTACGGCCTAGGCTTTGTAGACTCGAACCAACCAACTGGAGTGCGACAACGCGTACCATATAACGCCTCAAACGGGGCCATCTGAATGCTGGAATGATAGCCGTTGTTGTACGCAAACTCTGCCAAGGGCAAGAAATTGTCCCATTGACCACCAAAATATATAACACAGGCTCGCAACATATCCTCAAGGACCTGGATAGTGCGTTCTGACTGGTCATCAGTCTGCGCGTGAAAAGTTGTGCTAAGATCCACCCGGGTGCCCAACTACTTCTGAAACACCCTCCAGAATATAGAAGTGAACTGCGGACCCTGGTCTGAAATGATGGAAACGGCACACCATGAAGACAAACCACCTCCTGAATGTATATACGAGCTAACATCTCAGCATGGAAAGATGTATGAACAGGTATGAAGTCTGCTGACTTGATCAATCGATCCACGATGACCTAAATGCTATCAACACCTCTAGAAGTCCGTGGCAGCCACACAACAAAGTCCATGGTAATACGCTCCCACTTCCACTCAGAAATGGGTAATCTATGCAACTCTCCACCAGGCCTCAAATGCTCGGCCTTCACCTGTTGGCAACACAAGCAACGGGAGACATAGTATGAGATGTCCCTCCTAATACCGCTCCACCAATAGTACTGCCTCAAATCACGATACATCTTCGCTGTGCCTGGACTGATAGAATACCTTGAATTATGGGCCTTGCTAAGGATCAGCTGAATCAAATCACAAACTCTCGGAACACACAAACAACGAGCAAACCTAAAAACCACATCTGAATCTAAGGAAGCCTGCCCGACATCACCCACCAAAACTCTATCTCTAAGTGCCACCAAAGACTCATCCTCGAACTAACGACTATAGATCTGATCAAGAAGCGATGACTGAACCCCCACATAAGCTAACACTCGGCTGGAATCTGAAATGTCAAGCATGATCATCTGATTGGCTAGAGACTGCATGTCCATAGCCAAGGGTCGCTCCGAAACAGAAAAAAAAGGCTGGATCCCCATACTCCTTGCCTTTCGACTCAAGGCATCCGCTACTACATTCGCCTTCCCCGGGTAGTAGAGAATAGAGAGATCATAGTTCTTCAGGAGCTCCATCCAACGGCGCTACATCGAATTAAGGTCCCTCTAGCTCATAATGTACTGAAGGCTCCGGTGATCGGTAGAGATCTCACAATGAACTCCATAAAGGTAATGCCTCCAGATCTTAAGCGTGAAGACTACCGCTGCAACCTCCAGGTCATGAGTGAGGTAGTTGCGCTCATACAACTTAAGCTGCCTCGACGCATAAGCAATAACCCAGCCCTGCTGCATCAACACACAACCCAAACCAATGGAAGATGCGTTAGAATAAACCGTGAAGCCCTCGCCCTGAACTGGAAGAGTCAATATAGAAGCAGTGGTCAGCAACCCCTTAAGCCTCAGAAAGCTCCGCTCATACTCCTCCGATGACACAAAAGGAACCTCCTGGCGAGTTAACCGACTCAGAGGTGCTGCTATAGTGGAGAAACCCTCAACAAAGCGCCTGTAATACCTAGAATATCTGACGAAGCTCCGAACCTTAGTCATAGAAGTGGGCCTAGCCCAACCACGAATAGCCTCAATCTTCATCGGATCCACCATGATGCCATCCTTTGACACCCCACGCCACAAGAATGCAACAGACTCAAGCCAAAACTCGCACTTTGAGAACTTGGCATACAGCTGATGATCTCTCAAAGTCTGTAGCACTATCCTTAGATGATGATCATGCTCACTATGGCTCCATGAGTACAACAAGATGTCATCAATGAAGACTACGATGAAGGAGTCCAAATACGGCCTGAATACACTAGTCATCAAATTCATAAAGGCGGCAGGGGCATTAGTCAACCCAAAAGACATCACCAGGAACTCATAATGGCCGTAACGAGTCCTAAATGTTGTCTTAGGGATGTTCGCTGCTCTCACCCTCAACTGATGGTAGCCAGATCTCAAGTCAATCTTTGAAAATATTGCGGTACCTTGAAGCTGGTTGAACAAATCATCAATACGAGGCATAGGATAACGATTCCTTAACGTCACCTTATTCAACTGCCTATAGTCAATACACATCCGTATGGTGCCATCCTTATTCTTAACAAACAGGACTCGGGTACCCCAAGGTGGCACACTAGGCCGAATGAACCCCTTACCCAAGAGGTCCTGAAGCTGAACACTGAGCTCCTTCAGCTCTTCAGGTGCCATACGATACGGCGGATTAGAAATAGGAAGAGTACCCTGCTCCAAGTCTATGGAAAAGTCAATATCCTGCTCTGGGGGTAGGCCAGGAAGGTCGAGAGGAAACACATCTGTGAACTCTCGGACTATAGGGACAAAATCAACTGTAGGGCCCTCCCTACTAATATCTCTAACATACGCCAAACAAGCCAAACATTTGCTATCTACTAGCCTCTAGCCTGAACACAAGAAATCACCCAGGTGGTGTGCTACAGCGAGAGCCCTACCACACCACCGGCGGAATACCAAGCATGGTTAAAGTAACGGTCTTCACATAGAAATCCAAGACGGCCCAGAGAAGGGCTAGCCAATCCATGCCCAAAATCACATCAAAATCCACCATACAAAGCACAATAAGATCTACCAGAGTGTCCTGCCCCTGAATAGCCACCACACAGGATCTGCACACCCAATCCACTACTAAAGAATCCTTTACTAGGTTCGAAACACGCAAAGGCACAGATAAGGGTTCAGGACTCACTCCCAATCGAGGCACACATTAAGCCGACACATAAGAATATGTAGAACCAGGATCAAATAAGGCTGAAGCGGACTGATGGCATAAAAGAACCTTATATGTGTTCACCGCGTCCGACGCCTCAGCCTCTACTCTAGTTGGGGCTACATAGAAATGGCCTTAGGCGCCTCTACCTCAAGCAGCCACTCTACCGCCTGACCTACCTCCCCGGGAACCTCCCTTAGCACCCTGTTGCTGACCTCCTCCCCTAGCTGGAGGTGCTACCGCCGAAACCGGTCTCACCACCTGAGGAGCTGGTAAAGTTGACCTTGAAACAGGGCACTCTCTAGCCCAATGACCAAGCTCCCCGCAAGTGAAGCAACCCTGCGACAGTCTGCTACCCGCTAAAGGCCGGCCACCTCAGCCTGATGCACCTGACTGAAAACTACCTCGGCCCTGACTCTGGTCGGCACTATGCCCACTCTGATGGTGCTGGTCACCCTCTGAAACCTGTAACGCTGCCTGATATGGGCGACTAGGCTGGCCCAATTGGAACTCCTGATAAACCCGATCTCGAGTATCCCTTGACCTATGATGGGCTCCACTGAAGCTATCATCTGGCCTAGCCCCCTTGCTGCTGCACCCATGGGCCTTGCGACGGAGCTGCTTGATTGTGCGGGCATGGTCCACCACATCTAGAAATGATCGACATGCTGATAGCATAGACTGCAACTCAATCCTCAACTGCAGTCTGAAACCTCTAAAAAAGAATCGAGCCCGCTCCTCCTCTGTAGGTAGCATCAAGGTTGCAAGGCGAGACATTCAAGAAATCTGGCTTCGTACTTCGATACTATCATGGAGCCCTGTTCCAACCTCATGAACTCATCATGGAGTCTATCCATGACACTCTGTGGAATATATCGAGGCAGGAAGGCCTTAGAAAACTCCATCCACGATACCGTTGGTGAACCAGCAGGACTGGTCTCGACGAAGGAATGTCACCACTGTCTAGCTAGTCCGTCTAATTGATAAGCTTTGAACTCGGCTCCTCTAGACTCCACTAACCCTAATGTCTACAATCTCTCCCGGCAAGTAGTCAGGAACTCATGGGCATCCTCCCCCACAGCCCCAGAGAACCTCTGCGGTGATAGTCTAAGAAACACCCCGAGCATCTTCTGCTCTTAGAGAGGCATAACCCCATCCAAAGGGTCTGGCTGAACCACGGCCGGTGTTAGCGGCAGGCGAACCTCTGGGCCCGCTATCGCAGACTGGCCCTGTTGTGCTGGAACCAGCTCTGGGACTGGTGCTGGGGCTGGCTGCTACTACTGCATACCCCCAATAGCAGCTAGGATCTAGGCAAGCATACCCTGAAGATCCGAGGTGGTAGCTGGTACGGGCGGTCGCTGGGCTAGTCCCGGCTCCACTGGCTGAGGAGGAATCTGATCTACCCGAGGCTCTAGCTCTGGCTCTGGAGTCCTCGCTTTATCGCGGTCTGGTGCCGCAGCCCCACCTCGACCTCGGGGTAAGCCTACAGTGCGCGTGCGAGCCATTCTGCAATTGAGGGAAGCAAGTGAGATTTCATGAAACCAATAAGACACAACACACGAATAGAAGTCAAAACAAGAAAACATCCTAAGGACATCATGTAACCTCTCAAAGATAAGTCACGGACGTCTCCGCGCTTATCTTCATGACTCTACTAGATGCTAGTTTGGTACAAGTGAGACCAACGAACCTGGGGCTCTGATACCAACTTGTCATGACCCGATTTCTCGAATCAAGATGGCGCTTACCAACCAACCAATAGGCCAACCAAAACCTTATCCCGAAATTGAATAGTAGTGGGACTAAGGGTGGAAACTAACCTCAACTACACGGAAGCAACAAATACAACACACAAAGAGGGCGGAAACGAAACCAAACTATATATACAAGACACCTCCAAAAACCTGGAAGTCACAAGTACAGAACTACTAACAAGAGTATAAGTCCCAAAAGTGGACCACGAAAACAAACTGTCTCGAAGGCAAAAGACAAATCAAAATATAATTACAGAAGGAGACAGGTCATCCCACAATGCCATGTGCTCACCCTAGTCTCCTGAACTGACTGTTGCAGGTTCGATCTCAACCCTGGGAACTGGTGCTCGGGCCTGCATCATGAAAACATATGCAGAGTATAGTATGAGTACCAAAACAACAGGTACTCTATAGGCATCATGGGCCAACTGAGCAAGAATGGTAAAAAAGGGAAGATAAGATAGAATCAGCACAAACAGAGGTCAACAGATAACAGGAAACGAAAAAGTGGAAAGCAGGCTAAGAACAACTAAGATAAACCCAGCTGAGCCCACCATAAGACCCGCTGGGCACACTCGTGCCCAAGTTTAAATAAAATCTGAACGGACCCCCATCAGAAACGAAGGAAAACCCAACTCCAGAAGCCTTAAAACCCATGGGTCCTAGACCTGAAAAAGATATAACCTGGGCCACACCCAATCATCAGTCACAAGCTAGAAAAACTCATCAGCCTCGAGCTGGAATAGTACCTAGACCCAGCCCAATCATCAGTCTCGAGCTGGAAATACCAGATTCTAACAGGGTAACGTCAGCCGAGCAGCTAGGACTAGTAGCCTATGAGCAACAGCCTCACGCTAAAAATACCTGGCTGCATTTGTGTAACATCAGCTATGGACTGGATGCTAGCAGCCTACCCCCGACAGCCAGCACTGGAAATACTGGATGCTAACCGGGTAACGTCATCTGCGTACTGGAGCTACCAACCTTGACTAAGATAAAGCCACAAACAAACAAACCACACAACGCAAGACTACACACCACGGGCTCCCAGCCTCGCACTATCCAACCATCAATCGACACAACAACGCTAAATCTTCCGGCAGCATCCCAGAATAGTAGAAATAAGAGAGAAAGAATCAGAAGATCTGAACGCCTAAACTAAGGCTCAACTATCAGACCCAAGTCTGCTATACCAGCCTACAAGGACCTAGTCCATCCGAAACGGCGTCGGATACATACTCAAGTCAATAGGTGAATATGAATAAGGCAATTCTATCCTAGCCTATTCTAAGGCCAAAGCAATCACAGAAATCAACCAAATATCCCGAACCCACACATGCATCAATAGATAACCACCTAACAGATAACCCACAGCAAATCAACGGCAACCCAGATCAACAACTCAACCTAAAGCATGATACTAATCCCGAATAGCCCAAAAATCAACTCTAGATGAAGAAAAACAGAGAAGAAGAAGAACAATACTAGCTACCCAACCCCATATTTACACATATCAACTAGCATTTATGTATTCAAGCTCGATCTAGAAAGAAGGGAAGCCGTAACCTACCAGAAAGCCGATCACGCACGCTCGAAGTCACTTTGCTGGAGCTTTTCCCTTTTGAACGGCCTCAACCTGCTGCGACGCTATCATGTCACGACCCAGGGTAGCCCCTAGATGTAACACGGTGTACAAGACCCTGAGAGGCCTCATACAAGCCCTTAGCATACATAACATACAAGATAATACTGAAGTAAGAGTTCAGAAGAGCATTTTATATCTAAGCTTTAATCAAAACAGCGGAAGTCTACATCTCATGTCTCAAGCCATCTGACATAATAGAATAGAAATGAAGGTTTGGGGCGCAGCCCAGTACAATATAAAAAATAATGGAAAGCATGAAAATGTAAGAGTATGCATTAGTACAATAAAGTACCAAGTATGATAGCAATGCAAATAGGGCATAAAAACATGCTAGAATGACTTATAATCATGACATGTAATGGCCAGGCTAAAACATAATAAAACATAAGAAACATGAAGCATAAACCATGGCCAACACAAGCTATTCATCTTTCCTTTACTTTACATCATCATAAGAACACTTAACTTCATTAGCTGTGGGGAAATAGCCTTAACCAACATATGAGACCATGTGAGTTATCAACATGGAATCCGGTGTCTACCCCACACCAAAAATGGGTGTCCCACTTGCCAAGGTAAAAGCATGAACTCCTTAGCTTATGCTGATCCACTAGCTAGTGTCTATCATAGACCATCACCCTATGGTGGCACATAGGTTATGGGACATAGGTAATCGCCACTTGTCCACTTAGTACTAAGCATACTTCCAACAGATTAATCATAGTTCATTTTATCTTAGGTAGACATGGCTAATCGCCTATTGTCTATCCTTAGTCATGATTTCATTATTAGTAGACATGGGTAATCTCCTCTTGTCTATCCTTAGTCATGATTTCATTATTTGTAGACATGGGTAATCGCCTCTTGTCTACCTTAGGGAACATGGGTAATCGCCTCTTGTCTACCTTAGGGAACATGGGTAATCGCCTCTTGTCCCTTCATAGAATAGTTCCTTAATCGTGGATTCGAGCTTAGTTGAGCAAACCTTTCAATAAGTTATGAATCATTACGTGTGAGAAAACCTTTCACATTCATAGGTTGATCATTACATGAGAAACTCTTTCACAACTCAACATTTCCATTAACATATCATAAACTTCATAAAACATACATGAGCTCATAAGCGTCATATTTACATAGCTCATCATGCTCTTAACTCATAAATCATGGGTTCATAAGCTTCACCTCAAAACATGCAATTCAAAGCAAGCTAATACTTAGACGGACATAAATCAAGGCAATATAGTCATAATTGAGGGAACCCACATAATAGAGGTACATCCTAGATTTTTGATTGAACATGCATCTTTTCATAAAATATCCTCTTTTCATCTTTCACAGTCTTACATGAAATTCATAGCTTGATAATCATAACACTTAACTCAATTTATAAAGAGTTCATGCAATTCATCTTTTTCTCAAATCAACCCACAAACATAAGCATAATCATAAATTAGGGGAAACTTAACATGGACTCATGGGATTTGTCAAGTTGCATGTAAATCACGCTAAATCGTGCACTAGCTTACTTTACCATGCTAGATCGTGCACTATCAACCATAACATCAACAATGGAAAGCATAATGAAGAATCCATAAGAATTTGTCAAAACCCTAGCTCTCTTGGGCAAGACTAAACCTTGAAAACCTTAAGGAAAAGAGGACCTATTGGAGGAAAGACTCCAAATGGTGATTACTGTCATACCTTAATGCCAATGCCTTGAAATAAAAGGAGGATTGATGACCTTGATGAGAACCCAAGCTCTCTTCTTCTTCTTCTTCTAGTTCGTCTTGAGGGAGGAATAATTTTGGGAGATGAGAGTTGGAATGAAGGGATTAGGGCTTAGAAAGTATAAATAGGGCCAGGGTTAAGTGGAAAAATCGTCTAGAATAAGGAATAAACATTTAGGGAAAAGTCCAAAAAGCCCTTAAATAATACTGTCGGAGCCAATCGACGGACAGGATCTACAATACGTACATCCACTGACGGACCGTCCTGCTCTTCCGTCAATCGATTCAGAAAGTTCATTTTGGACTTAAAATTTGGCTAAGTATGGAAGGCATCTACGGAACCCATCTACGGCCCGTCAATCGAACTCCGAACTGTCCTGCTATTCCGTAGGTTAAGGTTCAGAAACTCAAAATTCATAAAGTTGGCAGGGCCATCAACGGTTCCCATCTACGGCCCGTCACTCCCCCAACGGTCCGTAGATGGCCTCTGTCGTCACTGGCACCAGAAAAATTTTAAAACTGTATTTTTTTCTTTCTTTTCAAAAACTGGGGTGTTACAATATCTCCCCCGTGGAAAAATTCATCCTCGAATGGAGATAAAGCTATCAAGGGAAGGGTGAAAGACACTTACTATCAACCCAACCTAAAACATGAAATCACATAATTCATATAGCAAAAATAATCAAGTTAGCTCATCTACTTAAAATTAAACTCTTCATGAACATGCATAATCAAAGAAATCATTGAAATCAACTATGACACATGAAATCAAAGAATGAACCATGACGGACTAGGTACCTCAAGCTAGAGGAGGATCGGTAGAGAAAAGATGAGGGTAATGGGACAATATATCGGTCTCGGCCTCCCAAGTAACACCCTCAACTAATTGATTCCTCCATAACACTTTCACAGAAGCAACTTCTTTATTTCTCAACTTCCAGACTTGCCGGTCTAGAATCTCAATCAGAATTTCTTCATAACAAAGGCTATCCTTAATGCCAAGATCTTCTAAAGGCACTATATTCAACGGATCGCCAATGCACTTCTTTAGTAAGGAGACATGGAAAATTTGATGCACCGATGCCAAATCATTTGGCAAGTCAAGCTCATAGGCAACCTTACCAACACGTCTCAAAATCTGATAAGGGCCCACATAGCGGGGACTAAGCTTCCCTTTCTTCCCGAATCTCATTACGCCCTTCATGGGTGAGACTTTCAAGTAGACCCAATCATCAACATCAAATTCTAATTCTCTCCTTCTAACATCGGCATAGGACTTTTGTCGACTTTGAGCCATTTCCAACCTTTCTCTAATAAGCCGAACTTTCTCCATAGCCTCATGTACTAACTTCGAGCCTATCAAAGTAAATTCCCCAACTTCAAACCAACCTATAGGAGATCTACACCTCCTACCATAGAGAGCTTCAAATGGAGCCATACTAATACTAGAATGGTAGCTGTTATTATAAGCAAACTCAATCAAAGGCGAATGATCATCCCAATTACCCTTGAAGTAAATTACACATGCTCTCAACATATCTTCCAAAGTTTGGATAGTACGCTCAGCTTGCCCATCGGATTGGGGATGAAAGGCCGTGCTAAGCTTCACACGAGTGCCAAGGCCCTTCTGGAAAGATTTCCAAAACTGAGAAGTAAATTGTGTACCACGATCGGAGATAATGGATAAAGGCACTCCATGCAACCTAACCATCTCCTTCAAGTACATCTTAGCATAATCCTCCGTCGAATAAGAAACCTTGATGGGAATGAAATGAGCTGATTTCCTCATACGATCTACAATCACCAAAATCGAATCATATTGTCGCCGAGTGCGTGGAAAGCCAACAATAAAGTCCATGTTCACATCTTCCCACTTCCAAGTAGGGATATCAATATCATGGGACAAACCTCCCGGCCTTTGGTGCTCAACTTTCACTTGTTGACAATTAGGACATTTAGCCACAAATTCTGCAATATTCTTCTTCATCCCATTCCATCAATAGATCTCCCGCAAATCATGTAGCTCCCGGGTGAATGGATTAATGAGAATTATAGGCCTCAATCAAAATTTTGTCCTCTTAAGTCATTTACATTGGGACCACACAAATGACCCTGATATCTGAGCACTCCATCTCTTCCTTGGGAGAAAGCCTCAACGGACTTTTTTAGCACCGCTTCTTTCAATTTGACTAGGTTCGGGTCAAGGTCTTGCTTAGCTTTCACATCATGTGCATAGGACGATTCTGAACCATTGTGAACCATAACACCACCTTTGGTGGAATCAACCAATCAAACACCCAAACGGGCAATTCTATGAACATCTCAAACTAGTTCCTTCTTACCCTCCCTTATATGGACAACACTGCCCATTGACATCCGAGTGAGAGCATCTGCCACCACATTAGCCTTGTTGGGGTGATAGATGACATTCATGTCATAGTCCTGTAATAGCTCAAACCACCTTCGTTGGCGAAGATTTAGATCCTTTTGCTTAAATACATATTGCAAACTCTTATGGTCGGTAAAGAAATCAACATGGACACCATACAAGTAATGCCTCCATATCTTTAGAGCAAACACAACCGCCGCTAACTCCAAATCATGAGTAGGGTAATTTTTTTCATACACCTTTAGTTGCCTTGAAGAATAAGCAATGACTTTCCCATTTTGCATAAGTACATACCCTAACCCAATTCTTGAAGCATCACAATAGACCACAAACCCATCGGACCCTTCCGGTAGGGTCAACACCAGAGCTGAGGTAAGTCTATCTTTCAACTCTTCAAAACTCGCTTCACACCTTTCAGACCAAGTAAACCTAGCCTTCTTTTGAGTTAGAGCCGTCAATGGTGAAGCAATTGAAGAAAACCCTTCAATAAACCTTCGATAGTAACCGGCTAAGCCCAAGAAACTATGAATATCTGAAGGTGATAGAGGTCTAGGCCAATTCTTAACCACATTCGTCTTCTTAGGATCTACCTCGACACCTTTACCGGAAACAATGTGACCAAGGAAAGCTACGGACTTTAACCAAAACTCACTTTTCTCAAACTTAGCAAAGAGTCTTTGGTCCTTGAGAACTTGCAACACAATCCTCAAATGATCAGCATGCTCACTATCACTCCTTGAGTAAATCAAGATATCATCGATAAACACAATGACGAAAATATCCAAGTATTGTCTAAACACCCGATTCATCAAATCCATAAATGCGGCCGGAGCATTAGTCAACCCGAAAGACATCACTAGAAACTCATAGTGCCCATATCTAGTCTAGAAAGCCATTTTTGGAATGTCATCTGCCCTTACCTTCAATTGGTGATAGCCCGAATGAAGATCAATCTTACAGAAATAACTAGCCCCTTGGAGTTGGTCAAACAAATCATCGATTCTAAGGAGAGGATACTTATTCTTGATAGTAACCTTATTCAATTGGCGGTAGTCAATACACATACAGAGTGAACCATCCTTCTTTCTAACAAACAAGATCGGAGCACCCCATGGAGAAATATTTGGTCAGATGAAACCCTTATCCAACAAATCTTTCAATTGTTCTTTTAGTTCCTTAAGTTATGTCGGAGCCATTCTATAAGGAGGAATAGAGATAGGTTGCGTACCGGGGAGAAGGTCAATACCGAAGTCTATTTCCCTCTTGGGAGGAACGCCGGGTAAATAATCGGAAACACTTCAAGAAATTCGTTAACAACAGGGACTGACTCAAGAGTAGGGGTTTAGGAATTCACATCCCTCACCCTAACAAGATGGTACATGCAACCCTTAGAAATCATCTTTCTAGTTTGTAGACAAGAAACAAATTGACCCTTAAGCATAGAATTTCCCACTTTCCACTCTAGGATAGGCTCATCTGGAAATTGGAACTTTACCATTCGGGTCCTACAATCAATAAAGGCACAACAAGAATGCAACCAATCCATCCCGAGGATAACATCGAAGTCTAGCATATCAAGCTCTACAAGATCCACATGAGTGACTCTATGGAATAAAGAGACGGAATAATTTCTATAGACTCTCTTAGCTACAATAGATTCACTGATAGGAGTAGAGACACGGAATGGATCTAGCAACACATCCGAAACAACATCAAACTTCATAGCCATATAAGGCGTCACAAAAGACAACATAGCACCGGGATCAAGCAAAGCATAAACATCAAAGTGGAAGATTTTCAACATATCGGTAACCACACCGGGAGAACCCTCTTGCTCATAACTGGCCTGAAGTGCATAGAACTGGTTTTGCTTTTGATTTCCACTAGAACTTGCCATATTTTGGGGTTGAGCCCTTCGATGATTTTCTCCTCCCTTCTTAGTAGCCCAGGGACAATCCCTTACTTTATGACCCATCTTACCACATCCAAAACATGCATTCGAACCGGCTAGACAAGTACCCTCATGTTTCCTCCCACACTTGGCACAAGTAGGCAATGAGGAGCCACTACCATTTCCTCGTTGAGGCTTAGGGTTAGACACCCTTCCTTTGTTTAACTTAGGAGGAGCGTTGGAAGAACCTTGATTAGAGAACCTTTGCCAAGGCTTAAAACGACCATGTCCATCGGACCTTGAATGAGATAAACAACCATCACCGGTCTTAGCCCTCTTAGAGTCCCTAGACCTTTCCTTGAGCTTCTCCTCCTCTATTTGTTTTGCATGAATCATGAGGCGATAAATATCCATATCATTAATAAGCATGGCGGTACGACACTCCTTGACCACCATTTTGGACACTCCCAAAACAAATTTGCTCCTTCTTGCCCTATGATCCGCAACCATAGAAGGAACATATCGACCCAATTGTGTGAATTTCAAAGCATACTCTTTCACACCCATACTCCCTTGACGAAGGTTGATGAACTCAAATACCTTAGCCTCTCTCATCTCAAGGGGAAAGAATCTATCGAAAAAAGCACCCTTGAATCTCTCCCAATCTAGAGGACCTTCATCAACCGTAATCTCACTCTTTAATTGGTTGTACCAAATTTGAGCGACACCTTTGAGTTGGTAGGCGGCCAATTCCGCCTTTTCCGTTGGTGACACTCCCATGATCATCAACACTTTATAAACCTCATCAATAAACTCTTGAGGATCTTCCTCCACTTTAGAATCGTGAAACTCCGGAGGGTTCATCCTAGTGAAGTCCCTCACTAGTGACGCTGCCGTACCCACATTTGGGTTCACGGGGGCCACAACCTCCCTATTGGCTTGAGCCATCACGACTTGGGCCAACATATGAAAAGCATCCCTGAACTCCGCATTGGTTACTTGCTCGGCCAAAGGATCGATCGGAACTTGAGGAGCTTGAGGAGGAGTTTCTTGCTCTTCATTAACGCGTAGTATAGGGATTAGGAGAGAGACATATAGAGTAACACTCTATTGCACGACTTAAGGATAATGAAGAAGTGGAGTTTCCTAATTATCTTGTAGCCTCTCATTCATAAATGTGGCACGTTTCACACTCATGAACAAGACTCTACTCGACGTGGATTATGAGACATCCTAGATTCTTTCTAAAACCTTGTGCTCAGATACAAAGTTTGTCACGACCCAGGGTAGCCCGTAGATGTAACACGGCGTACAAGACCTCGAGAGGCCTCATACAAGCCCTTAGTATACATAACATAAAAGATAATACAGATGTAAGAGTTCAGAAGATCATTTTATATCTAAGCTTTAATCAAAACAGCGGAAGTCTACATCTCATGTCTCAAGCCATCTAACATAATAGAATAGAAATGAAGGTTTGGGACGCAGCACAGTAAAATATCCAAAATAATGGAAAGCATGAAAATGTCACAAGGTTAAGCCCTCGGACATAGGAGACCTCACCAAGTCTTCACGATCACTAGAACTGACTAGCCACGAGTGGGATGAGAGGAGCCGACAAACCCTACATCAATAGAATCAATGTAGGCAAGAGTATGCGTTAATACAATCAAGTACCAAGTATGATAGCAATGTACATAGGGCATAAAAACATGCTAGAATGACTTATAATCATGACATGTAATGGCCAAGCTAAAACATGATAGAACATAAGAAACATGAAGCATAAACCATGGCCAAGACAAGCTATTCATCTTTCCTTTACTTTACATCATTATAAGAACACTTAAGTTCATTAGCTGTGGGGAAATAGCCTTAATCGACATATGAGACCATGTGAGCTATCAACATGGAATCCGGTGTCTGCCCCACACCGAAAAGGGGTGTCCTACTTGCCAAGGTAAAACCATGAACTCCTTAGCTTATATGGATCCACTAGCTAGTGTCTATCATAGACCATCACCCTATGGTGGCACATAGGTTATGGGACATGGGTAATCACCACTTGTCCACTCGGTACTAAGCATACTTCCCACAGATTAATCATAGTTCATTTTATCTTAGGTAGACATGGGTAATCGCCTCTTGTCTATCCTTAGTCATGATTTCATTATTAGTAGACATGGGTAATCACCTCTTGTCTATCCTTAGTCATGATTTCATTATTAGTAGACATGGATAATCGCCCCTTGTCTACCTTAGGGAACATGGGTAATCGCCTCTTGTCCCTTCATAGAATAGCTCCTTAATCATGGATTCAAGCTTAGTTGAGCAAACCTTTCAACAAGTTATGAATCATTACATGTGAGAAAACCTTTCACATTCATAGGTTGAGCATTACATGAGAAACCCTTTCACAACTCAACATTTCCATTAACATATCATAAACTTCATAAAACATACATGAGCTCATAAGCTTCTTATTTACATAGCTCATCATTCTCTTAACTCATAAATCATGGGTTCATAAGCTTCACCTCAAAACATGCAATTCAATGCAAGCTAATACTTAGAAAGCCATAAATCAAGGCATTTAGTCATAATTGAAGGAACCCACATAATAGAGGTACATCATATATTTTTGATTGAACATGAATCTTTTAAAAAAATATCCTCTTTTCATCTTTCATAGTCTTACATGAAATTCATAGCTTGATAATCATAATCCTTAACTCAATTTATAGAAAGTTCACGCAATTCATCTTTTTCTCAAATCAACCCACAAACATAAGCATAATCATAAATTGGAGGAAACTTAGCATGGACTCATGGGATTGGTCAAGTTACATGTAAATCACGCTAAATCATGCACTAGCTTACTTTACCACGCTAGATCGTGCACTATAAACCATAACATTAACAATGGAAAGCATAATGAAGAATCCATAAGAATTTGTCAAAACCCTTGCTCTCTTGGGCAAGACTAAACCTTGAAAACCTTAAGGAAAAGAGGACTCATTGGAGGAAAGACTCCAAATGGTGAACACTATCATACCTTAATGCAAATGCCTTGAAATAAAAGGAGGATTGATGATCTTGATGTGAACCCTAGCTCTCTTCTTCTTCCTCTAGTTCTTCTAGACGGAGGATTACTTTTGGGAGATGAGAGTTGGAATGAAGGGATTAGGGCTTAGAAATTATAAATAGGGCCAGGGTTAAGGGGGAAAATCGTCTAGGATAAGGAATAAACATTTAGGGAAAAGTCCAAAAAGCCCTTAAATAATAATGTCGGGGCTAATCGACGGACAAGATCAACGGTTCGTACATCCATTGACGGACCGTCCTGCTCTTCCGTCAATCGATTCAGAAAGTTCATTTTAGACTTAAAATTTGGCTAAGTCTGGAAGGCATCTATGGAACCCATCTATGGCCCATCAACCGAACTTCAAACTATCCTGCTATTCCGTAGGTCAAGGTTCAGAAACTCAAAATTCAAAAAGTTGACAGGGCCATCGAGGATTCCCATCTACGGCTCGTCACTCCACCTACGGTTCTTAGATGGCCTCCGTTGTCACTGGCACTAGAAAAATTTTAAAACTGCATGTTTTTCTTTCTTTACAAAAACTAGGGTGGTACACAAAAATAGAATCACAGCATCAATACGGTCATTTAGACATTAAAAACATCAAATTCAGAGACAAACCAATTTCGGATTCAAAATCAGGAATGTGGGACACGCTCTGGATTTTCCAGAATTGACTCCTTGAAGAGGTCCTAAATCCTCCCCCGAACTCGTATTCCAAAACGGAACACTAATCGGGGCTCAAATGAGCCCCATCCAAGCAAAACAAGAAACGCAAAACATTACACAATTTAAGCCAAGAAAGCAACTTACGCCTCAAATTCATGCCAATCGAGGAGTACCCAACGCTAACCAACAAAAAACACACGAAACCAACGATATTCTGAACGCCTGTAATTCGAATCACCGAAAACCGACAACCGCGGAGGGAGATATGATTTTTGGAAGTTTAACTACAAATGAGCCTCGACCTCCACTTAAATACCGTTGAACCCCGCTCTTGTCTGCGATCACGGCAAAAGCTCCGCAAACGCAGAGAGAAACAAACCACAGCTCCGCGAATACGGCCCCAGGCCCGCGAACGCGGAGAACAAGAACTCCACACTCACACAGACCTCCGCAAACGCGGCCCCAAGCCTGCGAACATGGATAACAAGGATACCCCACACACCACAAACCTCCGCGAACATGGAGCAAGGGGTCTCAGACCTCCACAAATGTGGAGAACCCACGGGAAAGTGGAGCACCTACACCAAGACCTCCGCGAATGCGGCCTCTTGCCCGCAAACGCAGAGTAGACTCCCTCACTCCTCCGCAAACACGAAGCCTATCCCTCAAATGCGGAGAGATAGGATGTTTGCATTTTGACAGCTGCAACAGCTGAGTTTTGGCAACTCTAAAATTCCAACGGGGTGCTCGGAATTCATTCGGAACCCCGTGCACGTAAACGAGATATGCTACCCCGTCCAATTCAACTTTTCAGACCCAATGGCGCAGTCAGAATTTCAATACAAGGTCGTTTCTACAAAAACTGGGTCCCATACCCAATGGGGCAGTTTAACCAATTTTTACCGGAGGCCTCAGATCTTAATCGGAAGTAGGGCTGCATATCGGTCGGTTCGGTTCGGTTTTGAACATTATCGGTTTTGCTTATTGGTTATCGGCTTGTAGACATGTTAAACCGTTGAAAATCATTAAGTTATCGGTTAATCGGCTATCGGTTAATCGGTTATTTACCCTTATCGGTTCGGTTATCGGGTTAACCGTTAACATATCACACAATTTTTAAAAATTGAAAATCACATGAAGAATTGAAGACTGAAGACAATGCAATTAAACTCAATATGTAACTATGTCCTGCAGAAAGCAAATTTCCAATCACCGAAACAGAAAGGCAAAAGCAATTTGATTATATCATCAAATACATAACAGTTCAATACCTATCATCTAGTAATAACAAATGAAGATTAAGTTGCAGTAAAATAATTTTCATTAGAGATACTGAATCATACAAACATACAATGCAACAACTGCTGAAAAAAAAGTTGTTATCAGCGGAGCTGGTCGCGAAAGAATCATTGTTTCGCCAAGCAACATGAAGCAATGGACCTGCATGGGATTGTATAACAACAGTGAGAAAATATGCAAAACAAAACAAAATCTTTCCTTGCCAAGATATGAGGTAAAATATAAAGAATAATTGAGACAGAACAAGGGCAACAAAACACCTGAATGAAAATGAAATTGCTGCTTCGATTCTCCAGACTTCACATTCCAAACAACGGCAGTTGTATCAACACTACCGCTAAGGAGATAATCGCCTTTCTTGTTCCACTTTAAAGAGATGATTGGGCCTTTATGTTTGTTAAGAGTACTAACCAATCCCCTGGATGAAAAGTCAGTAAGAGAAAACAAGACATGAAAAGTGGTGGCAATTTATACATTCAATCTTCAAAACAAGTTTTTCCTCAATGCCCCTTACCAGTTTATTTCCAGATTCTGGCTTGGCCATCATAAGAACCTGTCACAAGCAGGGTACCCTCGCTCTGTACCAGAAAAAGTCATAAATACAAGATTGAATAATAACAAGAAAATAAAATTGGTAACCACAAGCAATGCAGTCTAATTTCAGAAAGTCCACCAGAAAAGTATAGATCAACGAAAGTTAGCCCAAAATAAGCAGTAGAAAACTCACATTCCAGTCAAGTGATATAACATCCTTGTTTTTCTCAGTTGCTTGACTTTCCAAATGGTTCAAAACCAAAACATTTGGGATAGTAGAATTACATGGATCATCTCCAATAGTCCAAATTCTAGCAGTACAGTCTCCAGATCTAATGTGATATTACACATGGTTAGCTATAATAGAGATGATTCCTTAGACGAGTCTAAAACTACTCTCAACCTTTTAGCTAGGAGAAAAAAAATAGAAGTATGAATATGAACATCAGTTGATTCAACACATTACACATTACACAACACAACAACACTTATATATTTACAATTAAGCAGTGAACACCCACCACTCAACATAGCAGCAAGCCAGCAACTCATGTCTCATAGCCTCGCACAATATCACAATTCATTATTCAATCACTTAATACCCAACACTGAACATGTACACTATACAGTAGTACACAATGTCACAAGTCACAACAGCAATAGGCCAACAGCCACAACACAGCAACACTTAAAGAAATTTCTCAACACAAATAACTGAATAAAACAGCAGCACTACAAGCTGCAACATTGCAGAAGTCAAATGTCGCACAGCTTAAAATTGTCTAACTAACATAAAGCCACTGCAAGTCTGCAATAGCCCACAGCCCCACACAGGCACAAACAGAATTTCAAAAATTCAAAATAGTAGTCGCACAACCTGAAAATTAAGTCCAAACTCCAAACATAATACTAATAGTTCATGTTCAAGTAAACAAAATAATAACTAGTCAATCCTTAAGAGTTGACGATTCTGGTTCCTGTTTTCCAAACAACGCTCAACATGCCTCCTCAATGAGGTAGTCCCAGTATTGTGCGAATGGTAATAAGTAACACGACCACAATGAATACATTTTACTGTCCACAATCAATCTTCTTTTTCTTCAAGTTTTTCATAGTGATTCCAAACAGGTGATCGGGCACTAGAACCATGACGTCGAGGCATGATGAAATCTGATTAACAAAGAAACAGAGAAAGTATTAGATAATGAAAGAGAAGTCAAGATGAACTGATGAAGAACACCAAGTTCTACTTAGAGCTTGCTTTGCACAAATATTTGTATTAACCAATTTAACATAATAAAAGTCCATCTCTATATTAAGACATCTACCTTCCTTCTCCTTTAGTAGAGTTAGTGAAGGAAACCTCCAATTTTACATGTCATCAATGCAAAGTTCTTTTCCAAGTTTAGCCAAATCTAAAGAGAAATAAGATAACAAGTCAAGTCTCAAGGCTTAAACAAAAAAAGTATTAAATAAACTATTCACAATCTTTCGTCAATGAGGTTCTTTTCTTACCTTGTTCAAGTTGCTCAAGAAAATCTAAATCTTCCTCAATATTTATGGGTTGTGGCTCACTCCGAAGCCAATCTTGAAGGCACACTAGAGCTTGTACCAATTTAGGTGTTAATGAACTCCTAAACGAATCAAGAATGCGCCCTCCGGTACTAAAAGCACATTCAGATGCCACACTTGAAACAGGAATAGCCAACACATCTCGAGCCATCTCAGAAAGAGATGGAAATCTTGGTGAGTTAACTTTCCACCAAAGCAATACATCAAAATCTGGTTTTCCAATTTCAGTATCTTCTTCAAGATATTTAACTAATTCTGACTTTAAACCTGCTCCTCCTCCTTTAGATGTATGCCTATCTAATTCCTCAAAAAAGTTCCCAAAATCTCCTACTCGTGCAAACCTTGAATCAGAAGTATCCACCTCATTAGAAGAAAGTAGGCCACTTTTATCATTTGAATCAGGCTTTACATACTCATTAAACAAAGATTCCATGTACGTTCGCACACCACTTTCTATAGCAGCCCCTTTGTCTCCAAACATCTTCTTAAGTGCAAAGCGAAGAGTGTTAAATTTATGACGAGGATCCAAAACACATGGTATGAAAAGCATCTTATTCATTTTTTCAGTATCACCCCAATATTTGTCAAATTTCTCCTTCATATTTTCTGCCATTTTAGCCAAAACACGATCTTCATTTGATATCAATTGATTCAAGTAAACACCAACTTGACAAATTTCAAGAAAATGAAAGTTTGATGTAACATATCGTGATCCAGATATCTTCAAAGTAAGATTAAAAAACATTTCAAGAAAATTTGTAATTCTCTTTACACTCTCCCAATCACTACTCAAAAGTGTACCTGTAGGATTTTCATCCATAATATCAACAAACTTAAGATGTAGTGCCAAGCCAATATCACGATCGGCGTACTCAACAATTGCACCTTCATATTCAATAACCCTACTCAACATCATGTAGGTGGAATTCCACCTTGTAGGAACATCCAAGCATAAAGACTTTTTAACAAGATTTTCATCTTCACAACATTCTTGAAACTTTTTCCACCTAGCAGGAGATTGCCTAATGTATCTCACTACTTGCCTAACTCGTTCAATAGACACATTTGCTTCTTTTGTACCATCTTGAACAATAAGATTTACAATATGAGCCATACACCTTATGTGAAGGTGACTACCACCCATTAGGTTGGTCCCCCACTTAGTTAATTGCTTAGACAACTCAGTTATTGCCACACTATTTGAACTAGCATTATCAACTGTAACCGTGAAAATCCGTTGCAATCCCCACTCATGTAAACACTTACTAATACACTTTCCAAGATCTTCACCTCTATGACTAGAGACTGGACAAAAATTGATAATTCTTTTATGCAAAGTCCAATTTTTATCAATCCAATGAGCAGTAATGACCATATAATTGATTCTTTGTATGGAAGTCCAAGTATCAGTGGTTAAAGACACCCTTTGTTGTGTTTCATTGAAAACAGCCATCAACTTATGTTTTTCTTCATCAAAAAGATTAAAACAATCACGAGTCACAGTGGTACGAGAAGGAATGTGGAAACAAGGTTGTGCTACTTTCATAAATTGTTTAAAACCTTCTTTTTCAACAAATCTGAAAGGAAGTTCATCAAGAATTACCATACGACACAAGGCCTTCCTACACTCTTCCTGATCAAATTTCCATGGAAAAACAACTACATCGCCCTTGTTACCCCCTACCACTGGTTGAAATGCTAATCTTGATTGTTTGATATCAATATTATGAGCCATCTTCGGGCATCTGTTTAAATGAGTAAGCATTGCCGTTGTACCATGTTCTTTTGTATTAGCAAAATATTCTCTCTTACAATAGTTGCAAACACCCTTTTCACTTCCATCAGAATCATTTTTACGAGTAAAATGATCCCACGCACGAGATCTTTTTTTCCTTTCTTTCCTTACTTTGGACTCAACAGTTTGAGTTTGACATATTGCATTGGTATTAGAAGCTCCACTTTCACCGACAACCTTATCAATTATGATATTTTCAGCCATGATACTTTCACCAAAAACTGCGAAAATATATAAAATAATTATTTATTGATATATTTTTTATAAGAGGATGATGCAGCCCTGGAACTGTTGAAGGAACTAAACAAAGACTAAGTAGTTTGTTAAAGCAAGAACTACAAAGTACAAACAGTAGGGTAAGTAGAATCAGAAGTTACACACAAGACAATAGACACATCACACAAACCAGCAAGTAGAAGACAACAAAGTTCAAACAAATGAGCCAAAATGCCAAACTAAATGCCAATTCAAAGAAAAAACAGTAATGCCAATTTAACTATTTCAATTGAAGTTTCTCATTAATCAAATCCAAACGTCGCAATGAAATCGTGAAATAAAAGTGCAATTTAGCCTTACCAGTTGCAGATATTGAGAAATCGTAAGCGCCCGAGCTGAGCAGAGCAGTGAGCAGTGAGCAGGGAGCAGTGAGCAGTGAGCACTGAGCAGAGTTCTATCTGAGAGTGAACTTGTGAGCTTCTAAGTTCTGAGTCTTCTAACTTCTGAGAGTGGAACGAGACACGGAGACAGTGTGAGAGTGAGCGACCGAGTGTTCTAACACCTAATTAAGAATTCACAATCATTTTCTCATAAATCAAATCCCAACATCACACTTCATAGTGAAATCTTGAAATTAAGTGAATTTAAAGTTTTGACTCGTTGAGTTGTCGTCCTCACCTGAGACAGTGGATGAGGAGTGAGACTTGCCGTTACCTTGCCTGAGAGGCTGAGACCCTGAGTGACTGGAGCAGCCGTCGCCTCGCCGGACGCCGAGCAGTGCCGCTTTGTATGTTTGAACTTTGGAGAAACGGGAAGAGCTGCGCTTTGGAGTTTGGAGAACTGAAGAAGTTCAAAAAACCCTAACTGAGAGTGAGAATTGGGAAATTAGAAATAGGAAATGCAGGAATAAAAATAAGGGGTCTTATCGGGGTATCGGGTAACCCGAAAATATTTCCTTCCCAACCCGAGACCCGAACCGTTAATCCAATAATCTTAATCAGTAAACCGAGCCCCGAACCAATAACCCAATATCCCAAACCGTTAGCCCAATAAACCGAAAATCGGTTCGGGTTAACGGTTTGGCCCGAATTTTGCACAGGCCTAATCGGAAGCTCCCGAAAGTTCTCGTAGGGTCATTCTAGAAAAAATTCGGCATTCTAGATCCAACCAAGCTGTCAAAATTTCCATTCGAGAGTGTTTTCAAAGAGTGTTGACCAAAGTCAACTTTAAGCCAAATTTCGAAGGCTAAAGAGTTAACTGGCCCCAGAATCACACCGGAAACCCCGGGACTTGGGCAAACCATGCTTCTAGGCTAATTTGGCTGCTCCTGAGCTGATGGAACCATCAGAATTCCCATCTGAGGTCTTTTACCTGAAGTTATGACCGAAATCAACTTTTCAAGATTCAAAAGCTCCAAAACAGGAAAATATGCATAAAAACAAAACGAACGACCAGACGACCGAACAGTCAGTGTCATCAAGTCATAAATGACTTGGGGTTGCTTCATGAATTCTCAAAATGACATAAAGGAGGCATTAACACAGAAATGAACTAGAGGGTCATTACAGTCTCAAATACCAATCATACTAAAGGCTGTAACAAAAGTTTAGAAAAGTAGGGGTGAGTATAATCTACATGTTTTAAGTAGGCTTGGCTGACTTAGTATAAAGTAATAAATCAAACTTATGAAATAAACTATGAAACGCTTCCACCTGCATATAAAAAAGTCTCATTCTGGCATCGATACCGCCATTTTATTTAAGAACAGTGTGAGTAAAGTATACATGCAAGGTTACAAACAATTTCTCATATTATCAGGCAAATTACACAACAAACAAAGCTGCCCAATGAAATTCAATGTAATGATTAAATGATGTGATGGAACCAAGGTTGTCGCACAACCTGTCATATACACCTTGCCAAGCTTCAGCTTCTAGACAAGGACCCATGGTGGACTCATAGTCCATAAGCCAATTTCATAAACTAAATATCTCATCAACTTGCCACCTAGCTCGTGCTCAAGAATAAAAGTAAGGTGTCTCATTTTGTTTCTACAAATAGTACTTCTCTAGCATCTCAGATTCCCATAATCAATGGCATGGTAAATGAGGATGAATACATCACAACACATAAAACACAAAGATATGATCAATTCAACAGAGGTCTAAAAGAGTCCAAAGTCTCAAAACACAATAAATCGTGATGTACACCCGCATATGGAAAAACAGTGGAAGAATTCATTTGAAATAAGCCTTTACCATTTCGAAATATTCCTTTCATTTTAAGATGTGATAAAAAATAAGTTCAAGCCCCTAACTCGGGCACTTCAAGTAAAATATGCTAGAATAATCATCTCAAACTCCTCTCTCGGGCAATCTCATGAATCACATGCTCTCATAGCAAATATTGATATCACATAAGGTCCCCACACTGGCTAAGCATCACATACAAGCCACCCACACGGGCAAAACCATGCAAATAAGTCCCCACATGGAAGAAACAATGAAGTATATAATTACCAACATCTCAATATAATACTACTATCCCATCCCATAGTCTAGTTCATAAGAATGATCAATTCCCCAATCCAGTCTAGAGGAAGGATAACCCAAACCTACTTCGAAGGCCGAAACTTCACCCAAACCACTCTATTGAAGCTTTTCTTCTACCAAAAAATCTCTGAAATGATTTCCAACTATCAAGAATGTAAAGGATTCATCAATAGGGCTTCAACGATACCCATATAGCTAAGGTTAGGAACCAGGGTTAAAATAGTCTAAAATATTTTCTAGAATCGAGAAAGGTAAAATCAAAATTTTATTTGCAAAACGTGCTCTACAAGTAAAGAAGACTTCGAGGTTGAAAACCCTATTAAAATCGAGCAAGAAACCAGTTTAAAATCAAGAAATTATTAATTTTCCTAACATGGAGGAAACCCCCCAAAACCCACATTTGAAATGCAGTTAAAAATGAGAAATTTTTAAAACACTTTGTAAAAATTAGTTTACCCACAATACAAGGACCTTAAATCCTGAAATCCATTCAAAATCGACCTTCAAATCAATAATTTTTTATTTCTCTACTTTGGTGTTTAAAATCTCCACTTTGTGGATATAAATCATGAAATATGAAAGGAATATTCTTGGGAAAAGGGTAAAATAGGGTTAGAAATATGTACACAATGATTATGAAAGAAAAACGCATAAAAATAACCTCAAACCGACCTTTCTCGCTCCAAAAATATCAAAAATATGAAATGGGTTCGAATAGATATTTAACTTTGCGATTGCGTCACCAAAACGCATTTTCGATCGCTAAAAGTCTATTGTTTTGTTGCTACAAGTGTGCACCAACAACCTTTAAAACATATTTTTGACCCTCGAAACTCATCTGGAATCCTATAAACATGAACTAATAGTCCAAATTCATCATAAAACATGTTTTGGAAATAATGGAATTGTTAGATTGAAAAAAAAAAGATGTTTAGGACCGAAATACCCCCTCGGAACCCATTTACTCCAAAAATTCAATATTTTACCTTAATATCCAAATCACAACCTAAATTCTCGAGACTCTAACCGGCCACCTTATTAGACCAAACTTGACCTTCTAGACTTAATGAAACTGATAGAATCACCATCAACGCTAGGATCACGAATTGTTTACCAAAGTAAACCATTTCAATATAACTCAAGTCAAAAGGCTCAAAACAACTAATATCTCACCCGATCATATCGAGGACCACAGTAATCATATCCGCACCACATAATAAGCATGAAACAATGAATGGTAGGGCATAATGGTTATTTCACACATAAATATAGTTTCTCAAAAAATGAGACATTACATCTCGGTGTTAAGTAAATACCAACATAATAGACATAATCACATTCATATCAAAATACATGGAAAGACACATTTTAGACTACCAATCCAATCAAAAGGTCATATAAGAGTAGCTCCTTTCAAATCATGGTTTCATTAATTTTTCATATTAAACACTTACATGTCTAAGCATCTAAATCATTATTTCATTCGTGTGTGAGAAAACCTTTCACAAATCATTGATTCTTTTCTCAAAAGCATCGATAATTCATAAATCATCGTTTTCATAAAACATGCATAACTTTCATAATAATGACTCATAAGTTAATAAACTCTATTCATAAGTGCATAGTCATAATTAAGTATAAAGCATGGGTCCAAATGAAATCTATAAAAAATTATGTCATTGAATCAAATCATGTATAATAAAATTGAAAATAGACAATTAAATCATAGCAAATAGGACCCATGAAGACCTTCATGAAACCCTAATAGAATTCGGTAAAATTAAATAGTAGATTGGGACTCTTTTGGGACCCAATGGATGAAAGAATTCCATTGGTGAATCAAAGCCATAACAATGGATAGGAAAACCTTGAATCTTGATGAAACCCTAACTTCAAACTTGAGATCTTGAGAGAGAATTTGGAGAAGAAACCTTGAGAGATTTTTGTGAGTTTGAGTGAATGGGAGGGAATGGATTAGGTTTGAAGCGTAGAAATAGTTATAGGGGTAGTTATAGGTTCAAACTTACATAGTTTAGGGGTTAATTGGGTAGAAAAAGACAAAAATACCAATAATTAAAAACTTCCAGAGGACCATACGACTTCGATCTACGATCCGTAGGAACTTATACGGACTGTCCTAGTCAGTTGTAGAATCATTTATTTGGACTCAAAATTCTGATCAATTCCATGAGACATTTCTACGGACCGTCCCACTTTCTACAGTTCGTAGAGCCAACTCGTAGAACCCAAGTTCAAGTCCAAAATTTCTCTAAGTCTTGATCACATCTTCGGATCCCACCTACGACCCGTCAAACATCCTATGATTCATCATGTCCATTCGTAGGTCATACATCATAGACTTGAAATTTCCAAAACTCAACAAAGGACATACAACTACCTTCCTACGGCCTGTAGGACTTCCTACGGTCCTTAGATAGGACTCGTAGACCACTGCTTCAGAGCCAATATTGAACTTTTCCATTTGAATATGACTTTCCAATTTCTGAGATTATACAATATATTCCCCTTGGGAACATTCATCCCCTAATGGGACTCAAGTTAGAATGAATAGAGTAGGAGCGAAACTAACAACTCAACATGAATGCAAATCTCATCAAAATGTGTATAAACAAGGATAAATCACTCCAAGCTAAATCATAATATCAAAAATCAAGTTTTCATGAACATGCATGCATATGGAAATATGCGAATGACTAAAATGCATGAATCCGAAAGAATGACCAATGAGGAACTAATACCTCACGCTAGAATAGGAGCGAAGGGAAAGAGATGAGGATACATGGACATCATATCGGCTTTAGCCTCCCAAGTAGCACCCTCAACTTTTTTATTCTTCCAAAGAACTTTCATGGGAGCAACTTCTTTATTTCTCAACTTTCAAAGTTGATGATCCAAAACTTCAACCCGAACTTCTTCATACAGAACACTTTCCTTAACTCCTAATGTTTCCAAAGTCCCAATGGATGTTGCATCTGCAACACACTTTTTCAACAAAGAGACATAGAATACCGGATGTACTGCTGCTAACTCATTAGTTAACTCTCATTCATAAGAAACCTTGCCAATACACCTCAAAATGTGATATGATCCCGCATAACAATGACTAAGCTTCCCTTTCTTTCCAAATTTCATCACACCATTCATGCGTGAAATTTTCAAATAAACCCAATCATCAACATCAAATTCAAGCTCTCTTCATTTAACATCGGCATAAGACTTTTGTTGACATTGTGCCATTCTCAACCTTTAACGAATAAGTCGAATCTTTTCTGTAGCCTCATGCACTAACTCCGGCCAATCAAAGCGACCTCACCAACTTCAAACCAACCAATAGGATACCTACACCTCCTACCATATAGATCCTAAAATGGTGCCATCCCAATACTAGAATGATAGCTATTATTATAAGAAAATTTGATCAAAGGCAAATGATCATCCCACTTACCCTTGAAATCAATTACACAAGCACTCAACATATCTTCCAAAGTCTGAATAGTATGCTCGGCTTTTCCATTTGTCAGAGAATGAAAAGTTGAGTCAAGCTTCACTTCGGTACCAATACCTTTCTAAAACGCCCTCAAAAACGGAGATGTAAATTAGGTACCACAATTGGACATAATGGGAAGGGTCACTCCATGAAACATTACCATTTCCCAAATATAAATCTTGGCATACTCTTCGAATGAAATAAAAGTCTTTAGCAGAAGAGAGTGAGCCGATTTCATCATTCCGTCCATAATAACCCAAATTGAGTCAAACGATAACAGGTACAAGGTAAACCCGTAATGAAATCCATATTCAAATCCTCCCACTTCCATGTAGGAACACTAATATCTTAAGCCAAACCACTGAGTTTCTGATGCTCAACTTTCATTTGTTGACAATTTGGACACATAGCCAAAAATTCTACAATATCTTTTTATCCCATTCCACCAATAGACCTCCTACAAATCGTGGTACATCTTTATGATGTCATCACTCAGTTCTTTAGTTATGATGGCACCTACTATAATCCACCAGTAGGTAAAATGATAAGTAATGAGTATAAGGGTAGAACTAAACAGAAATAACACTAACAATAAAATAAGACGAAAGTGGAAGTTAACAAAAAAATTTATATAGAATAGAATCCCCCCAAGAACTTGGAAGTCACGAGTATAGAGTTGTCTTGATAATATAAGTCCCAAAATTGGACCACAACAAGCCGTCTCAAAGGCAAAAGACTAGCTAAACATATACACAAAAGGATATAGGGTGATCTAAGATGCCAAGCGCTCACCCTCATCTCTGATCTTGAAAAGCTTCAAAAGATGTCATGAACGATCACCGCTGGTAGCTGGCACTAGAACATGCATCATGAAATAGATGCAGAGTGTAGCATGAGTACAAAAACAAAGGTACTCAATAGGCATTAAACACCGACTAAGGAAGAAAGGTAAAAATAATATGAAAACATAGAATCTACACACAAATAGAGGTCCAAGAGGATATGAAAGAAAGCACACGAGTATATCAAAAAATATAAGTACAACTAAACTAAACCTATCTAGACCCCATAAGCCTATAAGGTACACTTGTGCAGAAGGTTACATAAAAACTAAATAGACCCTAATAAGCCCGACAAGTACAAAAAATAGTTAAAACTACATGAGTAAAGTTCCCCGAATCAAGATCCAATAATTGTATGATATGCCTCGAACCCCAAGTGATGTCCTTAAACAAGAGGTAATGGCCTCGAACCATAAGGTATTAGCCTTAGAAAAGAAATAATGGCCTCGAACCGTAAACATCGGCCTTGAACCAGAAATAACAGTCTCAAACCATATGCATCAACCTCAAATCGAAAATATCCACAGTATCCGATCAACTCCCAACCCAACGAGCAAGAGTGAAAGGAAGCGTGTCGACTCTGAAGAGAATCTCAATATCAGAACCAAGTCACCGTGGAACGATGTCCACCCACAAGCATCAATAGAAGGCTCCAAGCCTAGGCAAATCCAATTCGAAGTTGTTGCAAAAGTAAAAAGACCTCTTGTAGCGCATCAGAGATGAGGAGATATAGAGAGAATCCAAAAAGTTTACAAAGCTTCCAAATTGCCTAAACTAAGGCTTGTACTATCAGACTTAAGTCTGCTATTCCAGTCTAAAGGATCTAGTTCATTCAAAATGACATTAGAGATGACAACAAGGCTACAAGGCTCGCGAGTTTAGGGAAAAACTAGAGTATCCTAGGCTAAAGCCAAACATTCTCAATATAACAAGTAACAATGCAATTAATACACAAAAGCATGCAACAAAACAAATAAACCTCAACTAGCATGGTGCTAAATCAAAAACAATGCTGATATATCCTAAAATATGGTATCTTAGCAGAGAAATAAGAATAACTAGGTACCCACCCCTAATTCACTCTTATAAGTATGTATTTACGCAATACAACTCAATCTATAACGAAGAGAATCAGTTACCTAGCTGTAGGCTGACTGTGTGCGCTCCAAATCACAAGGCTGAAGTTTTTCCTTTTTGAAAGGCCTCCAAACATTGTCATGCTATCATAAATAAGATCACAATGTCAGTACAGTCATTTAGACACCAAAAATACTTACAATAGAAATTGTCCAATTTTAGAATCAAATGGAAATTATGGGACCCACACAAAAATTTCTAGAATTGATTTCACCAAGAGTTCCTAGTCAATGCACCAAACTTGTGTTCAAAAATAGAACACAATTTGGGGCTCGGAATAAAAAATTACATCAACATGCGAGAACAACAACAATTACGCTCAAGGCAGCCAATAAAATTGAAAATTCACCTCAAACGGAGGTTCTCCAACAGCTTCCAATCAAAAACCCAAGTAGCCACACCCTCTACAATCACCTAGGACTTTGAATCACAAAAATTGGAGCTCTAACGAGGCAGAAATTGTCTAATCAAGGTTGCAAAATTAGCAGGGTTTGCAACTTAGTCTTAATTAAAAGACTGCCCGACCTTCGCTTAAGTGGTCAGTTATGTCGCTTAAGCGACTACCGCTTCACCGGCTGGCCTCGCTTAAGAGGGGCTCAGGTCGCAAAAGTGACGTTCTCATAAGCGAACCCAGGGGTGCAAAAGCGGTTGCACCAGTACTCAAGCACTAGAAAATTCAGTAAAGTACCTAGGGCTCCGCCTGGGGGGTCGAGATTTGCCTGAGAGCCTCGGGATAAAAACAAAGAGTCGTTCTAGACCAAACTCAACATTCTAGAGCTAAACACACTCACGAAATTCTCATTCGAGCTCGTTTACTAAGAATGTTCACTAAAGTCAATCTTAGGCCTTAACTTGAAAGTTAAAATGCCTAATCACATAGACTCATACAAAAAGCCTCGGGAGTCATGCCGACCATGCTACTAGCCTAAAATAACCCTTACAAAGCTGATGGAATTCTCAAAATTTTATTTTGAGGTCATGTTCTCGAACTTTTGATAAAAATTGACCGTTCAAGGTTCAAAATCTCCAAAATACTGAAACTCGCATAAAAATCAAATGAACAACCAGGTGACCTAACTGTCAGTCCCAGTAAGTCATAAATGACTTGGGGTCACTACAGGAATGCTCTAAATGAGGAACACGAGGCATAACAACATAAATGACCTAGAGGTCATTAAAATAACCACCACTAAAAAGGACTTTTTTCGTGAAAGCTAGAGTCAAGAAGTACCTAAAGTCTCAAATAAGCCATGAAACTACTCCCGCAAATGCTCAGTCTCCCAAGTAGCCTTCTCAAATGGATGATGCCTCCAGTGGACCTTAACCACAAGAATGGATCTCAAATGAAATCGCCGCACATCTCGTGCTAGAATTGTAACTAGCTCCTCCATAAAGGTAGGACGGTCATCCAACTCTTCTACATTATCCTGAAGCACATGAGACTCATCAGGAACATATCGGCACAGCGTCGAAATATGGAAAACTATGTGGATAGCTGAGAATACTAGAGGTGGAGCTAACTTATCATATGCAACCTCACCAACTGTCCGCAGGATATCAAAAGGCCCAATATACCAGGGGCTAAGCTTTCCCCACATCCCAAATGTCATCACGCCCTTCATGGGTGACACATGGAGAAAGACTCTATCACAAATTGAAAACCTCAAAGGTCGCCGTCTACGGTCAGTATAACTCATGTGCCTACTCTAAGCTATCTGAAGCCTATCCTGAATCACCATCACCTGGTCCAAAGCCTCCTGAATCAAATTTGTACCATGCGGTCTAGGCTCCATACTCAACCAATCAACTGGAGAGCGACAATGGCTACCATATAGGGCCTCAAAAGGGGCCATCTGAATGCTAGAGTGATAGATGTTATTGTATGCAAACTCCGCCAAAGGAAAGAACTGTTCCCATTGAACTCCAAAATGCAAGACTGAAACATATTCTCAAGAAGTTGAATAATACGTTCCAATTGACCATCAGTCTTGGAGTTGAAAGTTGTTCTAAGGTCAACGTGACTGCCCAACTCCTCCTAAAAGGTCCTTCGAAAGAAAAAAGTGAATAGAGCACCCCGATCTAATATAATAGATACCAGCACACCATGAAAATGGACCACCTCTCTGATGTAGATATAGGCAAACCTCTTGGCACTGAATGAAGACTGAACCGGGAGGAAGTCTGTTGACTTTGTAATTTGATCGACAATGACCCAAATGTTGTCAACACCTCTAGAAGTTTAAGGTTAACCTGCCACAACGTCCATAGTAATGCCATCCCAATTCCACTCTGAAATGGGTAATCTCTAAAACTCACCACCAATTCTCAAATGTTCAGCCTTCACCTGCTGGCAACTCAGGCAACGGGACACGTAGTCTACAATATCACTTCTCATGCATATCAAGGATCAAAATCTCATAATAGTATCTCACAACGAATGCAAATAGGCATGTTCATAGGCATAATAAGAGGATGTAAATTCCACAACAAAACTCAATCACTCATAATCATGGCACATCACAAAAGAGAGTCAATATGACACTCCAATTCACTTGTGACACATATCCCATTATCATATCAATAAATTCATTTTATCCCCACAAACTCAACACTAACATTTGGATAACATTTGATAACAAATATAACATATGAGTACCTTAAACATTCCCCATTACTCCCAAACACATAACAAGACATACAATGCTCAATACACTTAACAAAAGGTCAAAAAGGTCCACTTGTCGTAAAAGAGAATCAATTCAACTTGGCACTTGAGTCTTCCCTCTACGTTGAGCCTTCAAAACCACAAAATCTAGTCAACTAAAGAATCTTCATAAGAAATTAGAAAAATATCATACACAATAAATTTGGAACTCACAAGTGAAATTGTAACGAAAAAGAATTGAAATCATCCTTAAAACTCTAATTTATCAAAATCTCAATTTCAAACAAAAACCCCAAACTCTGAATTTGAAAACAAAGATTTTGGTGTTAAAATCATGCATTCATAAAAGGGTAATGAAGGAAGGTAGTTAAAATCACTTACCCAATCGATTTATCTTGAAAAACCCTCTTTAAAGTCATATCCCTAGAGCTTTAATGGTCAAACAAAGGAGTAATGGGGAAAAATTAACGTTTTGGGAAATTTCATGAAATTCTAGGTAATTGCTCTTCGCAAAAGTGGCCCATAACCCATGAATGTGAAGAATGACAATGCGGACCCTCCTTGTACGCTGCCACCCTTCCACGATCGCAAAGACCAAATAGCCGACCCTTCCGCGATCGCAGAGACCAAACAACCCGACCCTTTGTGAAATCGCACAGACCCCCACGAACTTGAAGGTCAATAACTCAGCCTTCTACGAATGTGGCTAGGGGCTCTCAATCTTGGAGATTAGACCACCCAACTCTTTTACGAATACGGACAAGTGATAACGCTCAACTACACCTCTTATAATTCAAGGTGTAGGCGGTCACTAGCAATTATAAATCAAATGATGAGTTGGGGCTGATCCCACAAGGAGTGTTCTAGTAAAGAATTCAACTATGAAGTACTATAGTGATCTAATCTTTTGTAGGTAAAACTAAGTTAAGCGAAGCATAATGTAAATCTTCAAATTTTAATTTTCAATAATGAGAGAATTTAGTAGCCAATTGTAACAAAACGATCAACACGGGGTTTTAGCAATTAGAGATGGGACCTTAGGAGTGTGTGAGTGATCAATCACCAAATTTCACTTATGGGTAATTACCAATTGCTATAAGTTGTTAAATCTTAATGGGTAGGATAGATCCAGGTTATAACAACTATTTGTCAATCAGCCAGTATGCATCAAGTGAGTTCTTACGAACCTCATCAAGCATAGCATTACAAAACAATCTAATTCCTTAATTCAACCCACTTTTATAAGCTAGGAATTAAAGACAACAGTCTAAACAATTATCAATTGCAAATTCCACTCTAAAGCCTCTTTTGCAAGTAAACATAGAGATCTAAACTTAATCTGAATTTGCAACTTCAGATTATAATTGAAACATGAATTCACAATTGAACCCATTTCAATTCAACATTAAATTCAGCAATTAGCAATACCCATAAGTTAATTAGATAATTGATCACATATGCACACCCCTAAGGAATTGGGGTTTTAGCCACACATAGTAAAAGGGAAGAAATCGTTACCAAAGAGATCCTCCATTGATGAACAAAGTCTTCAAAGATCAAATGCTACAAATTAAAATTAAACCCAAAGTCTCCAATCCAAAAACCACAAAAGAATTGTTCAAAAAAATTCACAAAAGTAAAAGTTCTTCTTAGTCTAGCTTCACTGAAGCCTTCTCTCTCTAAAAAAAAAACCAATTTATACTTTCTCAAAAATTTCACACATTTGAACACGTGGTCCCTTCGGAGAGATTAGTCGGGGTCGCCAAGAGGCTCGCCGAAGTGCTCTTCGTTTCCTTTTGTGCTTGATTTCTACCTCAGAGGGTTCTTGAAAACTAGGCGATATGAGTCGGGCTCGCCGTTCCATTCGGTGACACGCCGAATTGCTCCTATTGGTCGCCGAGTTGGTTTGGTTCATAGGCCATCATGCGGGAACTTTAGGTGAGCCAGAGGTTCACTCGGCGCGTCGTCGAGTGGCTTTTGTGAGCTTCAGCCTCCCTTTTCTTCAGCTTTTCCAACATTTTTGCACCTTTTTGCAAAATAATATCGTATCCTTGTTCTTGAACCTCCCTGGCTGCGCATTAATAATTTAACATTAGTTTTGAGCACAAACTAGGCATTGCGGACATTAAATCACTAAGTATCAATCCCTAAATGTGTCAAAATTCTTGACTCATCAACAAGGCTCCACGAACGCAGTGAAGGACACTAGATACAACAATAACGGAAACATCAAGACACCAAAAGTTCTCTAAAAGGACCCTCAAAATTTGTTTGGAGTTTTGTACACACAAGCCAAATATGCTACTCAACTAAATTTGATGTTCTAGACTTAATGAAACCATCGAAATATAGATTTGTGGTCTCCTTGACGTGGCACCCATTAAAGTTGTAATAAACTAACTTTTACCTAAAAAGACAAAAATTACCCCCGAAACCTCTGAAAATTGAACCAAGGCCTACCTAGGCGTAAAATCACCTCCTAAATCCAACGAAATTCACAAAAATTCAATCTAAGTGACTGAACTCTTAATGTTGAATAAAGTAAACTCTTGTCCTAAATTCACTTAAACTCCCAATCACTCAAGGGCACAAATCTGCATGAAGACACAAAAACTAAAAATGATAATACTCCTACACTAAAATCCATATTTTGGAACTAATGGAACTGACAGAATTCCATTATAAGACCCATAGCTCCAGATGTTGATTAAAGTCACTTATATCAACTTAAGAGTCTCCAAAACTCTAAAACTTCTAAAAATCACAACTTTTAGATCCCGCTATAAAAATGACATTATAAACTGATCCAACATGACTCGGGGCAACTATCGGGAGTGGTACACTGGTAATATTTTCAAAATGTTACAAAAATGACCTTCATGCTCATCACATCTAGTTCTATTCCAAACATGAATCTGAAGCATGTACCTATAAAATCATAAAATAGAGTGTTATATAAATTTTTAACTAAAATTAAAAATATTTGGATTGTTTATTCAAACCTGTGAATAGCATACTTAACTTCAGCATTGCATTTTGAAGAATAATATTTGTCTCCCTCTAGATCAACCTTTGTGAGACATTTCGTGCAAGCCAAGTATAATCATTTGTGATCAAGTTCCAAACATATGATTTTTGTAGCAATTCAATAGGTAGACTCCTTTTATATAATTACAATATATTTATATTTATAATCATAAAATATAAAATACCTTATTTAATTAATATAATCAAAACACTCATTTCAATGCTTTGAATGAAATCTCTAGGAGATATAGAAGATACCATTCCTTGAGACAACTTGTTAGAAATTAAATTTGTTATTGTGAACTTGTCTGCGAAAGCTTTCCTAATTATAATCACTTGAAGAAATTAATGTCACGACCCAATCCACCGGATCGTGCAGACACTTACTCTAAACCTCTAGATAGGAGAACCCTCACCCAAAACTAAAACATGAAATGCAAAAGTGAACAAAATATAAATTAATCACCCTATTTAAATACATAAATACTCTAAAACTGATTAAAATAAGTACTTTTAAGAAATACACTGATATCTCTCAAGGAACTAGTCTAAACAGGTGCAAGAGCTTCTAGAGAGTATGAAATTCAAAAATGATATGACACAACTCCAACCATAAGGGAAGAGAGGTAGAAGTTTTAAGATATCATCTTTATCTTAGTCTACCCTAAGAAACATCAATGTTTCTGCAACCAAACTCTGTCAAGTGTCATAGCAAGAGTAGTATTATTACAAAAAACATGTACTGGTAAGCATCTTTGGTCGACCAGAATCCATTACATCATACCATGCAAATAATAAAATAAATATGCAACTTGAAGGTTTAATTTGGGACCCCTATCCTACAATTACAACCCTTACCTTGAAATGATACTACTTCAAAACTTATACACTCTATCTCAAGTCACCCGACGTTCTTCTACTGCTAACTCTACCTTCCTATCAGATCATAATCGAACCCTTCTATCACATAAAGTCCATATGAAACCACTCATTGTACCCCCACCTAGATTCCTTTACTTATTTCATTTTTGACTACAAAACCCACTAACAAATTCTATTATCGGTAGAACTCTTACTTGTTTCACTTGACCCAATAACCACATAGATCATGCCCAACCATCATAACGATCCTCACCTGATCTCAACACACTTTCAAGTATCCGGACCACACAGGGATCTCTCAAGATGTAACCTATGGCATTTAACATGCACTCCTAGTCTTACCAGAACCCCATCAACACCTAACACAATACTCGGCCACTCATGAACCAACATGTAACAGTCACATAATTAAGAAGTAAGCCCAGTTCACTCATTAAACCCACCCACAAACAATCAGATGCACCAAATATAGTATCTGAGCCAGCCGTAAGTAATATGTACCAACATGGTACCTGAGTCAACCATATAAATATCTTGTGCCAGGTGTGGTACCCAAGTCAACCAAGAGAAATCATGCACCATTCATGGTACCCGAGTGAACTACTAGTATGTACAAGGCGTGGCAACCAATCCAATCAGCAATCACAATCACAATGAATTGCATGTGATTGATTGTAAGTTAACATTCCAGTTTGTACTCCTTCCAATACCCTAAATATACATTATATAGGTAATTCTAAAAAAGTACTTAGTAAAGACATATAACATAAATAGGAATCAAACAACCATCACCTACCCCAAAAGATTCTTCCCAGACTGTTTCCGGCTCATAATCTGAATATCCACAAATCCCCACCCCTATGATAACACCCAACAATCATCATAAGGTCAACCTTCGCTAGTCAAATTCGTTACTATCCTAAAACCCTATAAATATACGCTCATCCACCAAGACTCCATACCCGAAGGCCTATACATGCAATCTCTTGACAACTTACATGGTATTATGCAAATTAAAGACAGTCTAACTACCTAGTAAAGACTAGCCTGCCTAGATGCCAAGCACCTGCTGAAGAACTCTGAACATGAATGTCTAGCTCTTTGGGTGAATCATGGCAGACGTAGGCTAGAATTCCATGGGTTTTGACCTTTATTAGACTGAAATTCCTCCTCTCCATTGTTCCCAAGGTTGGAGGAGCCTATGGAGATTTTTGGAGTAACCCTCGTCCCTTTTTCCAAATAAAAATGGGAGGAAAAATAAAAGAAATTGTATTTTTAGGGTCTATTCCTGTCATCCCCGCTAAATAGGCCATCCAACCGTTTTAGTGGTGGCGCAATAGTACAAAAATCCCCATTATGGTCGACTGACATCAACTTTGATCAAATTCAAATAGCAAAATTTTTTACATGTCCTCCCAATTTAAATTGATAAGTTAATTCAAAAATTCCCTGAGTTCTGCACAAGGTGCCGTTAGAATAACAACAGAATAGGTTGTTAAAATAGATACCGATTTACCCAACACTTATCCCCGAATAATTTTTAATATGGAAGGAAAGAAAGACCGATCACAAAATATTATCCCCTAATTTTGAAAACAACCTGGGAGAAGTTAAGTGTTACTCGAATTATAGAAAAATAAAATACCACCCTCCGAGTACCCAAACCCACTGGGCCTTCCAAGTAACAAGGTTAGGGGAATTAAATGGACAGATCAACAAAATAATATTTCCCTCCCACCCATCTGGATCCCGCTATAGCGGCGTGACGATACTCAAAAATAGAAACAAGGGGGAGAGGAATGGTTTATCACCCATTCTCTCCTCTTTTACATCAAAAACTCAGTTTCTCTCCCAATCATTCCATTCTAAATGTCGACACCGAGGTAACAATAACTTTCTTTACTCCCCTTACTTCAACTTACGCATAATGATTATCGCATTCTAGAATTTGGTTGAGTGGAATAGAGTTTGGGTTGATTTTTGAATTTTTAAAATGTGGTTCTAGTTTTATGAATTTGTTGAAGCATGGATGTTGCCCTTACATTGACAATTCTCCTACAACATTCTAGGCGTAAGGATTACAATGTATAGGGCCAAAACGGGTCCAAAATAGGGAGGGAAATTGAAGGGTTGTTCATGATTAGAAACTTAGATTTAGGCAGCATTTAGCAGTTGTAATGCCTTAATTTTTGCATATAGTAGTATTAGGGTACTTTAGGAACACTGATATGATGTTATTTCTTTGGAGACATAATTTTTGGGTCAAGGGGCACCATTGAAGCAACCCTTGGAGTTTAGAAATGATGAAGGTTGCTATAATGAGAGCGTATGTAGCGAGAGTATTCTTGCAATGGTTGCCTCGCGATAGAGTGAGCTGCAGGCAATAGCCTACCAATTCAGCCAAGGGTGGAAGTTTCCTACTCAAGATTAAGAGTTATAATACACTTATTGATACTTTTTGCATATCCTAAGACTCAATGGCTGACTCTCCCAAGCAAGAATACCCTTTTTTAAGGTTTCTAGATGTGGCTAGAAAGGACCGATACAATTATTACCAGAGAACAAAACTCTATTTTTAGAGGGCATTTGTTATGCTTGATATGGTAGAGAATGCAAGTTCCTTCCATGCTTAATTGTAGGAGTTTGGTTGGGACCTGCTGCTTGAGGTTTCCACTTCTGTGCATTTGGTTTGGGTGAGAGAGTTCTATGCCCTCCTACCTACTATGTTATAACACCTCAAAAATTTGTAAGTTGACTTAGATAGGAAAAGTTGAAGATTTACTACTAGTGCAGGTTCTACGAGCCTACCTATGAATCGTATAAAGTCCTACGGTCCGTAGAAGGTAGTCGTAGAAGTGGTCCTAAAAGTTGGAAAATTTTGAGTTTCTAAACTTTTCGTACGGACCAAAAGGAAGGTCCATAAAAGGTTCTATGGCCCGTAGGAAGTGGTCCGTAGAAGAGGTTCCCGACTTGGTGGATTATTTTGGAAAAAAGGTTCCTATGATAGGGTCCTACGGCCAGTTGAATGGTCTACGGAGCATAGAAGGGAATCATGGAAGTTGTTTGGATTTCTAGACTACAGTATCTCATTCAACATATGAACAGTTGTGCCCGTAGAAGTTCCTACGGACCATAGGCCTATCTATAGAGTCCATCTGGCAGTTTTTATGTTAGGGTTACCTGGGTCTTTTTCTACCCTTTAAACCCTTAAACTTTGTTATTTTGACCTTAAAACTAAGTCCTATAACTGATTTTACCCTTCAAAATATACCCATTCCTTCTCATTCACTCAAAACCCCAAAATCCCTCAAGTTTATCTTCTCCAAATTCTCTCCAAGGCTTAAGGAAAATTTTTAGGGTTCTTCAAGCTCCTCTTTCAAACTGAAGGCTAGGTCTGTTCGAAGGTATGAAGGACTTCATCAATAGATTCTTTCATCCATGAGTCCCAAGAATTCTCCAATTCTCTTCAATGAATTCCATCCAATTTCTAGTGTTTTGCATGTTTCTTCATGAATTCAATTGTTTATGATGAAATTCATCCTATTTAATCGTATTATGTATGATTCTATCTAAATTGCATGCTTTCAATGAATTTTATATGAACCCATACTTTATGTCTATTTTATGAATATGAACTATGTCTTGAGATTATGCATGCATCATGAAATTGAGTAATTTATTAATTAAGGATGCTTTAGATGAAGTATCAATACGCTTTTATGAAAAAACTAATTCTCAATTGAATAATTTTCAATATGAATGATGATCATGATTTTTGATGCTTTAGATAAGTTTCTTTGTGAATATGTTATGAAACTACGGTTTTGAAAGGAGCTATTTTATGATATGAAGTTTATGGTTGGATACGTATTACTAGATTCTTACATTTCCAAGTATTATGATTATGATATTATTATGCTTATTTTCATTGGGAGCTTACTTAGTGTCTAGCGAACTAAGGGATGGAGGCTTTCCCATCTAAAGAGGGTGGGTCCTTAGTAGCAATCCTATTGTCCCTTATCTAAATGCCCTCGTAGGACTTAATCTTAATTGACTCAAGCTAGTGGATCCACCTAAGCTAATGAATATGGTTTTTACCTTGGCAAGTAGGACAACATCTTTTGGTGTGGGAATGATACTGCATTCCACATTATAGCTACGATGATCTATGTCGGTTATTGATAAACCTCCAACTAATGATTATGTTTTAACCTCAAAGGTTTATAATTCAACTTACGAAAATGGTCTTCTAAATAAATTTTGTATTGACCTTGTCTTATTACTTATTATTTTAGCTTATTATGCTTTGATATCTTGTACTTGGTCATGCATTTTCATGTTTTCAATATTTATAATGATTTCTCTAATGCTCGGTTCATTACATATACTAGTGCATACTATATCTTGTGCCTATATCATCTTATGATATAGGGTTAGACGTTCATCCACACGCTCAAGTCTAGTGAATTGATTCAGCTTGAGGATTGGTGAGTCCTCAAGGTTCGAGGGCCTTGCCACATATGTTGCTTTTCATTTTATGTCTTTTTAGTTTCAAACTTATTTCATGAGCTATGGTGTTGTCCTAGCCACACTAGAATATTAGAGGCTTATTGTCAGACATAGTGTATTTCTACTTATGAGTTGTTCTATGTTTGGTATCAAAGATCTTGATTTTTAGACTTATATTCTCGTTTTACTTTATTCTTAGTATATGTTTATGTCAAGTGGCTTGTTTAGGGTCTCTTGTGACTCTATTCACCATTTTATGTCTAAGGGATAGCATGGGTCGTGACAAACTGGATATTCAGAGCATCAGGTTTTAAAGAGTTCTAAGTGTCTGACAAGCCGCGTTTAGTAGAGTCTTCTTCATAAGTGTAAAGTGCGCCACATGTTTAAGAAATACTTCACATCTTTCATACTCCTAAGTTGTGTGGTAGAGTTGAACTCTATAAGGTTTCCTTTTAACGCGTGTTCTATAAGTTTTCAGATTATGCCTCCAAGAAGAGCTCCTGTGAAAGTGGAACATGAAGCTCCACAAGCTTTGGTTGATCCTTTGGACGAGAAAGTATCATATGCCAATTTTAGAGCCACATTTCAAGTGTCGGCTCAAGCCATGATAGCAACAACTAATAGAGAGGTTGTAGCAACAATGAACCTAAATGTTGATATGGCGGCAACACGGGTAAGAGACTTCACGAGGATGAAACCTCCAGAATTTCATGGTTCAAATATGGAGAAAGATCCACAAGAGTTTTCTTAAGGGATCCAAAAGATTGTGGATATTATGGGACTGCCTCTGGTGTAAAAGGTGGACTTGATCGCTTATCAATTGAAAGGGGTTGCTCAACTATGGTTTGCTCAATAGAAGGAGGAAAGGGCTATTGATGAGGGTCCCTTAGATTGGGACAAGTTCAATATGACATTTCTTGATCATTTTTTTCCCCTTGAGATGAGGAAGGGAAATGTGAAAGAATTTATCAACTTGAGGCAAGGCAATATGAGTGTAAAGGAATACTCTTTGAATTTCACTAAATTTTTCAAGTATGCTCTTACAATGGTTGCAGACTCTACAGCAAGGATGAGTAAGTTTTTTTTGGGAGAGTCGAGAGTGGTGGTCAAAGAATGTAGAACCTGCATCTTAGTCAAGGAGATGTACATCTCAAGGTTGATGACTCATGCTGAATAAATTGAGGAGGAAAAGCTTAAGGAGATGTCTAGAGAATCAAAAAGGGCTAGGACGGATAGTGGTAATTTCTCTCACTCGAGGTCCGATAGAAACAATCATTCTTAGTTTTGGCAAAGGTTCTTCGGTTTGAATATGCCTAATGCTTCAGGTCAAAGGTCCAACAAGTATAGGGTGTCTAACCGTAAACCTCAAGAAGGGGTTCTAGAAGATCTTCATTCCCTACTTGCCAAAAGCATGCAGGAGTCATCTAGGAAAATGCTTTGCCGGTACTAATATTTGCTATGGATAAGGTAAGAGTGGTCATAGATTTAGGGATTGCCCTTTGCAGACTAGAAAGAGTAAGGATGGTCACCCGACTCAACATGGTTCTTTTTCTAGTTTAGGAGGTGCTCCATGTTCATAAAAGATTCTATGCTCTTCAGACTCGACCGGATCATGAGGGTTCTCCAGATGTGGTGACTGGTATGTTATGGTTTGATGCTTATGTATTTTTTGATCTAGCTGCTACATTGTTTATTGTGACTTCTTATGTGGCTATTAATTTTGATGTTAATCCCAAAATTCTTTCAGAACCTTTTTCAGTCTCTACCCATGTTGGTGATTCTATTGTTACTCAATGAGTCAATAGAGGATGCCTAGTTTCAGTTTCCCATAAAGTCATCTTAGTTGATCTCGTGGAGTTAGACATGATACATTTTGATATTATTCTAGGTATGAATTGGATTCACTCTTGTTATGCTTCCATTGATTGTAAAACTTGAGTGGTCATATTTCAGTTTCCAAATGAACCATTCTTATAATGGAAGGGTGGAAATTCAGCGACTATAGGTGGGTTTATCCCGTGCCTTAAGGCTAGGAAGATGATTTCTAAGGGTTGCATTTATCATATTATTTGGGTTAGGGATATGGATTCCGAAACCCCAACTCTTGAGTCAGTTCTCAACGTTAATGAGTTTTCAGAAGTGTTTCCTGATGATCTTCCTAGTGTTCCTACTAAAGAAAAATTGACTTCGGTACTGACCTTTTCCCAGATACGTAGCCTATCTCTACTCATCCTTACTATATGTCTTTAGTAGAACTTAAGGAGTTAAAGGACTAATTGAAGGATTTGTTGGAAAACGGTTTCATCCAATCAAGTATCTCATTATGAGGTGCTCTAGTTTTGTTTGTTCGAAAGAAGAATGGTTAACTTTTCATGTGGATTGATTATTGGTAGTAGAACAAGTTCTTAATAAAGAATAAGTATCCTATCCCAAAGATCGATGACCTATTCGATCAACTTCAAGGTGCTAGGTTCTTCTCAAAGATTGATCTTTGATCGAGTTATTATCAATTGAGGGTAAAAGAATGTGACATTCCGAAGATCACTTTTTGAACTTGGTATGGACAATGGGAGTTTTTGGTGATGTCAATTGTGTTGACAAATGCCTCGGAAGCTTTTATTGATTTGATGAATAGGGTGTTCAAGCAATACCTTTATATGTTCATGATTCTGTGAGGATTATCATGCCGATCATTTGAGGATCGCCTTGCAAGTTCTCAACGATCGCCAATTGTTTGCAAAGTTTAGTAAATGTGAGTTTTAGTTGAGGTCCGTTACTTTTCTTTGCTAGATTATTTCTGATAAGAGTATTGTGGTTGATCCTAAGAAAACAGAAGGAGTTAAGAATTGACCTAGACCTCTTTCCCTTTTAGATATTATAAGTTTCTTGGGCTTGGCTAGATATTATTGAAGGTTCGTAGAGGGATTTTCCTTAATTGCTTCGCCTTTGACTATGCTGACTCAGAAGAAGGTAAATTTCCTATGATCGTAAGCGTCTGAGAAAAGCTCTCAAGAGTTGAAGACTAGGCTTGCCTCCACTCCAGTTTTGACATTGTTGGAAGGTTTTGATGGGTTTGTTGTATATTGTGATGCTTCAAGGATTGGACATGGATGTGTACTAATGCAAAATAGGAAAGTTATGGCCTATGTTTCATGGCAACTTCAGATCCATGAAAAGAACTACCCTACCAATGATTTTGAGTTAGCGGTAGTTGTGTTTGCATTTGAAGATTTAGAGATATTACTTGTATGGTGTCCACGTGAATGTGTTCACCAATCACAAACTTTCCAATACGTGTTCAAGAAAAAAGATCTAAATCTTCATCAAAGGTGATGGCTCAAACTTTTGTAAGACTATGACATAGGTGTCCTTTATCACCCGGGCAAGGCAAACATTATTGTCAATGCACTTAGTTGGTTTTCAATTAGTAGTGTAACCCATGTTCAAGAAGGTAAGAAATATTTAGCTCGTGACGTTAATAGACTAGCTCGATTGGGTTTTTGCTTGGTCAACTTCTAAGAGGGTGGTATCATTTTTCAGAATGGATCAGAATAGTTTTTTGTGTCGGATATGAAGGCTAAGTAAGTTTTTAATATGACTTTTGTTGACTTTAATGAAGTGGTGCTCAAAAATGCTTTAGGGGATTTCTCCCACGGGAGAGATGATGTGCTTCAGTATCAAGGTCATTTTTGTGTTCTGAATGTTGATGAGTTGAAACAACATATTTTATCGGAAGCCCATAATTCTCGGTATTCCATTCACCCGAGAGACACCAAGATATACCGTGATTTATAGGAGGTCTATTGGGTGAATATGACAAAAACATTATTCCATAATTTGTGGCTAAGTGTCCAAATTACCAACAAGTGAAAGTCGAGTACCAGAAATCGAGAAGTTTGTCTCAAGATATTAGTATTCCTACATGGAAATGGGAAGACTTGAATATGGATTTCATTACTGAGCTACCCCACACCCGGTGGAAACACGATTCAATATGGATCATTACAGATCGTATGACAAAGTTGGCACATTCCATCCCCGTATAGACTTCGTATTCAGCTGAAGATCATGCTAAGTTACATACCGAGAAATGGTTATGTTGCACGGGATGCCCCTATCCGTTATATTCGACTGAGGTACCCAGTTTACTTCACAGTTTTTGAGGCCTTTCCAAAAACACCTTGGTACCTGAGTCAAGATTAGTACGGCCTTTCCACCTTCAATCGATGGGCAAGCTGAGTGTACAATTCATATTTTGGGAAATATGTTGAGAGCTTGTGTGATTGACTTTAAGGGTAATTGGGATGATAATTTTCCTTAAATCGAGTTTTCTTATGACAGAAGTTATCACTTGAGTATTCATATGGCCCCTTTGAGGCTCTCTATGGTTGGAGGTGTAGGTATCCTATTTGTTGGTTTAAAGTTGGTAAGGTCGCTTTGATAGGGCCTGAGTTGGTGCATGTGTCTTTGTAAAATGTTTGACTTATTAGAGAGAGATTGAAAACGGCTCAAAGTCGACATAGGTGTTATGTGGATGTTAGAAGGAGAGAGCTCAAGTTTGATGTCGATGATTGGGTTTACTTGTAAATCTCGCCCATGAAGGGTGTGATGAGGTTCGAAAAGAAGGGAAGCTTAGTTCCTGCTACATAGGCCCATATTTGATTTTGAATCATACCGATAAGGTAGTCTATGAGTTAGATTTGACTTTGGATTTAACATCGGTGCATCGGTGTTTTATGTTTCATTGTTGAAGAAGTGCATTAGTGATCCTACTTCAGTTGTTCCATTGTAAAGTCTTGGTGCTTAGGAGAGTCTTTTGTATTACGAGGTTCTAGTTGAAATTTTGGATCGTCAAGTTCGAAAATTGAGTTACAAATAAGTGGCGTCCATGAAGGTTCTATGGAGGAACCAATTGGTGAGGATGATATTTGGGAGCCCGAGGTCGATATGATGGCCAAGTACCACCACCTATTTCCCTTCTTTCTGGTTCACGCTTGAGGTATTAGTTTTTCACGATTACTCTTTAGGATTCATGCATTTTAGCTATTCTCATGTTTTCATATGCATAGATGTTTTTAAAGTTGTGTTTTAGCTTAGACTCAATAATTCCTTGGTTTTA